>NW_010579302.1:608609-619463 GCF_000705375.1 Tinamus guttatus | reverse complement strand
CCTGCTGCCAGCAAACAACCTGGGGAAGTAATTAGTGGTGTCTTCTCCTCTCCTTCTTCTCCTTGCTAGCAACAATTTGTAGCCTGGTCCCTCCTCAGCAGCATCACCGCAATAGGTGTGGGCATGTAGGGGTCTGACCCGGGTGATGGCTGGAGAAGAGCTGAATTGCTCTGCCCAGTGCCTCAAGTCAGCATTGATAAAATAAAAATTGTTCACCTGGCTTCCGCAAGTCTCCAAAGAGTCATGTGGGCCTGAGGGTTCAGACAGGCTGGAAGATGGCGGTTGGAAGCAAGCGTACATAGTGTTTCTACCTGTACGACGTAGACCCCCATGAGGGGGATCTGCAAGGTGATGCTGGTCATGTGGAGTGGCATGGATCCTGAAGCAAATGAGTGATTGAAGTGGAACTGGGTGTTTACTTTCTACATTGTTACTTTAGCACATTTTTGCCACAGACACAGCATTTTCTCTGGAAGACAGATCGAATACTTTTGAATAGTCAATTGATACTATATTTAACTAGTTACCCATAACAGTATCACAGGATATATTTTTCGAATTTTTACAATTTCATGTCCAAAATCTCCCTGCAATGTTGTTGCATGTTCTTAAGAAGCGCAGAAGAAGATGTGCTTGTGCTAGTGGAATGAGTATACATGTGATTTACAAAGTACCTTGAGATGTTCAAGTGCTTTTGTAACATTTCATGGGAAATATTTTTTTCTGATTTGCACTTCTCTAGATTGCTGAACTCATTAAAAATATTGGGTAGTTCTACATAATGATTGTGCAGCAATGAACACTGGTTTTCATAACTTTTCAGAATGTCAATTAATTCTTGCCTCATGACAGGTCAATTCTTTCACAATAGAGTTCTCCATCATTGAATTGACATGCAAGCATTGACAGTTTGCTTCTTAAAAGCAAACAGTGTCTAAGACAACATACATAATAATTTTCAAAGTCATATGGTCATTTTTCTGCTATCAGGAGATCCTTCAAATTTTGCCCATTTATGCCCATAAGAAACAATGATCAGAATCCATCAGTCAGGAATGTTACACAGAATTTCTTGATTTTTGTAAAATAATATTGTGTTCTGCATTTTGTAACTAAAAATGAAAGAACTCTGATTATCTGGCCAACAGCAGTTAACAATGAATTTTCAATGACAAACTATAATACATGGATCTACAGGAACATAATCCCGTGGCTAAATATCGAAAAGTATAACATACAAGCTGCTAGCTGTAAAACTACAACTGAATTTTCCTAATTGGAGAGAAAACTTTGCTTGATACAACTATTTTACACGGCCAACAATTTGTACTTTCTGTGTAAAGCGCTTTGTCTTAAGAGAGAAAACACTTGACTCGTGTACTAGGGTACACAGGGTACCTAGGGTACAACTAGGGAGCACAGCTACTTTACTAGGTAAATGTGCACGGAGACACTGAGGCTCCCCCAGGTTAAAACCTGGGGAAAAAGGAGAGTCTCTGAAGAGATAAGAATAGTCTCCAGGCCGTCATTCTCCATAGCCAACATTACATACTAGACTAGAGTCAGCTTTGCTTCCTTTAGTAAAGGATGGCATCTCTGATGTGAGAGATTAAACCTTCCAAGCAAATATTTATATAAGAAACATTAGGAATTTAACTGAGAGCAATAGTATTTTGGCTTTCTATTTCCATAGAAAAAGACCAAGGACCAAACTCGTACCAGATTAAATAAAGCCCCACTTTCTTCTTTGGTTTTATGCTGTTGTCTGGGAATAATTCATAGAGGGATTTGGCCTACTTTCTGAATCTCATACTTCTTTGAGGTTTATACACTGCTCATATTCCACCCTCCTCTCAACTAAATGGAGTCTTGATTTCCATGACGCCTTTCATCTTCCTGAACAAATAGCAGACTCTTCTGTTGTCTTCTGTAGTTTTCCCACCTGATTTCTTTTTGTCCTGAGCGGCTGAGGAAACCAGATATGCCATTTGTGATTCAGCAGAGGTCTCGTTTACACTGTGTTCACCCATTTCCCTTGGTTGTTTTGTAAGCATAAACTTCCTTTGGCCTATCTTCATTTCTGGCTATCTTTAATAAAGACTTTTATTTTTCCTTCAAATACAATAGAACATGCTTGTTATCCTTCACAGGACAATATTGTCTTTTAATCTGAAAGAGCTCATGTTCTCCATATCTGCAACAATTTCAGAGCTTCTGCAATGCCTGGAGACATGTTCAGCGCAAACTTTGTAGCCGGCACGTCCCTTTGCTGTGCTGCTCTTCAAGTTCCCATTTTCTCCCCAGAGACGCAAAGGCCCGTTTCTGCTGTGACCCCATTTTGACACCCTCTTTCTGTGAGTTTGCAGAGAAATCCACTGTGCTGTGCTGAGAGAGCGCAGTCATTACCCCAGCACAGGCTGTGAAGGTTGTTCTTTCAGCACCAAGCTTCACACAGCTCCACAAGAAAAGCGATTTGCTTTATGTTTATGTCAAACAAGACTCTTGCTTGAGCATGCAAATAATAAAACACAGTGTTGATGCGCATAAAGGCTGTCCCAGGTGGGTGTTTGCCAGGCTAGACTGCGCATTTGCTACTGTGCTGTTTGCTTGCCTGTGTACCCTGTGCTCTATAGCAAAGTTGAATGCGCTCAAAGGGCCAGCAATAGAGTCTGCAAGATTTTCCACCCGCTCTGGAGAAACTGAAATTCTGCATTACTTTAGCCTCTTTTAACTAAGCCTAACCCCCAAATCCCAAACCAATGATATCACTACACTAACAGGGTATTTGCTACACTGCTGACATTCACTCTGCCGGTGAGTTCTGCCCTGTCCTCCACCTTTGCACATTGCCAGGATGCAGAAAGCGAGCTCCTCAGGGGCTATCCATTTGCAATAACTGTTTCCACAATAGCAGAAAGAGGAAGGGGAAAAAAGAGTCCTAGTCTTAGCAGCTCCTTTGACACCACCAAAACGGCTGTCTAATCATAGATTTAGTATCAGTTCTTGGCCATGAATGATTCCGAAGGTTTTTGAGATAAATGTTATTCTGAGATAAAATATAATACTCAACCTTTTATTTTTAAAGATCATATCATCATAAAAATAATTATAAATCTTCCTGTTAATTTCTTGGGACTCTTAATGGAATGAAAGTTTAATGTAGTATAGCTTCTTCCACCTTTTAAGGGCCCCTAATGCTCTGCAAACAATATACAGGAATCATTTAGTTTAGTGCAGAGTTGCCATCATCTCCAGACTGAAATTCAGCAATGATTTAGCAATGTTATGTAAATTTTGAGAGAAAACATTATGAGAAATGAGGGACTTGTTTTGCAGGATGTAAATACCTGGCTGGAGTCTGACCAGCAACCACTCTTGTGATGCAGCAGCAGTGTGGGACTGTCGGTGTTTCTGATCTCATTGCGTCTTGTCCACACCAGTGCCCTCAAGCATCATGCTGGTGTGACTGTTCAGCTCTGACTCAGAAAGGGGATGTCACCTATACTGAGTCATTGGCATCCTCTGTCATCCTGGGTTTCACTGGGAATCTTTAATCCATGAATAGTCAATCCCGGTTATTTTGGGAATGAGCCTAACGAGAGATTCTCTAGGCCCAGATGGCATCTGCAAGGCTCCCTTTCCAAAGCAGAGCCCTGGAGCTTCATGCAGCTGCCTCTCACCATCCAGCTACCTTTTCTTTTGTGGGTTTCTTTGGTCTGACCTCAGCTACTTGCATTAATTTAGGCGGTGTGGAACATGTGGAAGCACTCAACAGCTCACTGAAGGCTGTAATCTACCATCATTATTGCATTTCAGTGCCTCATCACCTCCTGATGTGCTGGCTGAAACATTAGTATTTTTTTTTAATGCATTTATCGCTCTCAGGTGTCATGCAAATGTTTCGGGGACTACAGCTGATTCACAAACCAGGTAGCAGGGATGAGGCTAAACTTATCAAGTACAGACTATTGCAAAGTGGAATTTAATCTTAGTCACAGGCTGCTACCATGAGTATTAGGTAAGACAGCAAAGAGGTCAGTTCATTTGGGATCAAGGCTGTGGCTAAATGGCAAGTTAGGGACTATGCGCAATGAAGGAATCTAAGGAATTTCAAGACTTGCATACACTGGCTGCCTAAATCTGAGGCCAGCATTGATTGTTGATGTAAATTCACTTGAATTGTAGTTTTGCACAGGAAGTATTATTTTTTTGAATAATAAATTCCAGTTATTTGGCCTAAAATTCCTCCCACTGTCAATGAATGCTAGATCCAGTGGATAATTACACTAATTTATTTTCAATAAATTTCAAATTAAAATGATATACTGTGGACAGACCTGATTGAAAATCTTGCTATTCTGTTCCTCATTTGAAAACTTGTTTGCAATTAGTCAAGCTGTCAGATACCCAGGGAATGTGTTTGTTTATTTATTTTTACTGAAGGGGGGAGTGCAGAAAGAAAAGCTATTTCTGTAGCCCTGCAGGAAACCCTCTGGTAATTCTTTTGGTGTAGAAGAGGTTTCAGAATATAGAGATCACAGTTTCTTGTGAGATAACTCTTGTATTTAGCTTTAGTGTGTTGCTTTCCAGTAATACTAGTGTCAATCACAGGCTATTTAGCAGGTGCCAGGGCTAAAGAAAAAAAACTGATGCCTGAAATTAGAGGCATTGCAATGTGCAATGCTTAAATACTTGCTCCCCTCCTTCCCTGCCCAGAGTTTGGAGCTTATATTTTATCTGCCTACGCACATAATAGAAGGGGACAACTCTGGTCCTTTGGGTGGGATCCAGAAAATTTGCTCTGCTGCTGTTTGCACACACAGCAATTGCTTAGAGCTCTCCAACAGGGAACGTCAAGTCCATGAGGGTGTCTTAACAGGCCCGAAAGCACCTGCTCATCAGCTGGAGCACCTTCATCTTCTTTGCGTTCCCAAGGAGGAGGTTGAAGCTGCAGGTCTCCCCTCCCTGTGGGGCTGAGCACATGGAGCCACTCTTCCTTTCATGCCCTGCTCATATAACTCCTCATGAACTTTCCCAAACAAGTCCTCAATACAAAAATTCAGAAGAAGGGACCATTCTCGCCCACAGGAAGCCCCCAGCCACCCAGTCACAGAGCTGCTCCTCCTCCCCCCATTGCTACTGACTTGTTTTTGTTCCTTTTTTTCCCCCTGTTCCTTCTCAGGTTACAACTTTGCACCTCACCTTCCTGACAGAGCACCTTACAGAGAGCTTTTGTATAACAAAAGCAGAATTCAAGCTAGAAAGCTTTTCAAAAGCAGCAGGACACTCCAGGCTATGGCCATATAAACACCAGTCACTCTGACTGAGTTGGTATTGCCCTCTGGTATTTGTTGCTGCCCTAAAAGTGAGAAAAGGTAGTGAGCACTGTGAGGGCTTCCCAGCTTGTTTGAACCCAGGCTAGCAATATAAACTGTTCAGGCCTATGGAGCATCCTCCGTGCTATAGCCAGGCCCTATGTCACTGATACTGAGAGCTTTTCACTGGTACTGAGAGCTTTTAATCTAGAAATAGGACAAAAACGTGTAAATGAGACACATAAAAGTGAAAAGAAGGCAGAAAGATGAACTAGCAAGCTGTAAAATTATCAGGTACAGCAATCTAGAACACTACAGAGAGCAGAAAGGTCATTAATGAGAAAAATTTGAGACAAAAGTTGCAAATACTTTAAATTTTCCACAATATGGCCAAATATTATCTAATATTTAAGAAGTTGGCTATATTATGCTTGCTAAGTCTTAGTGACAGAAATGATCTTTTTCCTACTGCATACCAGCAGAAAAGGAGCTCAAGATATATTCCTTGGCAAAATCACCCCTCTGAAGGTAAGATATCTTTCTGAATTGCAGAATGAGCTCCTTAAAGTAAATGGGCCATTAGTGATTGAATTCAATCATCCAGACAATAGCTGTAGCTGGCACAAGGGCTGTGAAGCTGAGGGTTGGGAGCTGAATGACATATTTTATGCCCCTCATGGGCAGGCATGAACAGCCCTACCGAGACAGAGCAAAAAGGAGGTCCTCACCACTTCAATCTGAGGGATGGCTGTATAGGTGTACGGGTACCTGCTAGGCAGCTACGGGTTGTGAAGTTGCAGCAAGAGTGCTGAGAACAGTGCAGCAGCCATGTGGGACCAATGCGCAGACTTGCAGGGGGAACGAAAGGAAGAAGCAGTTCTCATACTACAGCTTTTTTAATGCTGAAGCCAGTCAATTACATCCTTATGAGAAGTGACTGCACCTCTGGTGCTCATGTCACGCTGACAGGAGTTCTTCCTTCGTGTCCTTAATGCTCTGTCAATACATGCCTACAGCATCGCCTACAGAAGATCAACCCAGCTGCTGCTGTCACTGCACTCCAGGAACTGACTGTCCTCCTGCTTCTACCTGCTTGTTTGTCTGGGTAGCCTGGGGTAACTGATGTGGATGAGAAAACATTCTTCATCATATGGCTTGTTTTGGTTTTATCCCAGACCATCTCACTCAGCTTGCTCAGGCAGCACCTGAAGGAAGACCTGGAAGGACAGGAGGAATGGCGAGAGAGAGCAGCACCAGTCAGCAGGATGTGGGGAGAGGCAGAGTAGCTCCAGGCAGTGCATCCTACCTCCAGGGGACTTTGGTGGCCCCAGATCAGCAGCAGACAGGTTATTTCAGACTGATGAGATTCCAGGGATGTGCTGCAGGAGGGGACAATCGGAGAGTACTTACCTCTGGGGCTGTTTCTGTGATAACTGGCTTTAGAATAGGGGTGGCCACTGATTAGAAAACATGATAATTTCAGAGATCTGGACATCTGCAAAAATTCACATGTTTATCTGTGTTTGAAGAGGAGCAGGAGTATTTACAAGAGGAGTATTAAACTAAAAACTGTTAGGAAGCAAGCTCACCTGCTACTTACACAGCAGACACTCAATCACATGCAGACAATGTTCTGCCTAAAGGGTAAACACAAGGCCCTCGTCTCCTGAAGGTGTGAATTTTAAAAGCAGTAACTGAGTGGAGGAGGCCCTGGGAAACCAACATATACCCAGCGCTGGTGGCATCCTAAGTTCACAGCTTACAGCTGTGAGGCTAACGTTGACATAGGTGGCTATAAACATATTTAGAGCTTGCCTTCATTCGTTGGTAGGTTTTATGCTGTCTGTTTTCTTACTTGTGAATGCACAGGCCAGCTGGCCTGCCTAGTTCGCTCTCAGGTCTTTTCTAATTTGACAGGGAAATGTTTTAATTTATTTAAAAATATGATTCAATGTAAAACATAATCTTATCTGTATTGCTTGGCAGTGTTCTTTTAAATAGCCAGAGATTTGCATAGGAAGCTCACATGAGAAAGATAATGAGTTGATCATAAAAATTTACCCTTTCAACATTAAAAAAAAAAAAATTCAGGCAACGAATTGCCCTATGTGGACAATAAGCGTTTCACAGATGCTGCTCCCCACTGTCCTCGTAGGCTCTCTCCCTTCATAGGAATGATTTCGGGATAGCAGGTTGCAATTAAGACTGGCTTGGGCTTCCAGGCCTTTGATTAGAAGGAACTTGAAGGATTGAGCTGGATCAATAGAGTCAGATTTAATTAGGATATAGCAGAGAGTGACAGAAGCTGCCAGGTTCTGGCTCAAACAGAATACGGAAGGATAAGGAGCCAGTCTCAAAGGGGAGCAAAAGAGTGAGTCTATGGAAGAAGAGGATTTTGTGGGAACTGGGAACCTGATGAGGTTAGGGAAGTCAAACAGCAGGAGGGCAGGCAGCACATGAGTGTGATCTTGACACAGAAATGACGAGAAGCATTTTCCCCCCAAGTTGTTCTTCAGATGCTAAAAACATAACCAGTACAACCAGCCTCACCTCAGCCTGGTTCCTCTTCTTGGGGCAGAGTGACTGCCTTCAGGTTATATTCATCTGAGAAGACAGAAACACTAGATAATGCCAAAACATGAACTGAATTTTGATAAGGTTTTGCTTTTAAAAGGTTATACAGGATTTGATTGCAATCAGCAGCTCAGGGTACGCTCGTCATTTTCAGACACCTTCCATATGCTTTGATATTTGGCTGTAGGTACAAGCACAGCCAGATTTTTTGTGAGTAATTTCAATGTTCGTACACAACTTTTCAGAGTCTGATTTCAGTCCATCTCCTTGATTAAAGCCTATGTATATTATTTCACTATTCATTAACCCAGTTCTACAGTAACGCCAAAGCTTTGCCTTTTGGCGTATTTCTCTAGTTACCGTGTGGCTTTTCTGATGGAAAATTCTCCAACCCTTTGTAAAATATACCTTGAAATATTAACTCATGTTTCATTTTTGTCATGTTGAATCAGAATCTGTCACCTGTGTACTTGGAATATTATTTCTTTTAACAAGTACTTTCATTTCTTTTAATAACAAAGCTATTATTCTACATGGCAGAACTGGGACCTTATTTACTTAATATTCTGTATCTCTGAAAATTCTGCCTGAACAAAACCACACCTTTATTTGCCATTGTAACTCAGTGTTTGAAAACTAGATCAGAGTTTGGGTGCTTGCCCCTGATAAGAAAATAAATAGTGATTATTATAATTACGTAAAAGGCAAATTCCTTCAAAAGGCTGGGAATTTTATCTTACTTGCAAAAGTCTGATTGGCGCCCAGCCGAATGGTTATCAGGTTATAACCACATGGGTCAAACTGTTTGCCTAATCACTTTGCTTTCAAACACACACAGAGAAAATAAAACTTGCGAGTTTTATGGAAAAGGTAATATCTTAAATGTCTCAAAATACTCCATGTTGATCCCTTTTGATGGAATGAATGTTCCTTTAGATATTTTAATATTTGGCTGTGGATACTTTTTTTTTTTTTCACATGCAGCTATGCTGCTTTAAAGAGGGTATTGCCCTTTTAGCTTATTCTCGAGGTTGCGTGATTTCTACTCTTTTGGAAATGACTACCCTAAATCATCTGGGGAAGCTACTTGTGAAGTAACTTCCCCATTTCAGTCAAGACAAGCTGGGTTAGCAAAGACCTAGTACCTAAACTGACACAAGTCTAATAAACTAGAGTAGCTTGCAGGGAAGAAGCAAGTCAGTTGTATATATTCATCTGTTTTATCAGGCAAAATAAAAGTTTAACAATATGCTTAAGCGAAATAGAAAGAATCTTTCAGGGGCACTTTTTCACATTTATGAGGAAAAAGGCAGCGAACCAAGTAATGGAAGAACAACAAGTGGAAGAGGCTCATCATAAACTTAATTTAATCAAATTACTTGTGGGTGCCAACAGTGAACTGGAAACAGCAAGAACCAGTAAAAGAACAGCATTATCTTGGGAATCTCTGAATGTAAGTAATAGGAGGGAGAAAAATCAAATTATCATTTGTTCTTGCAAAAGTCAGGTTTTCCTCCCCTTCTCCCCAAAGAAAGGGAACAGTTAATAGAAGGAAAAGTAGCACTAGTGTGAATGCTTAGAGCAAGAGCTATATCCATGAAGTTTGCAATGTGCCATGCTTGACATCCTCTGCTTAAACTTCATAGGGAGGCTGAAGAAGCCTGCCTAGGGAAGCTTATCATTGGGGTAGTTCCCAGCAGCAATAAGTTCTGAGTTTTTCCTGATTTCCTAATTTTTCAAACAATAACGATAGCAAAGGTCTAAATCCTGCCCTTGATGACATGATGTGTAGGTCACATCAGGCTTCTTGTACTATGAGCAAAACTGAATTCTCCCCTCCCAAGTCAGCATGATTCCTTGTGTAGTGTTGGCCAAACAAAGTCGATACCAGTGGGGCTATAGGAAAGAAACAGCAAGGTGCGAAACAGACAAATTTCACTACCAAAATTTGAGGTCTCAGTCTGCTCTTCCTTTCCCCTCTTTGCTCATGCTGCTTCTAGCCTCACAGCCCAGCTCTCCAGCTCTCACACTCATGCTGTTTTATGTAAAATGGATGGGCTGGACCAGATGTGCCTGGATAAGTGACTGCTACTCCTGCAGCCGTTCCCTGGAAGATGGGAAGGTGATTGCTTACACCCTGGCTGCTTAGAGCAGGTCCTTTAAAAGTTTGGGACAGGCTTATCAGGAAGCTTAGGCTTTACTTGGGAATCACAAGCCAACATTTGGGTGGACTTTCACCTATGTTGTCTTATACAGGCCAAGGATATATCCTTGGCATTGATTTAAGCCATTCACAGTGAAATATGGATTTAAACATCTTGTTTTTTTCTTCTAAGTGCTTCTAAGTCAACACTGTAGATTAATATGCAGTCTCTTCACCCTTGTCTCATGTGCATCATTTTGGGTTATATGACCATAAGTAATTCCCTTGCCATACTGCCCTGTGCTTTGAGTCCCATGCCTGCAGTGAGGTTCAAGGCTGCAGCTAAGCACAAAACCACGTTCAAGTTATTGCGGGGTATGGCCATTTATCTCTTTCTCCATAACCACAGATACTCCTGTGGTTATGGAAAGAGGGAACTGCTGGACTGTGAATGGTGATGGTCATTGATGAAGCTCCCCAGAAGCTGAGGGAGATCAGGGTGGGAGTTGAGCCTGGCCATAAGGAAGGAATGATTGAAACCGAGGCTTGCTGATGGAGGCCATTATGGTATGCTGGAGGTCATTATGGGACTGCAAGAGGTATTAAAGTACAGGAAGTGCTGAAAAGGGGAACTATATGTGCAAGGAGCTGCAGGAGAACACACCTTTCCAGGAGACTATGGGTGATAGTGCAGTTTTGCTGAAATCAGTATGAACTTTGCCCTGGAATTCAATGTAGCAAGAATATCCTCCTTCATACAATCATAGAATCATAGAATGCTTAGGGTTGGAAGGGACCTCTAGAGATCATCTAGTCCAACCC
>NW_010579302.1:525856-607830 GCF_000705375.1 Tinamus guttatus | reverse complement strand
TATCGGATACTCCTCCCAGTTTGGTATCATCAGCAAACTTGCTGAGGGAGCACTCTGTGCCTTCATCCAGGTCATTGATGAATAAATTGATCAGGACTGGACCAAGGATTGACCCCTGGGGGATCCCGCTAGCTACAGGCCTCCAACTAGACTCTGCACCGCTGATCACCACTCTCTGGGCCCTGCCATCCAGCCAGTTCCTAATCCACCTCACTGTGCGCTCATCTATCCCACACTTCCGGAGCTTGCCCAGGAGGATGTTGTGAAGGGCAGTGTGTTCGTGATCAATATCATTTTATTTACCTGTGAAAGGAGAGACAGCACTTTCAGGTTTTGCTCAGTTCTGCATTTCTGCTTTCCAAAAGTTGATGTAAATAATTAGAACAAACAACAAACAAACAACAAAAACTTATGTGAAAGCTCATGAAGTTGCTAAGTGGCAGGCTGCTCACCTATCACAGCATTTACAAAAACTAAGCACTGAAAAAGCAAGGAAATGAGTAACTAATGATATCATAAATCCTTACACTTCTCTCATCATAAACAAACACATTACTTTTATCAAGTGCAAAGACATTAATTCTCCCTTGCAAAACAACTGTGAATGGTAGGCTTTTAATGTACAATTTTCATTCTGGCATCTGATCGTTTTATGTGACAATGTTGATAAGGAAACCTCCACAAATAAGCTTGGTTAAATAATTTCATTCTTTCAGAATGATATTGACTATATAATTAATAGGAAAATCTTGATAACAGAATGGCCTCTTGGTCCTTGGCAAGAATACATGAAATCAAGTCACTTCTATTGAGAACCATTTTTTGTTACTTACCCTCTCAGTTTTAACTATAGATTCTGTAGAAATAAGAGAGGTCTATCTATCTTGGAGTATTAGACAGCTTGTTTCAGGAGAAGACTATTGAAATCTGCTCTGTTTTTCCCTTTGTTTAGGAATTTTTGATAAACAAGCTTATATCAAAAAATAGCTGTCTGAAATGTGATCATATGTCTGTAATGCTATGATTACCTGTAAGAGTCCCTTTACATTTTTTTTCTTACTTACTGACAAATATTTCCCTCCTAATGTAGAAAAAAAAGAAAACACCTTTTATTAACTTATGCAAAATCTTATCTGCCACTTAAATCTAGATTTCTTTTTTTTTCAGTTACTAATGTGAACAGAACGTTGTTTTGCTTGAACAAATCCATAGAGACTGAGATGAAATACTTCCAAAAGGATATGAATTGTCCCTATTAGTCTCAATGGATTGTTAACTCTGATATAAAGTAAATTGGGTACTGCTGTTAACCTTTCTTGCATAATAACAAGGTTAAAAAGGATGTATATCAACTAAATCCACAGACATAAGATGAAAAATGAACCAAAGTAGGAGGCAGTTCTGCAACTACCTGTGTAACTCTTCTACACTTCGCTTCAGAGGACAAGAGGACTAAAAGATGAGGTACAATTATATACAAATAAAGAGAAAATTCACCTGTGAAACAAATGAGAGGCAACAAAAATCTTTTATCATGTAATTATCCAGTAGAGGGTCTTCACATTTATTTTCCATATTCCCCTGAAGCTTGAAATATTAGTTAGGATCATTACGATGATTATCATTAAGATGATTAAGGGAATGGATCATCTACTGCATGAGGAAAGACTAAGCGAGCTGGGCCTGGTTAGCCTGGAGAACAGAAGACTGAGAGGGGATCTGATGGATATGCATAAGTACCTGAGGGGAGAATGTAAAGAGAATGGGGCCAAACTCTTCTCAGTGGTGGCCAGGGATAGGACAAGGGGTAATGCATATAAACTGAAACACAGGAAGTTCCATCTTCATGTGAGGAAGAACTTCTTTCCTGTGAGGGTGACAGAGCCCTGGAACAGGCTGCCCAGAGAGGCTGTGGAGTCTCCTTCCCTGGAGATCTTCCAAACCCTCCTGGATGCCACCCTGTGCCACGTGCTCCAGGTGTCCCTGCTGGAGCAGGGGGATTGGACTACATGATCTCTAGAGATCCCTTCCAACATGAACCATTCTGTGATTCTGTGATTACAAGTTGTACAGTTGGCAGCAGTTGTACATGAAAATTGAAACTATTTTGTAGAGTAAGAGACTTCAAGGAAATGGTGGCTAATCCATTCTGGATTTTGAGTCCCAAACAACTCTGATGACAACCTCTAGCTGCCAGAATTATTCAGCAAATGATAAACAAGTATCTCTGCAAAATCAAAGCAGCTACTCAATTATTAAGGTGGGATTTGTTTTACAAACCTGACTATCCAGATTGTTTCTGATTTTTAGTATTGTTTTAGATTTTTTGTTGAAAAGCTTACTGACCTCATTAACAAAGTGGTATCCACTTTTCCAATATTATGTGCATATAAAAGTTTTTTGATATGAAGATTTCCACACTAAAAAGGGATCTCTTGGTTTGCATAAACTAGTTATTCAAACCTATTTGGAGTTATAACAGATTTATCAAGGAAATGACCCCCTTCTGCATTAGAGAACTGACAGTTAGAATTAAGAATATCTTTTTGACAGCACTGATGTAATCTATTAAATAAAACTTAAAAAAATCCAACTGTATGTTGAAAGGATTTACTGTATATAAAGAATATAACTATGCTGGGAGAAATGGTGTTCACTACATCCAACTATATAAAAAACATTTCAGGAACCGAATAATGGATTTTGCTATACTGGTATACTAATCTGATGCTAGTGTCTTTTTTTTTTTTTTCTGTTTGTCTACAAAGTTGTGGTTTGTAGTTAATATTTTTTTTCTTTGAAGGGATATAATTGCAAGTAGAGCTTTTTAAAACGCTGTGCCTTTTTGTGCCATACAAAAATATATCACAAGGTGAATCAAATCTTCACCTTTGACTACAGGAAATTAGTGATAGCATTCCAAAGCATATCGAAGCTATAGTCTTCATCTCTATGTTTTATGTTGATATTTGAATGCCATATGATTTGAACAGTGGTGTATTTTTTGTTAAAAGAATATAATTTTGCATAGCTTTAAATGACAGGATAACATTACATCTCTTCTCCCATATGTTTAAATTTAGAGGACCTCTTAGTTCTGTGGAGGCTTCAGGGACTATGCAGAAGCAGGGAGATGGCAACACTGAAATTCCTCACAGTTAACTTTTGGACAACAAGCTCCAATCATGAAATTCAGCATGTTAAATTAAGTCCCTGGCACCCCCATACTTATTTAGGAGGGAATTTGCAACAGTCCAACATGAAGAAGACCTTCAGCTGAACGAGAGGCCCCTCACATACCCCAGGAAGGGAATGGCAAAAAGAGGGACCTCTGAATATGTTTCCTGACAAGCATTTCTCTGTAGATTCCAAGTCTGAAATCAGTTTTTAGATGTGAGCATCCAGGATGGACAGCTGACTTGTTGTTTTCTTTGGAAACAGCTATGGTGCCATCCTCCAGCTTTTATATTAAGCTTTGAATGAATGCATTTCGCTTGAAAATGGGAAAATAGGTTTAATTCCCACCTTAATGGGCTGTGGGGTACAAATCCTCATCTCCAACTTTGCAACTGAATATTCCACCTCAAACTAAACTCTGTGAGGGATATAAGGAATTTCTGCCACTTCCTATAGGCACCCTTAACTGAGAATGGAAAAAAGAACTGGTCTATAAAGACAAGAAGATGGTGCCCCATTGCCTTTGGTAAATCTTTTTTTTTTTTTTCAGCTGAGTGTTTACACATATTTTATGAACTTTCCAGAGACCATTCAGCAGCCTTTCTTTCTAAGCTTTCTAATCGCTGGGCTGCAAACTCATGCTCCTTTCTTTAACTGCTTACTGACATTTTTTGATGTAGCACAAGCTGCTCCAAGGGTTTGGAGCACTGTGAAGGGTTTTGTAAGACAATTGTTGCTTTCTGAAGACAATGAATTAGTCACCAAAAAGAGAGGCATTTTGGAGGCTTTCAGTGCCAAGTTCTCATGGGCACGTATCAGGCTGCATCTGGAAATAATCCTTCTTTTTGACATTTTTTTTTTCTGAACAGCTCAGGAAACCCTGTCCCCTGTGCTGTTTTTCCTGGTCTTTGCTAGACTGGAAATGTGGTTTCATAACACAGTGTGCTTACGTTCAGTCCTAGGGCAAGGTGCTTACTCTCCAGGTACTGCAGCACTGATTGGCATACTGCCTGAATCTCTCTTTTGAGGCTATTCCTTCCTTTGTCTCTTGTCCTGGATACCCAAGGCCAAAGGCAGACTGCAGAGATGTTACGTTCCTGCACATGGTATGAAAAACACTCCCAGATTCTGTAAAATTCAAGGTGACTGCATAAGCCTGAAACCATTTTTAAAGGAAAAAAACAATTATGCTTTTGAAGATCTGTCAGTGAACAGGGAGATTTCACTCTACAGATCTATATACTGCACATAGTCTCTCATGTTTCATGTTGATCATTTAGCCAGATGGTTTAACAACTCCCAGGATGTTAATAATTCCACCCCAGGATTCAAAGACTTGGAATGAGATTTAATATTCCACCTTGGCCCCTGAAAATTGTTACCTTGCTATTTCCTAGATATAGTTGCATTTTCCTTCTCCTTAACCCTTGGTATATAGCAAAGTGCATTACTGAGAGTGGCAATCCAATGCCAGAGGATTCCCTGATGGCAAACAATCTTTCTTAAATAATTGGAAATCACTCTCCTCATACAGAATGTTTTTAAATGGCAGAGGTATTGATTATGGTGCTTTCAAGATCAAAAAAATAAGACACAGGAACAGTGTCTGACAGAAATATACTTGGAAAACAGGCATTTATTGCTTTATATATTTGTTTTCAAAACATCCTGATCACCACAGATACATCAGTAATTTTGATAGACTGATTTCATTGCTTCTTGAGTAGACTGTGTGAAGGGCTCTAGAACAGAATGTGTTTTTCAAGACAATCAGAATATGAAACCAACTTTGTCTTTTTTGCAGATTTCCTTTATCTCCCTCCCTTTCCTCCCAAAAATAGTTTCAACACTTATTAGGGTAATGTAGTTTTCCAAGGACTATTAGTTCTCCACTCTTCAAAGTATTCTGCTTATGTTAGAAATAAGCAGAAAATTCAGTGTTATCATACTAAATGGGAATATTTTGGGGGAATCAAGCATTTTTATCTATTTTTATGACTTTAGGAGAAGACCATCCATGGGTCAGGACCATAGAGATGAAGGATAGGGTGTATTTAAATGTTCTTTCCAGAAGCAAAGCCTCCTTTGCATCTTAGGGCAAAAGCAGTAGCAGTATTTGGGGTAAACCTTATTCTCATGCTTTAGCTCTGCCTCTGCAAGAAGTTGATGCGCCTTATTCAACAAAGGGTGCTCATGCCATTTCCCCTTGCCCTAGCAGTTCTCATGGGACTGTGTAACCGCTGGCTGCCACAGCTTGGTTTTCTTCAGAGCAAGGGAGGCTCCAAGCACCAAGGAGGGATGGAAGACGGGACCCATGGCTGTGACACTGCTGGTGGGGCAGCCAGCTCTCTGCTCTCCCCTGCCCATCGGGAGGAGCAGTGCCTCTGGCCATGGCATCTCCCCTACTTTGTCTTGACGCAATATCATTCTGTGTCTTGGCAAACCGACCCTTTCATGTTCCACTGCTCTGCTGCCTTTTTGCAGCCAGCACCAGCCGTGGACAGTGGCAAGGGAGGGAGAAAATACTCAGGTGCCGAGAGCAGAAATAATGATCATCTTCAAAATTATTCATCTTTCTGAGGTGTATGGGGGGATTTCTCTTTTTTTCTTCCTCTTCCTAAAGCATGTGGCTGTGCGTGAGGGAAGGTTTCTGCATGTTTTCCACTCTAGTCCATAGCAAAGCTGCAGCCAGCCTCAGTTAGGGAACAAATTCACTCTTGCAGCATGGGCAGGTTGACACGGCGGGAAATCAATACGGAATGAGATAACTTCAGGTCATCTCTGCTTCCCTCTCCTCTTGACCCCAAGATATTAGATGGCAAATTAGGAGAGGTAAGACACTCACCCGAGGGCATCAGGATTTCCCAGTAGCAACTGAAAAGAGTTTATAGCACCGTAAGCAAATAGAGTAATGCAATATAGATATGATATGGAGAATTAATAAGACAGTGAAATAAAACATGCATACCAATAATAATGTGTGAATAGTGTGAATACAAAAAAGCATAAAAAGAGAGAAAGATACCTAAGAGCAAGAGTAAAGATTATTTCAGATAAACTAATAGAGGAATCTGCATGCTAGGGAGGATTTTGACCTAACTTAGCTATATGCAGTAGCTATGTTTCAAAGAGAGGTTGGATACAGAGGAATGCTTAACCCTCCTTTCGTGGTCTTGGTCAAAAACACAGAATTGTTTATCTATATTAGCTGAATATTATCAACCCATGTTATCTCAGCAGAGAATGGGTAAAAATTATATTTAATGGCTACCCATCAGCCAAAGTGTTTCTTTTTTTTTTTTTACCCAAAGTCTCACCTCATCCCTGTCTTGCACCTCTTGTGTTTTCTAGTTGTGTAACTTTCACTTAGCCGAACACCAAATTGACCTAAGCTGCCTGTAATGGTAACTCACATATGCTAAACCACTATTCATATTCTTATCCTACTATATCGCTCATTTATCATATGTGATTTCCTATATTATCATAAATTACCTACTTACAGACCTAGACCTATTCAAAGAATTAGGATTAAATAAGTTTACACTGCTCTATAGGAGGCTTTTGAGATGGGGAGCAAGTCTGGATGATGATAATAGCAATATAGCATGTTTTACAACTTGTTTGTGGTTGTTTTTTTCCTCTCAACTGTGAATGGGTAGATTGCAAGCAGAATTTTAAAAGTGGTGCCAAGGGCTTCTGTGGCACATCCTTCCTCTGTTTTTATTGAGGGTTTATGAGACATGTCAGAGCAGTTATCAGCAGGTTACAACAGTGTCAAGGGGATTATATTGAATATTTTCTCTGGAGTTTTTTTTCTTTTAACCATTCTCTGGTAAATTGGAGCTGAAAATAAAAAGAAACTGGTTCAAATGAACAAATTACTGTGATAAAAAGGGTGTAAGTATCGTATCACATGTGAAGTTGTTGAGGGGGAAGATTTCCAAGTAATCATTTTAAGGCCTTGGAGGGGAGCCTTCCCCACTCCCACCCCCTTTCTCTGTCTATCAGTCTATTTCCACTGTATCAGAGTCATTTGAATTTCCTTGGTTAGGGTTAAGTAGCCTTTTTCAGCCCATTCTCCAACCAGGGAACTAATTTCTAGGGAAGTAGTACTGGGACATGTGCCTGTCATGATCTAAAGCTGAATTGTTGTGCAAAGCTTGAAGAAACAACATAGAGTGGGGGGGAAACAAAAAATAAAATTCCTCTCCTCACCAAATCTGCAGAAGCAGAAAAAAGTGAATGAGACTTGCAGATGATCACACAGTGATTTCAGGCATGGCCATTTGCCTGCATGTGGGACAGGGAGGCTGCTACAGGGAGGCTGCTGGGGAGCAGCCAGTGCCGCATGCGAGGAGCAGCCCGCCGGGCCGTGTGGCAGAGCAGGAGGAGAAGCTGGAGGGTCATGGACAGCGAGAGCAGGGTGAGGAGCGGCCTCCGTGCCCTGCAGCGCCTCTTGCCCTTCCCTCTGGCAGCAACCGCCTGTGCGGCAGCGCTGGGGCCGCGGGCGAGGACTCCTGACCTCCGGCAGCGGGAGAAGCTGCTGACACTGCGCGCGCCTGGGGCTGCCCTCCCTCACGGGCCTGCAGTGATGCCGAAAGCGGCGGGGATGGAGCATGGCAGGAGGTGCCTTTTGGAAGGATTGTGCAGAAGGTTTTTTCAACAGTGACTCTCTCCTAAGGAAACCCCAGGCGTCCTCCAACCTGGGGGTATACGAACATTCTGGAATTGCGTTTCTCCTGTGCGACAAAGCGTTGCCTTCCCATCCCGCGGCTATAAATGAATGTATAAAACGGCGCTCTACTATCATGTGTCAGAGCACGTATACACAGACAGGTTTTTAATGTATGAGAAATCACGATGAAGGTGATCTAATGAACAAAATTCTATGGAGCAGGTACCTGAGAAATGCAATTTCTTCTATAACTGGGATTTTTCCCAAAAGTGTGAGAGCATCTTCATGCATATACATTTAATTAAACTAGTATTGACCCTTTTTGAGCATATTTAAATGAATTTATGGCTGCTTTACTTTTTTCTTATTTCAATTATGAATAAACATGGATTTTGAAGGACAGAGAAACCATTAGGTTCCCTAATTTTCTGCATAGCACAAGCCTGGGGATCTCAGCCAGAAATTCCTGCTTCCAACCTAAAATTAGAACGTATCTTTTAGGAAGCGATCCAGAATTTTCAAGTGGGAAAGAATCCACTGAGTCCATCGCTTGCTTTTACCATAAAAAAAGGTGACTCATTCCCATTTTGACATTACCTAGCTCAGCCTTAGGTGCTCTCCTGATGCCAACCAAGCATAGTAGAAAATCCTCCTCCCTGCCCTTTCAAAATGGGTTTGAGCTAAGCAAACCAGGTATAAGCCAATTTAACTTAATTGGCATGTGTGCTTAGCTGAGATGAACTAATTGAGCTTAAATGGTGTAGATTAGGGAGCCTGCCAGGGTGCTGGTTTTGGAACCAGAGCCAGGGGAGAAGGAGCTGGCTGTCGGGAGAGCGATGGACGGTCTTTGCACGGCTCCGTGGCTTTGGCTGGCAGCGAGGGCAAGCAAAGGCATGCACTGAACTCTACTTAAGGCTCCATTGGGGCAGGTATGTTTTAACCACTTTAAAATCCTTTTGGGGATGCGTGAATTGTAATTTAATACCCACCAACTGCCTGGTGTTCAGCTTCTCGCTAACAGTTACTTAGGCCAGTTGATTGGTGTTGAAATGAATAGTGCCTGGTCTACATGGAGATTGCAATGTGTCAAAAAGATCTCATATGTTGGCAATCTCATATCTTAACTTAACCTAAGGTTAAGTTTGATTTAGGAAAGATTTGGCTTTAACAAAGTCTGTGTATAGAGAAGACCTGTGTAGCAGAGTCTCCTGCCAGCACAAACAGAAGACTGTTTGTTTTTGTCAAGTCTGCAGGCAGTGAGGATGAAACATTGCTGCTGGAAAGGGTGTGAATGATTTTTATGCATAAAAAATAGCAACATCTAAAACAAAACTACAAATGAATGGATGAACGAATGCTAAGAACAAACCCCTAGGAGTCTCAGAGCTTTATTTTGGTTCACTGCCCAGCTGGTTCTTGTTTTTCCCCACTGGAAATTACGGCCTCGTAAAGGAGCAATGGGAGGGATTGCTTGTCCACCCTTCAGGCGCTGCAAGCAAAGTCACAGAATCACGGGATGGTTGAGGTTGGAAGGGACCACTAGAGATGATCCAGTCCAACCCCACTGCTCCAGCAGGGACACCTAGAGCATGTAGCATAGGGTGGCATCCAGGCGGATTTTGAAGATCTCCACAACCTCTCTGGGCAGCCTGTTCCAGGGCTCTGCCACCCTCACAATAAAGAAGTCGGCAGGTCAGTCCCCAGTCTGCACTGGTGCCTGGGGTTATTCCTCCCCAGGTGCAGGACCTTGCACTTGTCCTTGATCCCTTTTCCCTTACTCTCCTGTGGAAAAGGTGGAAAGCAGAGCTGGGGCAGTAACTACAGCAGCCACTAGAGGTCATCTACCGAAACCCTTCATTTCAGTGCATTGAAAGGTGTTTCCTGCAAGTGGATATATTTCTCTCTATCTATCTTTTTCTTCACTATGTATTTATGGGACACTAATTTTAGTTCTTGAACTCAAAACTCAAAAATGATTTATTCAGTATTTTTTGGTAGAAGTGATCCATGCTAAAGGCTCAGCCAGGGTGTAACTCCAGCAGTATACATCCCAGAGGAAGCATAACTGCGGTCTTCCTCCTCCTCTGTCACAATCAGATATATATGTGCTCTTCAAAATTTGAGCCCACTTAAAGAATACCATCTTGGGTATCACAATCAATGGTTAGGGAGCCATAACCTTCTTCATATTTAGAAAAGCAGATTTTGGTAGCATATTTTCTCAAACTTTATTTACTGTTTTATTTTGATGCTGTGCAGAAAACTGTGGTTTCAGATCTCGGTGCTGTGTGTTGCTCTGATGGTGATCCTTGAGCTGCAGCAGAAGCGCATTTGATATTATCATTCTCCCACTGGTCCTTGCTTCCTCCTCCTCCTGTTCATCCTCTGCATGTCTCTGAGATGCTCCAGCTTTGCTCTGCCTGCTTCTCCTGCACTCATGAACCTTCCCGGTGTGTGGTCCTTCAAACTCAACTTGTTTCATGTCTCTAACCTTACATTGAGTCCTGCTCCTCCTTCACAGGTAGCACCTGGGGAGGAGGAAAGGTTGGTGGAAAAGACCACATTTCAATTTCTTGCTCTCCACCATCCCAACTTTCAGAATATAAATACTTTCAGAATATTTATAAGCTTTGTTTAGGGATTTGTTTTGATAATAACTGAGCATCTGTGTTTTGTCTTCCTGTTCATGTGCAGATATACATAGAACAGCTAGATCTAGTGCTGGTAAAACCCCAGAAATGAGAGGAGTTGGAGTTTTACCATTTCATTCATTGTAAATTCAAGGTATTTGTTAATGGTGTCCGCACTTTGACATTTTTCACATTTCAGCATGTTGATCTGCGCTTTAGCACACGAGTTCAGATGTGACAGGTAGCAGAGGGATAGAGGAGGGAAAGGTGCTTTCCACCTCCGGGGTGCAGGTTGCCTTCCTGGGGCTGGGTTTTTCAGAAGTGCCAAGCACTCCTGAGAATTAGAAACCTCTTCAGATGTCAAAGGGCCACTGAAGGAGCTATAGGCTATTAATTTGTCTCAGATTTTAATTAGGTGGAATTGCAGTGTTAGAGCCAGGGAGACTCCTGACTGTTTCCTTCACATGTGTTTCGGTCTAAATGGCAAGTGTCTGGTGGTGTCGCTACCAGCTGGAATGCAAATGAGCTCTGGCAGCAGTTTGCTCGTCCCTGGGGACTTGCAACATTTCCACGCCATCCTCCTCATCGCAGCAGGGTGGCATTAATGGTACGTATCTCCCCTCTCAGCTGGCACAGCGGCTGGCGCTGATGAGGACAGAAAAAGGTATCAAAGTCACTTGATGAAGCAATTCATTCCAAAGGCAAATTTCTTATTACCTGCCGCAGATAAGCAGCGGGCATCCCTTCAGGCCTGCTGGCGATTTGGGGGTGGCGAATGCCACAAGTCAGCAGGGCTCCATGGGGCCAGGGAGACAGCAATGGTTTCTGTTAACCATTTTAGCTTGCATTTATTTTCAGGTTAGGTGGCCTGCCCCCGAGGTGCTCACTCCTCTCTAGTTCATGTGGACACGCATGTTTGTCTCTAATCCCTACTTTCTCTTTTTACTAAATATTTTTCTTGATGCAACGCTATACAAGTTTTTCATAACATATCCAACACTACTGCCCTATTCACTAGGAAATCATAAGGTTTTTTTTTTGCAAATGGGAGAGCTTGAACTAATCCTGTGTGTTCCTATGTTCTCAATTAGTTTTAAATGACTGGTATTCTTCCCACTTTGCATGGCCACACATTTGTCAGGACCAGATTTTACCTGCCATTGTGCTTCCCATTTGTCTACTGGTGGGATTCATTGCTGGCGCTTCTAGCCTGTATTATCCTCATAGCTGTGTGTTAAATGTAAATATTGTTGTTAATTGTTATTTGCATTACAAGAGCGATTACATCTTGCTGTTCTATAATTTCTGATTTATTTATGAATATTTTCAAAACTGATTTAGGACACAGACTTTGCCAAGGTGAAGACCGACTATTTATTTTGTAATTCAGCCAGTGTCTGATGCGTAAGAGCTCTTTGTCTCTTGCCCGGTGACTACTCAGATTTCTTATTAGTCTTTATGAGGGATCTGTCAAAGACTTGAAATTCCCAGTACAAAGTAATGGATTGCAGCATTTCGTTCAATATCCTGTTGACACAAACAAGACTTTGATCAACAGAGACACTGTTTATCTTTTTTTTTAGCTAGCCTCATTTATTTCATCATATATTGTTCACTAATCCTCCTTGGGACGACTTAGTGAAGTCATCTCTTCCTTGGGACCTCAGTCCACAACAGGTTATTATATTTATTGACTGTGAAAAGTTATCTACAGATATCTACAGAGTGCCCATATTTGTCTACACTTGAATATTGACTGAGATTGTTACTCTTGGCTAAATCCTCAGGTGGACACTCCTAATATTTAAGAATAATTATACTGAAATAGGTATTATGAAACAGACTTTAATTTACTTTGCCCCAGGTACTTTTCTGCCAAGAAAGTTTTATCAGTGGGACAGGAATCTAAAATCAGTATATTCTATGAGTGCAGGACTGCCCTCAGTCACCTCAGTTTGCCATTTGGGAAGTGGTTTTCAAGCCACCTGAAAAGACTTAAAATAGTGATATTCCAAGTAGCTGGGCATGCATGAGAGAGTTAGACCAGAAGAAATGTTCAGTGTATCAATACAATTAATTATAGTGTCACCAAAAAACCTTCTGCAAGGACAAGTCCCAATATTCAGCCCCCAATCCTCAAGACATCTCTGTGTCTAGGCTTGCATTTTTATTTGATGTTTAAGATAGTTTGAAAAAGGAAAGGAAATTCTGAGACTAAAAGACTCCAAATCTTTGGAAGTGAGCATTCAGCTGATATAAACTTGTCTTCATGTTTGAGTGAAGGCTGACCCCCACCTTTGGCTCGTATCAGTACTACTACTTCCACAGCTGATAAAGGCTATAGAAAGGGGAACTTTGTACATCTGTCCTTTTCCTGGAATTAAGCAATTCTTATGACATTTGTAGTTTGCTGATAGACTGCAGAGAAGCCAGATGCTTTATGGTTTTTCTACATTGCTATTGTCAGAGTCTTACAACTGGATGAATGCGGCATGAGATCATAAAAAAACATGTATTCGGTGTTTGCCTGTGCTAAATTACATCTTGGCTGACCAGAAAGAGACAGAAATTCTCAGCGTTGTATATCTGGGCTGCAACCATGTGTTCCATTCAAAATTCACTGACAGAATTAGAAATGACATGCTTTGAATTGGTTAGGGGTATTTCACCATCTCTACGATATTTTCAGAAATGGAGTGTCACGCTGGGGCCATTTATACCACGCGGTATCATAAAGATGTGGTGCTATAAGAAGTGAGCTTCCTGTGCTTCATAAGGGATAAGACAACAGCAGAAGATGAGAATTGGCTTTGCAACAGCTTTCACAGTTGTGAAAACGAAGGAATTTGAATTTAAACCTTCCGTGAATGACTGCTCCCCAGAAGTACTGTATACAAATAAAATCCTCTGCCCTATCTTTTCTTTAAGACGTGTAATCAAGTATAATTGGTATATAAAATGTCAATGTAAAACTTTTGATTTATTTGAAAAAAAAAAAGGTGTCTTGCAATTTCTGAGCATGTCAACTAGTGACCCTACTGCTGAACAGCTGTTAAGTGATGATGGGCTGCAGAGAAGCCAGGTAATTTATGTCCATTCTGCCATGTGCAGTTGTTACACCTCTGCCTTGCTTTTGTATATCCCAGTGATACACACAGCTCCTAGAAGTTCAGGTAAAGTCTGCTAAAC
Source organism: Tinamus guttatus (assembly GCF_000705375.1). Next base: position 594,156 of record NW_010579302.1, on the reverse strand, counting down.
ACTCATGCAACACTATGCGAAGGAGTTTACCCGCTCTTTTTTTTTTTTTTCATAGATTAACAAATCTTCATGCTCTGTGGGATATTCATTGCTCTGTGGATATAGGATAGGACCTGTAATAGCCATCTAGCCACCGGCTTTAACCTTTATACTAGACCTCAGCTGCACGTTCATGTAACCCCAAGTATGAGGGAGAAGATACACTGTAGAGTTCCTCTTTCCTAATGTTCTTCCTCATTTTTTTCCACTCGTATTGTTAGGCCCTGTAGGAAAACGTATCAGAAGCTATTCCTGTATGCTAAGTCATTTCTGAAGACCATATTTTTCTGTTCCAGTATTTACTCCTCTCAATCCCTAGGCCTTCAAGTCTGCAATATTTCCGGGAATGCCACCTGCTACTGTATAAAAGAAAAAATTCTGGTGACTTTTCTGTCATTATGTTCTTGACAAAGGAAATTGCAAACCAAAGAGATTTTAGCACTTGGACTGTTCATGCTAAGGATTGTAAGTAGATATTGAGGCATTATATCCATTGAGACGTTACATTCACGGTGTGATTATTTGAACTACTATGTGTTACAAGTAGAATAAAGGGAAAACATGGAAGCAGTGCCCAGCTGCACAGCACACACCTATCAGAGACAGAGACTTCTGCCGTGCCACTTTTTTATCTGTGAAGGGGTAGGTGAATTTCGGGGCCACAGCTAGTTAAGAAATTCTTGCAGAATAGTTTTTCTAACAGACAGTGCTGATTCAACAAAGTTGGAAGGTTTCACAAGGCATATATACATATATATCTAATCCAGTCTCCCAGGAAGTTATTAAAATGTTTGGTTTTAAAAGGTCAGTGCATTTTTTTTCTGTTTGCTATAATTTATGTTATAAAAGCTAAAATAGTACAACAGAAGCAACTGTTCTTATATTTTAAAATGAACCTTTTAAAATATATATATATTTTTGCAAAAAATATGCCAAGTTATTGAGTTTTATTCCTTATTTTCCAGTGTTGAAATATTGAATTTTTTCATACCTAGATATTTGAGTTTCAGCAGGCTCTGTTGGTGATATTAGCCAGCTTTTTGGCTAGTCCAACTTGTGTACAAGTTGCTAGGTCTTTGTAAGTGAAAGATAATAGCAAGTATTATATATACATATATAAAAATATATATGTATATATACATGTGCTTATGCACATTAAGGTATTATATGTGTCATTTGCTCTGCTCTTGCAATAATTCTTCTAATTCAACCTACAAAAGCTATTCTGTTACCATTTTTTTACCTCCGTGTGCACATACCTTCCTCAAAAATTTTCTTATCTATCATCTCATTCATTTTTTTATTTTTAAGTCTTTTTAAGATACTGAATGTATAATACTAATATTTGTCACACATAGTTGCAAATCCAACCTTCTCAAGTATTAAAGTATACTAAAACTTGACAAGATTTGCATCATAACATGGCCACAACTTCAAAGACTGAGTAATTATACAGAAAATTCTCAAATTGTTCAATTTTATTCCAACTAAGTTGTATTTTACCACAAAAACCAGCCTTGCGAGCATCCAGCTAAGAAAAAAATGAAATAAATTACATTAATTGCATTCCACAAATGCACTCTGATAAATGGTATTTATAGAAATCTGTTGACACTAGGAAGATAACTTTTAGAGTGGAAATTTCTTTAATGCTTCCTTTGCATTCACTTGCAGAAGTTAGTGGCTGCAACTGCTTGTGTGAAATGTTGCATTCCAGTCATTGCCGCTATTGACACGGGGACTATTTTTGCAGAAAGCCTATGGCTGGTCCTGCCAAGGTGCAAGGCCAGGAGGACCCACTCTGATCAATGTGACAAGTCCCGGTGTCACAGATGCTCTGCACAACCAGTGTGAGGATCTGGAGCCAGCAGGCTGCATACCAGGTGCCACCAGTCACACGATGGGGCAAAACAGGCAGTCCAGGCAGGGTTTTGTGCATCTTAGCCTTGGTAAAACATCCAGATTTGGCCATTCATCTCTTAACAGATGTGTGTGTTATTGTAGTGTGGGAAATCTCTGCTGTCAACTGAAAAATTTCCTTGGAAGAATAAGAACTTTTTGAATATTATCTTTTCCTCTGCTTTCTTCTTGGATTTTAATTGACCTTAAATGACAATATACTTATATTTCTTTTCTTTTCCATGTTTCCATTTTAGAAAGCGTCTTCATATAGAAAACTGCTTGGAAATGTCCCTCTTAGAGCCCTTTATCAGGCCGACAAGGCTGGCGTATTTGCAACGGTGCAGCCAGACCCAGATGCCTGTACCTTGTACACTCAGCAAAATCGCATCCTAGAAGGGGAACCAGCTAGAGCACTAGAGAGGAGGGGTGACGATGCCATTGCTGGGCACCCCAGCCAGGTTGGTGCCCACAGAAATCTGCGCCTGTGCTTCTTACCCATCGCCTGCCCTCTTCCTTGGGGATACGCACTTGGGTTGGTATGTACAGCAACAGTATGTGCAATGCTTTTCTGAATTTTGGTTTATCATTTTCAAACATATATAAGTGAGTGGTTCAATGTGGTATTTATTTTACATTCTGCAAACCTCACCTGTGTCCCAGCATTTAAATTCAGGGTGCTGCCCCTAACACGACAGTATTTTTCTTCCATGGCTGTACCTACCTGGTGTTCCTGCAGGCACATTTCTGAACAGTAGACAGTGCCATTTGCATATCTATTTTAACTCCTTTAAACTGTGACTTTACTACAATAGCATAAGAGAATTTGTCATGCCAAATGACATTCTGTTTCTGGGGGGTTAGTGCTTGGTGGTTTTTATTTGCAGTAGCACAACAGTTACAGCTAAGGGCAAGAGATGAAAAATGGCTGGATGTCTTGCAGTCACCACAAGGAACCTCCACAGAGCAACAGCAGTAATAGCGAAGTCGTCCATCTGTGAACTCCATAGGATCTCATTTAACACTCATTGCATATGTCTTTAAATAAATACTTAAAATTCTGTTTTCATTTAAGCAAAAGCAACATTTAGGAATCACCACGTTTTGCTGGATCGGTGTAACTTTGTCTAATAGATTATTATGTCCCTGACAGCAGCCAATACTGGATGTTTCAGAAGAAGGTATGAGAAGCACATTAATGATCAATTATGGGAGAATCTGCCTTTTGGGCAGCATCTCATGATTTTTATATGCTAGTCACTTCTGTTAAAAAAAAAAAAAGACACTGGGTCTACTCTACCTCCACATGTTGCTGTGAATAGTGGGATACTAACTGAATGTTCTTTAAGCAGTCTAACAATTAAAAGTTGAAGCTGATGTGGTCTCTGATTAAATCATGACATTGGTTGAGATTTTCCTGTGTTTTGGAGGGGGGAATTGAAGAAGACTTAGACACTGCTGCCTAAGTAGTACCTCAGGAGTGTCATATCCAGAGACAGCTTGAACCAATCACTCTAGCATAACCTCATTTACAATCCTGAGGTCTCATTAGTTGGGCTCAGAGACTCATCTCTTGGTCTCCGCTCATTTTTAGCAGCCTTAGCAGAAGGTTGGGCTCTTCACCTCGGGAAATCTTGCTGGGTGAGATATTTCTTCTAGTTTTTGAGCTTCACATTCTGCGGTTTTCAAACCTGCATTGTACATGATTAAACACAAATACTGTAACTGTAGAAGTGCATTAACTCCTTGATAATATCTATTTGGAACAGTGGCCTTTTGTCGAAATGTAGCAAAGCACCTACTTCTGATGAAATTATTTCTATTCCTTCCCAGGCCTTTGATTCTCTAAAATACCTTGCCCTGTTTGCCATCCTCATAGAACTCTTATACCTCCTGGGACTGTGTGTGGTGAGTTCCACAGGTGAAATATGATGGTATAATATGTGCTTTTGGCTAAGCATTTTATATTTTTTGGCCTTTAATATCTTAATTCTATTTATACAACATTTTCATGATCCCTGGTCCACATCTAAGTACTAAGCTGAAAATTAATCATTTTTTCCTGTTTCAGTTCTTAAGGATTTGACTTCTTTTAACTTGAATTAAATGATTAACAGCTAACTTTAGCCATTTAAAAGGTGCTGGTTTAGAGGCTTTCTAAATGTTTGTTCCAAGTGCTTATCCTTGCTTGACTGAAAGGAAGAGCTTTATTTAAGCCATATGTCATTAAGAGCAAGTGGACACAATTCTAGGATGCCCTTTTATAGTGCACTTTTCAGCTTATTCACACGGTATTTCTGCTTAAGAAAAGCTACTGCTCTGTGTTCTCTCCTGCAATCAAACATGTTAGTGGCTCGCAGTTTGTATAACTCATACGCCATTGACAGGCCATTGAGATGCCACTGACAGGCCATTGAGATGCCACTGTGACAGGCAATTCCCTTTCCCCTTTCTTAAAGGAGCAAGTCGGACCAAAATGTAGATGGAGCAGGTCTCTCTGAGTATATCCATGAGACATCTCCTGTGTCCCTTCCATGGAACTTTCGTCCCTTCCATTTGTTCTGTTTACTGCATGGATAGCTGAAACCTTAAATTCATGGATGATATTTTGTTTGGGGGAGTTACATATCACACTTGACTTCCGATCATACAAAGATTTGGGCACTTTTTCTACCTGCTGAATAAGAGTCTGTCTCCATTTTTTTTTTAAAATTCTAAAGATTTTTTTTGACTCAACTTCTGTAGTTGATTTTGTAGGAATGGTAAAGAAATCAGCCAGCAAATGCTTCCCTGTGCCTTCAGGTTTAAAAAAGCTTTGAGGTGGGAAGAATATAGAAGAAATAATTTTTTAAATGATTTTCATGCGCTGGAATTTTCTGCTAAAATTTAACTAGGAGCTCAGTTGCTCTGAGTGATTTTGCATAGCTGAAAAATCTCAAGCCCTGACGGGAGACAGAGAAGCAGCAGGGTGAGGTTGTCGTTATATCCTAATAACTTTCTATCCTCCAAGGTAAGTGCCGGACATGAGTTAGCCCTAGACTAGTTTCAGATGAAATAACCTTTACTCATTTTAGCCATTTTAGCTTGGGGACCTTTTCTTAAAAAAAAAAAAAGAAAATCACATCCTCTGAATGCCATATTTCTGTATTGCAGAGGCTGTTCTGAGTCATTGAATCCCATACTGGAAGTGAAACGGAAGAGAAGGCCCATTCAGGCACTTAATCCCGTGGGATTTGCAGGGGAAACGTAGTCGGCAGGGCAGGAAGAACATCGAGAGCACTGAAAAAGCAAATCTGTTCATTATTATAATCCGTGTGTCCCTTCTGAAAGCTATCAAAGGTGTTAGTCTGCATATAGAAAAGTGAAATGCCAGGCAAGTCCCCGACATATCACTCTTTTTTCTTCCGTGCTTAATGACTGATCAGTTATATAAAATATGTACAACTCTTTGATAACACTTATGTAAGTACCTGTTTAGTAATCCTTCTCTGAATGTCACATTTAATATTACTGTAGAGTTGAGAAGCACCAGCTACTTTACAGTTATTCTGTGCTAGGTACTGTAAAAAGAGGGAATATCAGCCTGCTACATGAATCTTTGCTCCATATATTTATTTTATGAAATATATCTTACATATTTGCATTAATGGAGGTGATAGAACATTGCGAAATTGACCAGCAATTTACAGTCTCTTTATTTTTTAATTAAAAACATAAATATGCTTCTGTGTAGCAAAAGGGAAGTTTACTAAAATGAATTCAGAATTAGTTAACAAGCTTTTTTCCTTCCACCCACAGCTATAAAGGAATTTTCCATAAAGATACAGAGGTAATTTGGCTTTTAAGAAATACCAATAAGTGAATGTAGACATAATCACAAGCTTTTATCATTTAAGGCTAATCTAGCAGTAGGTGAAAGATTAACTTTCAGTGATACATAAATAATAACTCAAAACTCATAAATAATGCCTTTGTCAGTTATCAGGGAAAAACACATCATTTTAACAATAAATTGTCGACTGAATCCTTGAGGCTAATCACCTACCTGCTATCTTTTAGAATGCGAACAGGAATAAATTTTGGCTCATTTGGTACCACTTACAGGACTAGCCTACTAGCATGGTACTTTCTGTCTGCAGATGGTGTGTTTAATTCAAGCACTTTCATTTTAACCTATCCTCAGCCCAAGGATGGGCACATAAATAAGCTGGACTGGGTGGCAAGGCTACAGAAGGAATAAAGCAAGCACTCTTCTAATAATTGTATTCATTTTTTATGGGAGACCTGTTTTTCTAGGAGTTCTTGTCAACATATACTTCACAGATAAAGTAGATTAAATTTTGTGATCGGTTAAGTTTTAGCTAGACATTGGTTTGATATAAATAACAGATTTTACCAGATTTTTTTTATTAAGATCAGCATTTCCTTTATTCATTCCATAAAATAATGTTCGAAACATTTCATCAGAAATATATACAAGATATAAATCTGGATTTTTGTTTTGGATTCTAATCTTCTTTAAGACAAACCCTTCTCGATGTATAACTTCTAGGTTATAATTCTAGAGATCATAAACTTCAGTCTTTGCAAGAAGTGTACTATTTCAGAGTTAAAATTAAAGAAAAACAAACAGCTTCTCTGTAGTCAGAAAAGGAAACAGTCTTCCTGAAATGATGGAACAGATTCCCAGTGACCACAGTCAACATTTGATGTCACATTTACAAATAAATAAATAAATAAATAAAGAGGATATCGCACTTTCTAAGTCCTGTACCTCACTTCAGCTGCCTGTGAGGCTGTTTCTTCACACAATAGCTTTTGAATCCATGCACTGATTTCAGTCGCATTTGGAAGGAGAAGTGTCAAACATAATAGATGACTAGATAAAATTGAAGAGTTCTATTACTGTTCCCAATCTGCAACTTGAGTTCAGCAGCTCTTAGACATCAGAAAATGCTCATGGATCTTAACATTTGACTCCACAAAGCCTTAGGAGACCAGGATTCACTATTTCCACTGCTCTTAGAACTAGTTATCAGTAAGGATGAAATTGAAGTTACTATACCTGTGGTGGAAGCAAAATTCAAAGAGCTAAATATGCTCAGAATCCTGAAAGATGCAGTCAGAAGTTGAATTGTTCACAATCCAGTCTTTACAACATTTTTAAGAAGGGCAGGATTGTATGAGGGGTTTGAAGAATAGCAAATGTAACCTTAGATTTAAGCAGACAGAAAAACTCATCTAACAGAGACAGTCCCTTTTGTCTGAGTTCAGGGGAGGGAAAAATAGAAGACAAGGAGGGAAGCAGAAGGTAAAAAAGGCAAAAAGGTTTGCTAAGGATAAATTTGGTCAGACTAGTTTGCTATGTATTGCTGACAAAGGATCGTATTTTTAGACACAGAAAACACAGCTGATCCAGTCTACCATACTTCACCTGAAGGACTCCTTGTTACAGGTGTTATTGATGCTAAAAGTTTATATATATTCATGAAGCAATTGGAAAAAAATCATAGAAGAAAAAAAATCCTAACAGGGATATTAAATACAGGGATATCTGTCCTGGTTAGGACGTCTCTGAGGCAGGCATTAACAGAGGTGACTTAGGTGAGTATAGAGAGGTGACTGGGACTTCCTCAGTTTGTGGACTCACCCCCTTTTTTATCTTCTTTCATTAATATCTGCCATTGAAAGATAGTCCTTCAGGCTCATCAATATGATCATTCTCATACTCTTGGGTTCCTATCTGAACTTCACCAAATTATTTCATGGTACATTATTAATGAAGTTAGAGAAGATGTGGAAATAATATCAGAATTTTAAGATGGATATGGCTGTGGCTGTAGCACAACCAAAGGCTTATTGCAGGGAACTGAGGCAGTTGCTGGTATAATTTTTCAAAGGTAGCTTTTTGGTTCCATCTTAAGTTCCTGTTATTCTAAAATTCCTCAAAATATGAAAAGAAACAAAACAAAACAAAGGAAAAAAAAGAAAGTATGAAAAACTATATTTTCTAATTACAAAAATTGGGAATCACTGTTAAAGAAACAGTAGACTGGAGTAGGGTACAAAAGAATCTAGAGAATCTTGAAGACGAGAATAATAAAAATAGAAAATTAAATAGCAGAAAGTATGAGATTCTGCTTATCAGCTGGAAAAAAAAATAGATGAAGGGGCTTGGAGTTTTAGCTAGGTAGTGAAGCTAAGATCAAAGCTGTTTGGTTTTCAGCCCTTCTATTCCACTTTACCATACTTTAGTATGTCTGCTCTTAGCAATGCAATATATTTCACCCAAACGAGATGCCATGAATTTCCCCACAAAGTAAGGAGGTGGCATTAACTGCCAGGTTTTCTGGATCACACGCTATATGGGGAGTTGCAGAGATGCATCTGGTGGGAAAGACTAGACCCAGAGCCTCTGCGAAGCCTGGCACTCTGTCTGCCTGGACCAGGCCACTTTGCCTCTAGGATGTTGCCTGTTTCTAGTCCTCTAAGTAGCCCTTTGGAGAGTGTACTTGTTCAAAAATCGATATATGTTCAGTTTTCCTCTTCTCCTGGAATCAAACTCGCGTACTTTTGTATTAACCAACATCTTTTTATCTGTTGGAGGAGTAGAAAGTAGCTCTCAGCTTCCTGGGGAAGTTGTGACATGCTGGAAACAAGAATACAAGAGATCCACTTGCTTTTTTGTTTCTTGGGTTCTTTCAACTTTTTATTTGTTTTTAAATCAAGGAATTGTTTCATATAAAATGCATAAATTGTCTTGCAGGAGGTCCTTTAAAGCAATGTCAGGATGGAGCTGCTATAGTCACTGTTTGACATTATAGCCTATGTCATGGTAAGAAGTGTTTAACACGGTCCTTCTCAGGACCTCTGATAAGGGTGCAGCTCCAACCCCTCTGCCACCCACTTGGGCACAGAATGGCTATCAGGGCAGTGACAGTGACTCTCTAGGACAGCTGCACCACCGGATACCTATGGCTGGAACTATATGTACCCCCCAGGAGGAGGCAAGGAAGGGAGAAGGGACCCTTGTCTGCTCTTATCTCAGTGTTCAAGCAAAGCTTCCAACAAGCTTTTTGGGTGGAGTTGAACTTTGTCAGTGCCTAAATTAATTTCATTTGCCTTACAAGTAAGTTGTGAGTTCTGAGGTTGGTTCCTCTGAAACTGATAATCCAAACAAATAATTTCCTGGAGAGCTATTTCCCTTTTTTTATTATTTATTTATTTATTTATTTATTTTTCAGTGTGAAAGGGATTAACCCTAAACTGTAGGGGGAAAATGAAGAGGGAATTTCTCTGTTTGGAAACTTTCAACCGGTTGAGAACATTCTTTCCAAATTGAACAGAAATATTGTATGTATTGCAGCTAAATTTGGCTCTTCTGTTAAATATTAAGTTAATATTTATAAGTTTATAAGTTAACTGTTAAGCGTCTTTTTGTATTGGTCAATTATGTGGCTGAGCCTTTTTGAGGGAAATATTTAAAGGATTTTTTTTCTGTGATCAATTACTGATCAATTGCTTTTGCAAAAGTATACACCAATTATTTTCATAGGAATTAGGATCTTTTTAGCTATATGATAAAACACAGATATGGAAAATAGTTTTTAGCTGATTAGTGTGTAGAGGTAAGCTGTCCTCTGGTTGTTTGAACTTTAAGATCTTATTATCAAAATAGTCATTCTTGTCAACACAAGATATCTGTATTTATAGAGACCACTATTGAATCCTAGTATTTTCTCTAATGTAAAGTAATACTGGTAAGCTGTCCCAAGGGATAAAATTCACCACTGGAGCAAATACAAATGGACTTCGAGAGAAGACTGTCAATCCAGAGATTGATCTTGATGCCTAGGAGCCTCAGTATTATGTTGAAAGTGGCTTTTTTTTAATGGGGCATTGCATTAATATAAGGCCCATAGATCATTTAAGCACAAGAAGAATACACGAAACAGGAACAGGTTATCAGGCTGAAGGGATCAAAGTGGAGCAGCAGCTGGATAAGGAGGACAGACAGGTGAAAACATGGGCAGTCCTAGGGGTGGCCCAGAGCAGCACCAGGGCAGCCAGGGGTAGCTGCCTCCAAAAGGGCAGCAGGCGCATGGGGCAGCAGCAGGGCTGTTTCTGGCCGTGGTCCCTAGCTCGTGACTGTGACTTGTCTTCGGGGTACTGAGCCCTGAGGTGTCACTGGAAAAGGGGCGGCAAGTCTAAGATTTGCAGAGTCTGTGAAGGAACAGCTGAGCTCTTGGTACCTTCTTTTACATGACACTTCAAGCAATTGTGCCCATGACACTTCCACAGCCTGCATCTGCAAAGCATCATGTGTTATTCATTAGGCTATGATTATTTATAGGCACCCACAGAGGGCCCCAGCTGGGAGAGGCATGGTGTTTTGGAACACTTTTGCCCGTGTCTCTGAATTTGTGTTATCTCTGCACAAGTCTAGGGCTCAGTGTACCACACAGTCACAGTGACAGCCCAAAGAAAGATCCATTGCATTATTATCTAAATCCCAACAGTGTGCTTGGATCTGCTGATGACACTAATATACCTCATTTTTGTACAAAGAAAACCACACTGAGGAAAGCTAAAAAATGGTAGACAAGTACTAGAACCTACCAGGTATAGCTTATAGGGACTGCTTTTCTTAAGTTTTTGCTCACTACTTTTTCATATTGATGAGTAAACAGTGAGGTGGACTGGGAACTGGCTAGATGGCAGAGCTCAGAGGGTTGTGATAAATGGGTCCAAGTCTTGTTGGAGCCCTGTGGCCAGTGGTATCCTCCAGGGGTTCATTTTATTCATCAACGGTGTGGATGAGGGGACAGAGTGCAACCTCAGCAAGTTTCTTGCTGATATAAAACTGTGAGAAATGGTTGAGACACCAGAAAGCTTTTCCTGCCTTTCAGAGAGACCTAGACAGGCTGGACAGGAGATGAATGTCATGAAGTTCAACATAAGGTCCTGCAAATAGGGAGGAATAACCCCCGACACTATAGGCTGGAGGTTGACCTGCTGTAAAGCAGCTCTGTGGAGAAGGACCTGGGGGTCCTGGTGGACAACAGATTGACCATGAGGCAGCACTGTGCCCTTCTGACCAGAAGGCCAATGATATTTGAGCCTGTGGGTGAGGATTAAAGGGCAGGACAACAGGGCGACACTGTCATGGGAGTTTACTACAGGCCTCCTGACCAGGTAGAGGAAGAGGGTGAAGTGGGGAGGCAGCTGCAAAAAGCCTCATGATCACAGGCCCTGGTCCTTCTGGGGGACTTCAACCACCCTGATGTCTGCTGGGATAATCACACAGCTAGGAGCAGATAGTCCAGGAGATTCCTGCAGAACATTGCAGAAAACTTCTTGATGCAGCTGGTTGATGAGCCAACAAGGGGAGCGATGCTGCTAGGCCTGATACTAACAAAGAGAGATAGTCTAGTGGGAAATGTGAGGGTTGGGAGAAGTCTTGGCTGCAGTGACCACGAGATGATGGAATTCACGATGCTGCGAGGAAGAAGCTGGACAAGAAGTAAGATTGCAACCCTGGACTTCAAGAGAGCTACCTTTGACCTCTTCAGGGAGCTCCTTGGAGGAATCCCCTGGGCAAGGCTCCTAGAAGGAAAGGGGGTCCAGGAGAGTTAGCTACTATTCAAGCACCACTTCCTGCAAGCTCAGGATCCGTGCATCCCTGTAAGAAGGAAGTTGAGCAAGGCGGGCAGGAGACCTGTGTGGATGGGCAAGGAGCTGTTGAGTAAACTCAATGAGCAAAAGAGCACGTATGTAATGTGAAAGAAGGGCCAGGACACATGGGAAGAATATAGGCACGTTGTCAGAGAATGCAGGGATTCAAGAAGGAAGGCCAAGGTCCACTTGGAATTAGAATTAGCAAGAGATGTCAGGGGCAACAGGAAGGGCTTCTATAAATACATCATCAGCAGGAGGAAGACTAAGGAAAATGTTAGTCCGCTGCTGAGTGGAGTTGATGCCTTGGTGACAGAGGATGCAGAAAAGGCAGAGTTACTAAATACCTTCTTTGCCTCAGTCTTTATTGCTAAGGCCAATCCTGATGTACTGAGTCTGGTGACAAGAGAGAGAACTGGGAGAGAGGAGGACTTTCCGATGGTTGAGGAGGATTGAGTTCGGGTTATTTAGGCAAACTGGACACCCATAGATCTATGGGGGCAGATGGGATACACTCAAGAGTGCTGAGGGAACTGGTGGGGGTTATTGCTCAGCCACCCTCCATCATCTTTGAGAGGTCATGGAGAGTGGGGGAGGTGCTGGAGGACTGGAAGAAACCAACGGCAGTCCAGTCTTCAAAAAAGGCAAGAGCGGGAGCTGGGAAACCACAGACCTGTCAGCCTTACCTCTGTGATGGAGCAGCTCATCCTAGAGACTGTCTCTAGATATGCCAAGGAAAAGAAGGTGATCAGGAGTAGTCAGCATGAATTCACCATGGGGAAGTCGTGTGTGATGAACCTGATAGCCTTCTACAATGAGGTGACCAGCTGGCTGGCTGGATGATGGGAGAGCTGTGGATGTGGTCTACCTTTACTTCAGCAAGGCTTTCAACATAGTCTCCCATAAAATCCTCATAGGAAAGTTTAAGAAGTGTGGACTGTAAAGTGACTTGAGGACTGCCTGAAGCCCAGAGGATGGTGATAAATGGGGTCGAGTCTGGTTGGAGGCCTGTGGCCAGTGGTGTCCCACAGGGGTCAGTACTGGGCCCAGTGCTCTTCAACGGCTGGGAAGAGTGCGCCTTCAGCAAGTTTGCAGATGACACCAAACTGGTAGGAGTGGCCGACACTCCCAAGGGCTGTGCTGACATTCAGAGGGACCTAGACAGGATGGAGAGTTGGGCAGAGAGGAACCTCCTGAGGTTCAAGAAGTGCAGGGTCCTGCAGCTGGGGAGGAATAACCTCACGCGTCAGTACAGATTAAGGGTTGACCTGCTGGAAAGCAGCTCCACAGAGAGGGACTTGGGAGTCCTGGTTGACAATAAGTTGACCATGAGTCAGCAATGTGCCCTCGTGGCCAAGAAGGCCAACGGAACCCTGGTCTGCATCAGGAGAAGTGTTGCCAGCAGGTCGAGGGAGGTGATCCTACCCCTGGTGAGGCTGCACCTGGAGAATTGTGTGCAGTTCTGGACTCCTCAGTACAAGAAGGACATTGAGCTTCTAGCCAGGGTCCAGCGGGGAGCCACAAAAAATGATTAAGGGACTGGAGCATTTGTTATATGAGGAAAGACTAAGCGAGCTGGGCTGAGAGGACATTTGATCCACATGTTCAAGTATCTGAGGAGTAATTATAGAGAGGATGGGGCTAGGCTATTCTCTGTGGTGACTGGTAACAGGATGACGGGTAACGGATGTGAGTTGAAACACGGGAAGTTCCATCTCCATATAAGGAAGAACTTCTTTGCTGTGAGGGTGACAGAGCCAATAGGCTGCCCAGAGAGGTTGTGGAGTCTCCTTCTCTGGAGATCTTCCAAACCTTCCTGGATGGCAGTCTGTGCCACGTGCTCTAGGTGTCCCTGCTGGAGCAGGGGGTTTGGACTAGATGATCTCTAGAGGTCCCTTCCAACCTTAAGCATTCTGTGATTCTGTGATATCCTGGAGGGCGTTAGGAAGAGCATTTCCAGCAGGTAGAGGGAGGTGATCCTCCCCCTCAGCCCTGGTGGGGCCACATCTGGGGTACGGTGTCCAGTTCTGGGCTCCCCAATACATGACATGAAGTCACTGGAGTGAACTCAGTGGAGGGCTACTAAGGTGATGAAGGAACAGGAGCATCTTTCCTGAGGAAAGACTGCGAGATGGGCTTGTTTAGCCTGGGGAAGAGAAGTCTGAAGGGGGATTTGTGTCTAAGCATCTGAAGGGAGGGGGCCAGCAGTGGGCCCCAGCAATAGGAGGAAAGGCAATGGACACAAACCGAAACACAGACAGTTCTACCTGAGCATGAGGAAACATCTAACTTTGAGGGTGATTGAGCACTGGTACAGTTTGCCTAGAGAGATTGTGGAGTCTCATTCCTTGGAGCTATGTAAAAGCCATCTGGACACAATCCTGGGCCACATGCTCTAGGTGTCCCCACTTGAGCAGGGGGTTGGACTAGATGATCTGTAGAGGTCTCTTCCAACCTCAACTGTTCTGTGATTCTATGACTTTACTTCTTTTGTGAAGTCAAGGTAATTCTGGTCTCTCAATTATATATTTGTATGCCAATATACACATATAAATTCATCTGTAATTTCCCTTTTAATTTTGCCAGCGTAATTTTTAATTCAAAACAATTGCCTGTAACTCTGTAACTCTGTTTCCTCTTTGAGGGAAAATGCAATTTCATTAAAAACACCTAGCCATTTTTACTTCCCAGAATGACCCAAAGTTTCATATTTTTAAAGGAAAGAGAGGAAAGGCACCTTGAGTATCCTTGCTATTGCTGCTTCTCCTTAATGGTTATAGGTGACACTGCTTAGCACAGGATTACTGTCACTGCCTCAGGAGATGGGATATTGGCTGCTTGAGGAACAAGATGGGATGATAAGGGAAAGATTTCTGCAGTATCTAGTTCTGTCTCTTGATTTTCATTCTATAGATTCAGTGTTGAGCCAAAGTGGCAAGGCATTTTCTTCTGCATACTGGCCATGGTTGGGAAAGTGCAAAGCAGCCAGTAGAGAGTGAGAATTGTGTGTGACAAATCTATTTTACTTAAAATAATTGAACTGTGTAATTATTAGAGAGGGCTTAGTACCCAAATGTGGTACAACTGAAAGTTGTGCAGCCATCACCAAAAGTGCAGGATACACTGATAGAGTTATGCAGAAAATTGACTTGTGCTATATGACTTCTTTGGCAAGCCCTGATGTAATTATGTTGCTTAAGTGCTCATATTGCAGTGAACATAGTTTTCAGACAACGACACTTTTGCCTAACTGAAATGAAGCCCCTAAATTTCTTCAATATACTATACTACATGGGCAGCCAGGGCTGAAGTTTTCCATGCAGAAACCAGGTTCCACTGTACTAATCCCTTTGGAGTGCACCAGGTAGAGCTCATCCGGTCCATTTTTCACTGACATGCACCAAAAGTATCACAATTAAAACTGTCTCTCATGGAAGGAAAGAAAATCATTGAAGAACTGAAAAGACCAAGAGTGGGCTGAGAAGATGAAACATTTTAACTGACCTTAATTTCTGAGAGTGATCTTTCCTCAGGAAGAGGGGCATAGTCATAGTTCTTCAGCTGGCACCTAGGATGGTTCCTCTGCATGTATCACATAACTATCACTGAAAAGGCTGCTGCTGTGACAGTGTCTTTGCATTTGCACTCTCCTAAGTTGTGTCTGTCCTGCATATGATTTAAGTAAAAGTGTTGCACCATAAAAATCTCAGTAATGGGAGATTTCAGACTTCTATGGAGGGTTTTCCGTAATAGTATTTCTATTATTTGAGTCTATTCCTTTTAGGAAGGGGTAAGAGCCAGAAGAGAAAAGAAGGGAAAAAAGAAATCTCACCTTTCTGGCATATTTTCAAAGGATTCAATCAGGGAACACAAAACAAAATTCTTTTAAAATCATGATTGATGTGGAAGCTTTAACTAGGTGCTGTCATTTGATACAGGGGCTTTTCATTAATGCATATTGCATGATAGAAATGTGTGTGATGGCATGCCAGGCTGTTGACAGTGTTTATGTGTGGTATATGTGTTACACGAATAGATGGGCTGGTTAGAGGTGCATTTTGTTTTTTCTCTCACTGGTTCATTTCTTTAATCTGAACTGAAACTGAAAGATCTTACTGTGGGGTGGCAAATTTTGAGTGAAAAGTGTTGTTAAGAAAACCTACCTAGAAGGGGAATATTTTATATACAGAATGTTATTTTCTGTAGAGCGAAAATACTTAAAAGCTGATGGTTGAACACTATAATACACATAGTGTAGACGGGAACTATTCACCACCATTTGATCGGCCTAATTTCCCTGTGTAACATACATGATACATATATGCATGTGAATATACTTTATACATATCTATCTTGCATATGACAGAAGGATAGCCCTGAGAACTATAAAATGCAATTTGTCTTGCCTGTTGATACACTTCAGAGTTACAGCCGCTTTAAATGGAGGACAGGATCTTTGTATCACCTGGGAAAGAACCATGAACTGAGAAAACCTTATTATTTTTGGAAATACAGTTCATAAAGTGAGTGGCAATCTTTGTTACATTTAATAGAATAGACCAGCTTATATCTGCTCTCTCTTTTCTTAAAATTGTGATGAATTACCTATGTGTACATACATTACCTACAGTCCTGATAAAATGGAAATCTTTGTGTTTTTGAGAGATTATAACTTAGTCGTCTTGCATATGGACGCAGACAGCTCTCAGGAAACTTCTGGAGTTGTTAGGTAGTACTGGAAGAAATTGAGGTGTGGGTACGGCCAACTGTTGAAAACATTTTCTGGAAATACATAGCATGACTTTTTCTCCTCGCTGAAAAAAAATAATATCAGAGATTTTTCGCTGGCTTTCTAAGGAAGCATTAGGTAGTAGGTTAAAAGTTATAAAGAGCAGGCCTTTAACAGCAGATGTTTTTTCATGAAGGAGTTAAGTAAATGATGTACTAAATTGTTTAATGGTAACTTCGATTATGAGAAGTTTGTCTATTTCTTGCTTTTTTTTTGGTTATGATCTCTGAGATTTTACCTAGGATGGTGGATGAGTGTGGTGTATTAATTCATCAAGAATGGGATTTGAGAATGAAAATACTAATGTACTTGGATAACTTGGGTTTATGATGGATCAAGCAGATGCATGTGATTTGCTCTACAAAACTACTTGATCTTTTGCTCAGATCAGAGAGCGGAGTGGCCCTGGGTATACTGCGGTATTATTTAAAATGGTTTCATGCAAACCTAACTCAGATAGATACCCTTCTTTGCAATGTTTTTACAAGCAGCGTTAAACACAAAAAATTGCACTCAGAGAATAAATCTTTCAAAACTGCTTGCAAGATTGCTTTGCTACAGCACTAGCTACTTAAAACACTGAAGAATTGTCCAGTAAATAAAAGGTATTGATAGGAAGTGCTAATAAAGTTTAGAGAACCACATGGTGACAAATTTCAAAAGAGCAGTTTTCGGTAGAAATGACACTACTTTAGCACAAGTAGGAAAATAATCCAAGGGGTCGAAGATGGAAGGTTCAGAAAATCTAACTTTTTTTATAGTGGCAAACTCAGATACATTTCCTGTTAGATCTAAAGTGAAAAATGCCATTAAGAATAGAGATTTTGGACAAATGGCAGAGTTGTCAAAAAGAATTGTAGGACCTTACATTTTGGAGAAAATACATACTGTGTACATATTGCCAGGAGTAAGGAGAAAAGGGCAATAAGGTAAAACATTTGTCTAAATATATGTTTCAAGACCTGCACTCAGATAATGGAGTTTTTCTAACCATTATATCAGAGCCGTTAGATGTACTCAGTAAATTTGCTGTTTGATTTGTTTTTGAAAAGAGTAAAGCAAAAATAAATTTTTTTTTTTTTTTTTTTTCAATGGAGTGGTTGTTTAGAGTAGAGTGATTGAGGCCAAAATATCCAAAAAGGAAGATACTGGGCAACATTGTTAGGAAATAACAAATTTCCCATTGAAGATTTTCCTTCAACTGGCCAAGTGCCTTTGCAGCAGATAATGAGTTATATTTCCTGAATACTGAACTGAGAAACTCTTAATTGCTCACAAACCCAAGCACTGGAAAGTTTAGAATAGTTAATGAGCTGGCAAGAACCTTCGAAGAAAAGGATTTCATACAGACTGAATGATGAATAAATATCTTCATATTCCACTGCGGTAGAAACACTGGGGACTTTGGACTAACCAACCCATGTATTTTGGAGATTAAATATTTCCTTCACAGTCAAGGATAACTGTCATCTTCTGTAAGGGTGCTTCTACATATAGATTGTGGCATGAAGTTCGTGGACAATTATAGGTATCTGCCTTATTGTGATAAAATCTTGAAAATACAGTCAAACTTCACGTGAATTCTGCAACTTGTTGCCCTGCTGTGTGGCACTAATGAACAGGCAAATTCGTCAAGCTCTGCAAAGGCCTTGATAACACCAACCATTCTTCTACCCGATTCCTTTCATCAATAGCAAACACATGGTCTAAAGGATGGTCTCAGCAAGAGTTATGCTACGTCTTGTTTTACCCTCTGCCTAACTGTACCTTATCCCTATTTTCTAGTGACTAGTTCTGTCCAGGGAATGTCCAGGAAATAATCATTTGTAATATGTAATATATATATCCAAATAAATATCCAATATAACTACTGATAGGATAAGAGTTGCACCAGCAAGTCGAGAGTCAAGTTGCACGTGAGGAGGTTCAGGTTATATACTAGGAAAATACATGGAAATAGTGGCTAAGCACTGGAACAGGCTGCCCTGGGGAAATGGTGGAGTCACCATCCCTGGCAGTGCTCGAGAAATGTGTAGATGAGCCTTTTAGGGACATGGTTTAACAGGTAGGGTGATGAAGGGCTTATGGTTGGACTCAATGATCTTTAAGGTCTTTTCTAATCATGATGATTCTGTGATTATAAGCAGTAGTTAATATGTTTCCATATGTTTGAGTAGGACTTATTTTTCTAAGATTTTAAAACTGCTTTCTTTCTGCCAATAATAGAAGTTAAGAGTTTTTCCATGTAGTTTTGTCCATAAATTTATCTGGAGACAGATCACTTCCAAGAAGTTTCTTCAGGAAATAATCTCCTGCTTTCTCTGCTCTTCTGTGTGCTGTCAGTCAAGTCAACAGCAGCATCTGAAAAAA
Organism: Tinamus guttatus; assembly: GCF_000705375.1. Next base: position 575,384 of record NW_010579302.1, on the reverse strand, counting down.
GAATGGTGCTCTGACATTAAGCAATATAGGTTAATATCTGTGGGCCACCTCAAGTCTGAGATTACGGCTTTTGTAAGAATCTGAGTGTCTTTATTCGGTATCTGGTAAAGTACCTAATCTATTAGAATTACTCCTAAAGGGTTTTGAGTTTTCCAATCCTTTCCAATAAGAGCCCTTTCATTAATCTTTGTAAAATCTTTGTGTAAATGAGGCCATATTGGGGGCTTTTGAACTTGATGTCTGTTCCTAGTCCATTTACAATAGTGAGCATGAACTCCTTCTTTTTCAACCCTATCATAAAAGTTGAGATGTTGCCAAAAAAAAAAAGTAAAATCTTTGTGTAAATGAGGCCATATTGGGGGCTTTTGAACTTCATGTCTGTTCCTAGTCCATTTAGAATAGTGAGCATGAACTCGCTCTTTTTCAACCCTATCATAAAAGTTGGGATGTTGCCAAAAGAAAAGAAACAAAAACCTTATTAGAATCAGATAAATAACAGCTGTAAGATTTAAAAGCAGATTTTGTGTCTGCTTTGGCAAAAATCTTGGTAAAGTTATTTCTGTGGAAAGGTTATACCATATGATATGACTCTACTAAAACATGTAAATAAAGTTGTTTGACTCAAGTTTTGCTACTTCAGAGGTCATTGAATAAGATCCTGACTCATGGACTGTGAGAAGTCCTTTAAAGTGCAGGTTATTCCAGTAAGTACTAGAAAAACAAAACAAAGCAAAACCTGCAGTGGTTTATTAACGATAAAAATGCAGTAAGATGAAGGATATGCCATGTAATTTATGTTTTCTGTGGATATTTAGAAAGCAAAAAGTAATTCTAAAAAACTAAAATCTGTCAATATGACTTGAATTGTTTAGAATGCTCCAGATATTAAGAAATACAAAATCCTGAAAACACGTTTGCCTAGATTATTAAAATCTTATATTGATAAAGCAGTTAATTTGGGCTTTGCTACAAAGTAACAACCTTATCCCAAGGGAAATAGTCATGGTAGTGTAACAGCAGAACAGGTCCGTGTTTTTCTTGATTTCTCTGTGCCTGAAGGACACTCTACAGCAGAGCAGCTTTTAGTAGAGATTATTTGCCCTTGGGTGGAGGTGCAAGCCTGCCTAAGGGGAGAGAAAACTGGTGCTGATAGTTTCCCATGCTTGTTTACAGAAGATGCATTGGCCTTCAGTCAGGTTTCTGCTTGTCTCATTGAGCCCTACAGCAAAAATATAGGAAGTTTAAAATATTCCTACCTAGTCTAAAAGGACATGCTACTTAGGTAGCATCTGTGCAGAAACTTTTTTAACATGTCAGCCACAACTAAAAATGTCACCAAGAAATGAAGCCATTTCCAAGCCATCTGCCCCAACTGTAGTCTTCAGTCGAGATTTTTTTTTTCTCCCTGCTTGGGGAACTCTGACACACCACATTTACAGAGTAAAAGGTGACACCTACTATGAAAGCAATGAAGATTATTAGTGTGTCCAACTTCAAATACTTCTCAGTCTTCTCAGTGATTATGGATGCTTCCTATCAAAACTGTCCAAGATGCTATAACTTTTACATGGGTTTCTGCAGAAAGATAAACCTTGGAAGCTGCTGGACTGTAAAATAGCAGTACACTCTGACACCAGCAAACCTTTAAAAGATAAATCTCAGCAGTCACTGGACTGTAAAATATTAGTACACTCTGACACCACTGGATCTCTAAAACTTCAGAAAAGGATCCTAGAAGTGATATTTCTCATGCAACAGAGTGAAGAAGACTGCCTCACTGTAGAAATCCATACAACTTAACTTAATTTAGAACTACCCTATATAAGTGCATATATCTGAGTTCCTCCAGGAAGGTAAAAATGGCAATCATTTGGTTGGGTTTACTTTGGTTACTTACTTAGGTTTGCATTGGTTTATATACCTGGGGCAGTGCCTGCCATTTCCAAAGCAATGGCTGATCTGTAAAACTAAGCTTTTGAAAGGGTCTACACCTTTTTTAACAACAGTGCAGCATTGTCATATCCAAGCTTTTAAGAACAAAGATCTTGAGCCCCCATATTTGTGATAGTTTTAAAATCATTAGAGTTTCTTGTTTCATTTCCAAATCAGATGTCCCTTTGTCTCTTTTTTTTTCTCCTTTTTAGCATTACTAAAAAACTCCCCTTGCTTTCTTTCTTCCACTTTGCCTTCCCTTTCTGTGGTATTTTTTCAGACTTTAAGTTTATTCTTAAAAACCTGTGCAGCAAAGCAACCTCTCGGCTCACTGATCCAAGAGAGTCCATCTACCAGCACCTCCTGAGACTCAAATCTCTATCCCTGCTACTGAAGCAACTACCTAGTAGATTTTTTTTTTCTTTGCATGTTTTCACATAGCTCCCATGCCACAGCATTTGCTTGACCTCCATCCTTCCTTCTCTTCTCACAATTTCCTACTTGGCATTTTCCTCCCTTCTGCTACAGCACATTCGCCTGCACTCTGACTCCAAAACCTCATCTTCACGCTTGTCTGCCCCTCCTCTGCATCCCTCCTGGTCCCTACATTAGTCTCACTCAATTTCCTGTCCCGTTTCTGAAGGCATTTTCCCTCCCCGCTGCTCCTGCGGTCTCTGGCATGTCCATGTTTTCCTGTCCCCTGCCTGGCCCTCACATAGTAGCTAACAGACCATTAGCTTCCCTGATGGCATCCTGTCTTCAGCCTGACTGAAAATAATAAGGACTGGCATCCACCTTGGCTGGTTTAGCCTCAGTTTCACCCACAAACTTTAAATGGATCTGGCAACCAACCTTTTGAGAGCAGACTTGGCCTCATCCCATTTTCAGCAATGGGAGATGGAGATTTGATCTTATGGATCTAATTTTGCAATCTTGTAAACAAAAAAATGATTAATGTGACATATTCTAAAAATAATTAAGAGAATATTAATAAAAGCCCTCAAAGTGTCTATGATTTGAGTCAGAGTATGTGAGCTGGTGAGGCTGCTGTGACATGTCCTGCCCAGTGTCAGGTGAGGGACCGGTGTGTGAAGCCAGTGAGACTGAGAAAGTGGCTTTTCCTGTGGTATTAGTGTAACTGCGATTCACTGAAACCCTCACAAAATGTTACTTTATTTAGCTCAAGAATTAAATGAATTGCCTTTGCTTGCCTCCTTGGCTTTCTCCTCTCCAAAAGATTTCCCCTGCTGTGAAGCAATTCCCGTCAATCCCTGTGTCAGCCTCCTCTAAAAAGTGTCATCACTTTTGAAAAAAGGGATGCCAACTTTGTTAGGTTATTTCTCGCTGCACACTGTACAAAACTAATCATGACTTAACACTGATCACTGGACCTAATAAAACGCCTTGCCATCTATGACTTCTGAAGCTATATTTTATTTTTTGAAGTTAATCTACCCTTAATGTGTGGAGAGGGAGGACACTAGACCGTATCCTCTCAGTGCAGGCCAGAAGTCCCATGCTAAGGTGTGAGTTTGACAGTTTTGAATAGCAATCCGTCACTTAACACACAAATAGGGTCTATGGTCTCCTTGCTGCAGCTCTTTTTTCAACACGAGGATGATATCTGTGCCCTTTGCAAAGGATTGCACTGTGTCAGCTTCAGAGAGGGATAGATGTCGAGCACAGCTGGGCTTGAACAGGCTGCTTGGAAGGCACTGTGTGTCATTCCTTCTTCAAGAGCTTATTCTCCAGTGGCGATACAGTATTTGTGTCACCCAGACTTTTGAGCAAGTGCATACCAAAATAGGATAGCTAAACAGTGCATAGCAGCAAATGGAGGATCACAGCCACATAGCTATGTGTCACAGCTAAAATAAGAAGTTACACTGGCAAACGCAAAACTTGCTGAAAGCAGAAGTGACTTGCCATACACATCAGAGGATTACCTAATGATATCTTCTTGTGTTACTCTCTTTGATGAAGGGTTTGAGAATAGGGGTAAATATTTGTAAAGGCTTGTTTTGCACATTAAATATGTATTATATAAAGTAATTTTTCAAGTGAATTCTAAAGAGTTTGAGAGACAAAAAAAGAGTAATAATTACAAGTTGGCTATTAAGTTCAACTCTTTGACCCAATATAGCCCTTCAAACTAGATGAGTTGTGTTCTTTGCTGAGAGGGTATTCTAAAATCTAATAACCAACACCAGGTTCTCATAAAAAAAGACTAAAAGCATAGATGCTAATCTACATTTTCTTGTCTATCATTTTTGCACCATGCAATATTTTCCTTTCTCCAGGTTATCTTGCAGAATATGTGACAGTTAAGGTCCTTAAGGACTGTGCTTTCCAAAAAAAAATTTAGATATTTTACACTTAGATAGTACTGAAAAGCTTTCTTTTCATTCACATGTGCAAACAGAACACATCTAGGCATTTACTTGATCATTTCTTATGTTGTACGTATGTTCTTTGAGTAAACTTGAAATGGTTCTGCTCCATCATGGAGCAGATTTAATGAAATTTCAATATAACAATTAAAGTCTAGTCTTGCTTGTTAGAAAAATGCCTTCGGAAATAGTGTATTTTAATCAAAAAAGGGATATAATCACCCAAGAACTCTTTCCTACTAAGTTATTTCCTGATCTGATTTTGGTATTTATATTGATAGAGAACATAATAACTGTATAATTGTTTCCTATTGATATGTACAATTAAGTAGCACTCAGTCATTCACCCAGTGGCCTTGTAGAAGTCATTTAGAGGTTCCATAGATTTTTAGGGCCATCAGGGACCATTAGATCATTTTGTCTTATCTTTCTGCATAACACAGGTCAGAGAATTTCATCTAACTACTCCTGTATTGGGTGGAGTAACTGGTATTTGACAAGAGCAGGTCTTTATGGCACACAGTTTACCTATTTTTTAAATGGAGGATATTGCTACCTGTTTAGCATCCAAGCTCTAAAGACATTAGTGTTTCCGAGTATACCAAGGTACTGGGATTTAATGTGCTATAAAAGGGAACAGTAGAAATATTTCCAATTATGACCTAAACAGGGTTTTTAATCAATGTGATGAATTAGGTACTTGGACAAATTAATCAGTGGTGTCTACAGCATGATGGAGTTTTGCCAATTAAGTCCAGGATATTTTTGTTATAACAGTTGCTGTTAATTTAAGGGGGTGAAAAGGAGGATATACAATATGAAAGAAAATATTATTTAAAAATGTTAAAAATAAAATGTTAAACCAAAAGTAACTTTAAATATTTCATGTCATTAAATCTACTTAATAATGTAATGTTCTTTAGATTTCAGATTAAAAATTTACAGAGAATCTTATTCCTTTTATCTTCATTAGTCCATGTGTGTGCTATTAATTATTTGTTATGTATTTCCATAAATATCTGGTGATATTTATGATGTGAATGTAAAAACGAAATTATTTTCCTTTCACTGTAATGTCACTGGGACAATGTGGGGCTGTTGGGCCTGTTTCTTGTGCAAAGAGCCTGGCCTTCAAGGCATTCACTTCTGTAACAGCTACTGTCCTAGGCTACTAATGCCTGCGACCTGCATACCTGTTCCACCTCCTTTATCTCTGCATCAGGCTAAAATAACTTATACATGGAGGGAGAAAAAAATCCCTCTCTGATCATCTTTAATGAGAGAACAGGACTAGATAATCAAAGACAAGTTTTCCATCATCAGTTAATATGATTTTACTGAGAGTTAACCAGGCTTTCTATCATGAGCTTACAGGATATATACAGAGGAGGCAAAGTTTTAGAAAAATACCTCTATTCACTGATTTTTACTTCTCTTTGTCTTTGCTGCTTTAATGGTGCCTATCTTTCAGTTGCTGCACTGAGCAGTTTTGCCCTTGCTGCTGTCTCAAAATGCCCTTATTAGTTTAAGAAGTGTCCCCTTTGAGTAGCTTTTGTGAATTTTCTGGTCAGAATTTCAGTTTACAATAAATACCCTTCAGAAGTCAGTGTAGTCAAAGCCATTCTATTCTATTATGCATACTGTCTATTTATATTTACCTATAGCCTGTGTATATGCAGTCTGTTTGAAAAATACACACAGATTATTTGCTGAATAAACAGTAATTGCTATCACAATGTTGTGCTTAGAGGGGACAGAGTAAAACCTTTGAGAACAGTAACACCTGCATTCAATGGACTGTTACATGGTGGACACTAAAACTGGTGAGATGGCCCCATCCAAATCTCTTTAAAAAAAAATTAACAACTTTTGTTTAGAGATACTGAAAATCTGAATTTGTTGTTTTACCTCTGAACAGTTAATATGGCAGCAGCAATAAATACCAATGAAGTGTTAAGAATGAAAAGGAAGTTGTTTTGATATGCCCACAGTTTTGAGGCTGAAATTTTACGTTTTTGGGAACTAGTAAAATAGTCGGGACTTTTGAACATGCTCTGTGCCCCGTGCTTTAGGTGTCCCTGCTTGAGCAGGGGGGTTGGACTCTATAGATGATCTCTAGAGGTCCCTTCCAACCTCAACCATTCTGTGATTTTGTGACTTCTGCAGTATCCTTTACCTTCTCTCCTTTGGCCAGTTTGGCTCTGACTTCCTTCAGCAGCAGTAACTGTTGAGTTAACAGCCTCAGGTTATTGCTTCATTTGCTCCTTCCTCTCTGAAGAGCTGTACCTTTTTCCTGTCGGTTGCTGGAAGGGTGGAGAGGAGGAGAAGACCCGCAGGGCTACCGGGCCCCAGAGAAGATGAGCCTGTGGCGACACACAGCCAGAACAGAGAAGGGGTCCGAACCTATGAGGTAAACCAAGCCCATGTTACTTGACAAGTCTTATTTTACACAACAGTTTTGAAGCTGAGGGCATGAACACTCCCTTAGAATTAGTCTACTTACCCTGGAAGATTAACTACTTTGTTGAAAATCAGTTTTAAAAGGCAATGCTGACAGTACCACCACCACCATGCTTTGAAAGCCGCAACCATAGTTAGCTTCACTGGCAGGTAATCCAGTCGGTGCTGTTCTTGTTTGACAATTTGTGGTTGCGCCTCTATACACAAGGGGGCCAAGATGCTTTACTTCAAAAGCCACCAGGAAGAGGTGGCAATAACCTGTATTGTTGCTCGATGCCTCACTTAGAACCAGCAGATTCAAAAGCTAAGAAATGAATTGTTTTGGGCCTTGTAGATCTTTAGGTTCTCTGACATGCAAAACCTTTACATTCTTCTTACTAAGAACAAGAAAGTATGTATTTCATTCCAACTGCCTTAACTCTGACCTGTGCATTGTGGCTTTTATGTATTATTTTTGTTACATTGATTTTTTTACATTGATTTAGAGCAGAATTCATCTTCACTACATTTACCCATCTAAAGTTAGGGGGTGTCATGTAAGCTCTTTGTCCAGGTTACCCTTATAGGAAATGGAGAAAGATAGGTTTCTCCAAAAGACAATTCATCGCATTTTAAGATAGGTGTCTGAGACTGGCTGGATGAATTGCTCTCTTTTGCAACCTCTCTACATTGCTTTTGGAAGAACTCTGATGACTAGCTTAGGCTAAGCACCCGAATTTCAGATGGCAAAAAATTAGATGAGGTGAATCTCTCTCAGATATTTTGTTTTAAGAGACAAATTTAGCTGAGAAATATCTGGTAGTCAGCTTACCATGTGTTATTTTACTGAAATTTTATAAGTGTTATTTCTTCGTAATCATATACCTGGAGTTTAATGAATAACCATAATAACAAATAATAGTAAATTGCATATGAGGAGGAGGTTGATCAATATATGACATTAATGTGCACATAAATCATTCTCACATTCTCTTTGAAAGTACATTAATTTAGACTGCTGGTAGAAAACAAAGCTTTTTTTTTTTTTTTTTTTTTTTTTCTGAATCACCAGTCATGAAGTGTTCCTTTTAAAACAGTATAGAGCTGAAAGAATGAAATACTTCGAAATATCAGGGTGATAATATTAATTTAGGATCAGAATTAAGGAGGAATTGTAGTGTGTTGTTTCCATTTGATAAGAATGGTATGTTTGTATTTTACTATGTAGGAGTAAGTATGAGATTTTTAATACTCTCAACTATTATTTTTCTTTATTTTAATTATCTGGTTTTGAAAATGATGCAATAAATAACACAATTGTATCTTAGCAACATCAATTAGTGTTTTAAACAAGGGAGTTTGCATGTTTGGACTTTACCGAAAGATTTTACATAATCTTGTTAGTTTGTGTGTGTGCAGTGCATGTTAGTGAATGAATCCCAGTCATCAACATTTTAAAAAATGGAGTAGACAGGCCATCAGTTTATTAAATTACAGGACTGAGTGGTGCAGGACAAGCTAAGGATGCCTTTCGTGGAGTCCTGCCTCTTTCACTGAACACCTGACAAGACATGCACATCCCCCAGGTAGCTAAGTTAGCCATGCATGCATGCACATCACAGCATGCCTTCCCTCCAAATGCTGGTAGCAAGGGCTAAAAAGTCACAGCAAATTAAGTGTCAGACCCAGCAGTCGTATAGGCAGCAAGTGCATACCAGGCCTCCTATTCCTTTCGTGTCAACAAATTGCCCTCTGACCTGGAAGAATATGTCTGTAGTGAGAAATTATTTGCCCTATATCCCAATTGCTTCTATGACCTGTTCAATTAAAATCAGGTTTGAAAGAATTTAAGTGCTTTCAGTTGAGTGTTAGCACTGCTTTCATTAACCAGCTACTCCAGATAACACTGTCAAAACCTGGACCCGTCCATGAAGCTCAGGGGAGTACAATGTTCTTTCTGAGAGGAAGGTTTGACCAATACAAATTCCTTTTGGTTTCTTTTATTTGCCTCCACTAATTATAGTAATATCTTCTGACCATATTTTACGCAATCTCTCTTCCCTTTCTAAAGTTTGGCACTTGCATATTCAAAAATAAATCACATTCTTCCTTCACAAGAGCTTGGTATGAATAAATTTACATTCAGAATGAGCTGGTGGGGACAGAAGAGTGAGTCTGGCATTGTAATGACAGAACCATATTACTTATGTTCATTTCATGACAATTCATGTTATTATAACCATGTCAAGCCTTATTACCACTCATTTTACAACAACCTTGTTAGATGATGCAGATTCCTTGCCATGCCTAGCCTTGACTTTCCTTCTGCTAACTAGAGCTTTTTGAGAGAAATGTAGAGCAAATGCTGTGTTCATGTCACCATGGATGATGTTTGACATTCTGCTCTTTTTACATATGTGATTCTCCCTTTTCTGCTGCAGGCTACCTGGCAGAGCAAACAAGCAGAAGTTGCATCCAAGATGCACGTATAGAAAAAAAAAAAAACATAGCTTGTATCATGTAGTTTCTCAGGAGCAGGATTCCAAACCAACAGTTTTTTCATTGCATTTGTATCATTGCCTTTCACCATATTAAATCCTTCTAATTCAAGAAGGCAGCAGCAGTGGTTTCTTTCTAATAAGCTTCTGACTTAAGCTTTTATTTCTATAAACCTGAATAAAAACTCATTTGAAAGCAGAGACCTACAGCTGACCATTACTTTGTTTGAAGTCCCAGTGTAGAGGTCTGTTCTGATAAGCAAGGATCCCCAAATCCTTAGACTGATTACACATTCAAATTCTGCGTATTCAGAGTTTGATTTCTGCAGGGAACCTGTAGGAAATAAGATGTTAAAAAAATCTCTTAAAATAAATTATTTAATCCTCAAAACTGGCACATATTTATCACTAGTGTATTGCAAAGGGCAAAATAATGATATATTATCAGAAGAATATACACTTCTATGTTAATATTTATACATTTTTCCTTTGAAGTGAATACAGCAGCTATATAGTTATAAGATCCTAGTGGAAATACATAGCTATAGAAAGATAGCCAGATATTCACAAACTGAATGCCGTGGAAAGAATGCACAGGGCTAACAAAAATTATCTAAGGAAAAGAACCTAAAGATTTGCTATATTCCATAGACACAACAACAGGAAACCTTCAAGGTTTGGATCCTTTATGAACATATCATAAGTATCATTAGCAGGCATGGTGGTGATGGGTTTATGTTTGGACTTAATGATCTTGAATGTCTTCTCCAACCATAATGATTCTATGATTTTATGATTTGTTCTTAGCCTGAGATACATGAGGGTATCCAGAGTGCTGTGAATGCCGCTCCATATCTTGCCTTCTCAAGGAATGACTTCTGTTCTCGATGGGTAGGAGCAAGAGCAGCCCAGGGGGATCCCTGGTGGGATGATTTTCAGTAGGCTCAGCTGATGGGCTGGCTGTGTTGATGGCAATCCTATTATACGCCAGTACCGCCTAATTCAGATATACAGAGGCTCTGGGTTGTCAGAGCTGAACAGCACTGACAGATTGACCGCCTGGGAAGAGCCGTGTGGCTGCTTGCACACAGCTTTTCTCCCCACGGACACGTTTCAGCCAGGAACCAGAGGACCTCTAATCATCAGCCCTCTGAGACAGAATGAGGCAATAATGAGAATTTTTGCAAGCCTCATGCAAGCCCTGGCTGCTAATTTCACAGAATCACAGGATGGTTGAGGTTGGAAGGGACCTCTAGAGATCATCTAGTCCCCCCCCCATGCTCCAGCAGGGACACCTAGAGCACGTGGCACAGGGTGGCATCCAGGCGGGTTTGGAAGATCTCCAGAGAAGGAGACCCCACAGCCTCTCTGGGCAGCCTGTGCCAGGGCTCTGTCACCCTCACAGGAAAGAACTTCTTCCTCACAGAGAGATGTGTTTCAACTTGCACCCATTACCCCTTGCACAAAGAAGAGTTTGACCCCATCATATTTACATTCTTCCTTCAGGTATTTGTGCCTGAAGGGAGGTATATTGGTAAGATCTCCTCTCAATCTTCTCTTTTCCAGGCTACTTCCACTTGTTTTTGCATTTGCCTATCCTGCCTTGTCAGAAAGCTGAAGTCTGATGCAGTTGTGCTAGTAGGACGCAGGTCTCAGTGAGTGCTCAGTGCCTGAAAATCAGCTATGTCACCACAAAAAACAACAAGACGATAGAGTCTGGCAGTTCTGATGTTAAACAAAATCAGCCAGATAAACACATTTAGGAGAGGGCAGACCTCAGGAACATATGACATAGCACTGGGCTTGTGCGTGGTCTTCAGCCCGGTAGTTTGTGCACACTAACTATTGCATCCAGTCACGGGACGGCTAACAAGGGGGAAGAGGAAAGACAAGGGGACATTAAAGGAAAGAGAGTTTTACCCAGTAGGCCCTGACATGATTTGCTTAGTCCTTCTCAGATCTTTTAGCTCTCTGAAATCAACAGCAGCTGAATACAAACTTTCACATTTCAGTCTGAGGATTTAACTCCTATGAAGATTTCAGTCATCTGCAGTGACTTTAGTGGTTTCCTTTTTTTTTTTCCTTTTTTCTTTTATAAAACATGAGTGTCATTAGACTGTTTTAAAGTTTCCCTCTAGATCTGATGCAAGCTTTATTTACTGAAGCCATTCAAATTTTGAGAAAACACTTTTTAAAAAAACGCAGGAGATAATTCTGCGTTTGAAGGCAGATGCCTATGATGACCTGACTTTTTTTAAGCTTTTTGTTTTCATCACTAACTTCCTCTGTGATTCTGTCAGTGTTTCAAAGCAGGTTTCCAAGTGCCAGCGAAATAGCTTCATGTTAGGAGGTTATTTTTATAATTCAGTGCATCCAAACTTCATGAAAAATATGCAAATTGCCTTCATTATAACCCATATCTTGTCGCAACATGCAGCATACGTAGTGCCAGAAATGAATGCATTCATGGCATCTTTTGGGTCCTAAGATCCAATTATGTCTTTTGTTGTTCCTTTTTGGCTCTCTGTGTCAGCTGCATGCTCTGTAAAGTTACTGATTACTGACCTGTTGGCAACTTTACAAATCAGCTTTGAAATGCAAGCTGTCAGTAGCTCTTGAGTACCCCAGTCCCAGGTTACTGAGGCTGTGAAATACTGCATTGAATTTTTAATCTGTTTTCCCTCTGCTCTGCCTAGCTTTTTCCAGGTTAAGGTCAATTTTGAAACCAGCTGAATTCTTTAATAATCACTGTCTTTGCAGTCCTCACTGGGTTCAAAAGGAAGAACAATTTCTTCATTCCATTAATATTAACTTTTTTACTGTGGGGGCTTATTACAATGTATTTTTTAGTTAAGTATTCACTGTTAGACCACAAAGTGCACTGCAGTCTAGCCAAAGTATTGCTTCATGAAGATACGAGTGAACTACTGCTGACACAAAATTTAACTGCCCCTGCTTTTAAAGTCAGGCAATGCTGCTATTGTAATGCAGTCTACATATTTTTTCCCTGCAGCCCTACTACTGGGAGAAGAAAACATGCCACCTCAGCTACATGTCCTTTGGTTCACCTTTCTGAATGTGACATCTGAGGTTTATTTAGTAATTCCACCATCAAGCTTTGATCTGTGTTTTAAAAGTTGCAGCTTTTTGCCTAAAGTAGAGCAAGCTTCAATTAGACTGCTGAAAATTTGGGCTTAAATGTGAAATGAAACAATCTTCATTTCCTCTTCTAGTTTCTCCCCAAAGCATTCATCATTTGAAAAATTTCTTTGATTTAGTGAGTGGATGCTTATTTGATTTCAGTGGTGAATAATCCAGGCATGCTCTATTTTAAAGGATGCTAGTGATGATTTCTTTTGCTAGATATCATGGAAGTTATTTTTATTTACAGACTCCTTTGCATGATAGCATACCTCATCAGAGAGTTACCACCCTTTATTTACCACAACTTTTTGCATATTCTTATAGAATCTCCCAGTATGTGACTTTTCACCTTGGAGTGCAAAGACAGCTATGTTTACCTTTTATTGTCAAGTAAAGCAGGTAAGTGGTACTGCAGTTGCATTTCTGGTTGAACAATCAGTAAGTTACTATAAAAAAAAAAAAACCCTCATATTTGGTCTTTCCTTGAATGTCCCCATTCTCTTCAAGGCTACAATTGGATTGTAGACCAGGATTTCCAGGCTTTGTTAGCAAAGTTAGTACCTGGGTTTTTTAGATCTGTTTTTTTTTTTAATATTGTTTGCTCCTGTCTCAGTATTAATCTTGAAGAAGAGCTATTCAGAGGTCTTTCCAGGCCTCTTGAACTCTAGAGTCCACTAAAAGTGGATTTAATTAAGGATGGGAGATGAGAGCAACTCTTTATACTGCCTAAGTAGATGTATGCTATAGCAAGATTTGCTGAAGTTGTTACCTCCGGCAACCTCAAGAGAATCAGAAACCTGGAGGCAGCCAGCACAAAAATTTACTGATGTTATATACTGAATATTAAAAAAATAACTGATGATTCACAGATAATCTGCAAATGCAGGACCAGAAAAATTAGGCACGAGGTTACCCATAAGAAGTTCTGCGGTTTACGAAGCCAGGCTTCCAGTATCTTTGTGTTTGGTAAGTTCTTGTCTAAAGATAAACTCTGGTCAAACTGCTCCTGTGCCTGAGATTAAATGATCATAGAATCATAGAATCATAGAATGCTTAAGGTTGGAAGGGACCTCTAGAGATCATCTAGTCCAACCCCCCTGCACACGCAGGGTCACCTAGAGCACGTGGCACAGGACTGCGTCCAAGCGGGTTTTGAAGATCTCCAGAGAAGGAGACTCCACAACCTCTCTGGGCAGCCTGTTCCAGTGCTCTGTCACCCTCACTGTTAAGAAATTTTTCCTTAAGTTCCTGTGGAACTTTTGATGCTTCAGTTTGTGGCCATTACCTCTAGTTCTGTCAGTGGCCACCACTGAAAAGAGACCAGCACCATCCTCTTCACTCCCTCCCTTGAGGTACTTATAGACACTGATTAGACACTGATCCCCTCTCAGCCTTCTCTTCTCCAGGCTGAACAGGCCCAGCTCCCTCAGCCTCTCCTCACAGGGCAGATGTTCCAGGCCCCTGATCATCCTGGTAGCAATTTCTCATCACTCAATAGGGCTGTTGTTTTCTTTTTATGGGGGGGGGGGAGAGAAAAAGTATTTAGATCAATCTTTTTTAACCCATGACAAGTTTCTTTTCTGAAGTCATGCAGAAGACTAAAAATAATTGAGAATTTGCTTCTCTATCTCATTTGGTGGAGATTGGCCAATGCTCTTTTGAGTTGGCATGATGACTAGTAGAGAGATAGACACACATACAACACTGTTTATATAAAGATTATTTTTTATGAAACTAGACCTAAAAATTATTTTTCCTACAGCATTCCTTTGCAGCATTTTTCTAGACATAAAATATATAAATTACATCTAAAAATGATGAATCATTAATAAAAACCAGGACAAAGTGATACATTTTGCTTCTTTTAATAACCCATTTCAAAAACTCTGAAGAAACTCTGAGATTTTCCATCAGGTTCTTCTTACTTTCAAATACCGGTGGACATTTTGCAATGTTCTAGGAGATCTCCCACTTTATGGTTTTTTAACCATTTCGACAGAGGAGATGAAGGTCATCCCACCAGGCCTCAAACCATTCAGAGTTTATGGATACAGGAGTCCATGGCGCTAAGCCTTTCCTAATTCAAAACAACAGAGTTGATAGATCCATGACAGATTTCCCATAAGCAGGCCCCTAAAATATGTGGTCAGTGGTTTCATGGATTGCTTGGGGCTTAGTTTATTTTGCAGAAGACATGCTTTTACTGGGAACTCTATGTTTTGATATTATTTGTATTATTTTTCTTTTGTATTTTACTGCAATTGTTTTAAGACAGTAAAATATAGATAGAAATAAGGAAGACAGCTATTCAAAGATTTGTGGAAGAGGATATGGTAAGAATGAGAAGCGTATTGGTAAAAGGCTGAATGGATAAAACAGATGGAACAAGAAGAGCTACATATAGACAATCATCTGTGGCAACTCTATTTTGCTAAATAACCCTTGAATTAAAGATGGCTGTTTCAGATTAGTAATAATAGTTTTTACGTTTTGTAATAGTCATAACATAAATAAAGGAAGGGCAAGCACTTCTATCCAGAGATGACAATCTATCATACAGAAAATTTAAAAATAAAACACATCTGTGTTTGAAAAGCTTAAGCACTTATTGGTAGATACAATAGTATTTGTTAACATCATACCCAATTAGTAAATTTTAAAATAAATTTGAAATTTGAACTTGCATTACTGGCCATAGCATTGTGTTTATTCCGTGGGAAGCTAATCGGACTGTAACTGCTTTCATTGACTTGATTGATAAGTGATCTGCAAAGATGTGCAATACCAAGAGAACAACCTTTGACTTTACATCCCAGTGCAAACACTGTAACATAATGCCAGATTGCCATGCCACTCAGTGGCATAAAAGTACAAAACATCTACCTTTTATCTCAATTCTGGTGAATTTTGGTCAAAAAAAGTATCTATCCAGCCCAACACAAGGAAGGACTGAGCCTGGCACTCTACAGCCATACCAAGGCAGAAGATACTACCACTTCTTCTTGCTTTCAGTGCAGCATAGGCAGGAAATGAGTTTAGAAATCAAAACACACAGCAGAAATGTTAAGGGTTACACTACACTTCTTATTTTGGTTTTTTATATCTTAAGACCAAAATGGGAAAAGTCGTTCTTGCTATAGCAGTAACTGAGGATAAAAAGCAGGAGTTGAAGCCCACCGCAGCATATCACTGCCTATGCTGTGGAGATTGAGTATAACCAAAGTCACAGCCTCTTCTTTGTCTCCCACTCCTTTCTTTAGTTGGGCATGAAAGAAGAAGAGACAATCACAGGAAAACCCATCTCTTTGCTCGTTATGCTTCCTGCTGCTTGGTGCCTATCTACTCGCATGAGGTATGTATTTACACACAGCTTTTTCCTTGCTTTGCCTATGACTATCCAGAGAGAAGAACCCCAAAGAGACTCATTAAACCCATGAATGCTGCCACAGTTTGTCACATGCAGCTCTGCACACACGAGCAGAGCGTTGCTTTTATAGTATGCTGCAAGCCTCTCCTTCTGCAACAACAGTGACTCACATCGCCGCGTTAGTCTCAAGAGGGGCTACTATTAAATGGTAGCTGTTAGTTTAATATTAATAATTGTCTTAACTCCATACATCCACAGGTTTTCATCTAGTAAGAGGGAGCTGTTTTTCCTCATAAAAACAACATTTCTCCAAGGGGAATTTAACAGATGTAAGGGAGCCGCTGGCAGGTGCGGCGTAATGAAAGCAGGGCACTTTGAACTGTCAGCGGCTCTCCAAGTGCTCCCTGCATTGCCCTGGCAGAGGAGCGCCCGCCCCGGCTCCAAACAGCTGCTCCCTCACAAGTGCCCTCCCGGCGCCCATTCACAGCCCTGCAAGGCAAAGCCGGCAGGAAAAACGCGGAAAAAAGTACCTGCGCCAGGTGAGAAACATCTGCCCACACATCGGCATGGTTTAGAGCAGCCAGGAGAGCCCATAATGTTTTATAGAACTTGCATATTGTCACTTTTAAGGGTGAGGACTGAGAAAATGAAGATTCATTAAAGCTGTAAAGGCGGATGGATGTCAGGCAAGCACCTCTTTCATCGTTCAGTACGCCACTACGGGGAGCGCTGTTCCTCTGCAGTGTGACCTCTGTTTTTTTCCCTGTTAGCTTTAAATTAGTGCTAGGGCTCCTGCCACTTTCCCAGGAAAAGATATTAATAGGTCTTAGCAGCAAGAAATGTTTCTTGATAGCTAAAGCGCTGTTAGCTTTTCTTCCATTTTATTTCATTATAATTATGTTGCTGGTTTGCAATACGTTAAGCATTCTTCTTTGTTCTTTTTTCTTTTTTTTTTTTACATTCTTCACCTACTTGTTGTCTGAATGACATGTATTCCATTATTTCCATCTTTCTTCGCATTTTAGTCTTTTGACTACTTAATCAATTTTGCAGCCCCTTTTCTTCATAATTCCTTCAGCTCTGCCCATATCTTCCTGGCTGAGACACTCAGAACTGTCTGCAATATTAATAAAGAATGCATGATGCTGTAGTAAAAAGGTTTCCTGGCATGAGTTTGGGATGACCTGCACAGCTCTTATGGTACAGTCATAAAGTGAACAGTGCAGCTTACCTGAAATTATTAAACCTTCATATCAAGCCATAATATATTTTCTTTGTCACAGATTGAACAGATACGTAAAGCATAGCTGTTAGCATAGCTGCATAGCTGTTTTGTAATAGCAGTGCAGTTATTATTGTCCTTTCATTTTGAGTTTTTCTTAGTCCCTCAACACATTTTTTTAAGCAGGATTTGATATCATTTGACCCAAGGTTGTTTCGATTCCTATTGAAGTCAATGACAAGCTTCATATTGATTAGAACAGGAGAGAAGTTAGGACTGTGAAACTTCAAAGACACTCTATATCATTAAGCAATTTTTAAAATACCACTAATAGAGAATAAAAATTAGTATATAATTAGAGATCTGTTTCTCAGCTAGCTATCTTCCAGTCATGGATGAAGTGCCCTCCTCTAAAAACTCAGTAGAGCAAGGGACATCTGCCATCAAGCACACTGATTTTAATCCATTACTGATTTTAGATGTCTTGTAAAATAAAATCCTGCCATAATGATTTGACTTTGCATTGTATGTATTTGGATGTACATTTTTGACTACCTTTTGTATAAAATCCTAGACTATATTACATAGTCTTATTAATATTGTTCATTCAAGACATGGCAGCCCCAACCCAATAAATCAGTTAAGCACGTGCTTAAATTTAAATATATGCAGTATATACTGAAAATCCATCTGCTGAAGGGCTTTCCTGAGTAAAGGTGGCCTTAAGCCTATGTCTGAGTACTCTACTGAATCACAGTTTCAGAGCTGTATTATATTGCGAATTGAATGGAATCATGCAAAGCATATAAAATTAAGCACATATTTATGATATGTTTATGATTTTGCAGGATCAGGATTTAGTTCATATCTTGGGGCACCTATTCATATGATGAACAATTTTTAAAAATATAAATTATTTTATTATTTATTAGTTTAGTTGCCTATGGCCAACCTTACATCAACATGTCTGTATTCAGTAAATAAGGCCATACAGAAGAAAGTCCAGTCCGATAAATTAATTACAGAAACAAGCTTGATAATGAAGCTTTAAACATCAACACATTAGCAACTGAAGGCAAAACATGTGTCCAAAACACAGTTAAAAATAAAGGTTCTCCCAGTTGCTTAATATTTCTTTAACCTTTGATGTGTTTATTTACATAAAAATGTTTTCTTAGGGTCTGCGAAAGGAGAGATCTATTTTTTAAATGCTGAAGATGCATGTTGGTGCTGTTCTTAGGAAGTCTTTTCTGTGACACGGGGGGAAATGGGAAATCAAGTCACAAGCACTAGAGCAGGTTAGAGTGAGTTGAATATTCATACTCTAGGCATGAAAGGACTGAACAGCTCTGAGCATTTTAGCTTCCACGTTAAAAACCCTGTGGTCCCAATCACACCATGATTTCCACTGCTGTGGAGTGTGCTACAGCACTGGAGCCTGTAGAAAATCACTGCTCAAAGAGCTGCACCTTTTGCTTCAATCATCTGCTTTTATTAGCCTTCTGCTCTGTCGAAATGTGAAGAGTGGATTTAAGCTCTTCTCGCTTGATACAAAATTCATTAGAAGTGGCAGAGCAGAGGAGATTTATATAAAAGTTCTTTTTTTACAGACAACCCATATACTGAATGAGGCTGCTCCCATCACCAGCCACATGCTTGGGCTGCCCTGCCTTGGCTTGCCTTCCGAGCAGCCGGATCTTTTCCTTGGAGAACAGAGAGTACCGCAAAGTGGCAAAGGTGAAAGCTCACAAAGCTTCTGTCCTCGCCAACAAGCTACTCAGCCAGGCTTTTAGGAAGCATCCCCACAGTGGAGGAAACTGTGCTGCAGGCTTCAGGCTTGAGGTCAAAGATGTATCATTAGAGACATCATTTCCTGATATTAAGGGCTCCAAATCATTAGTCTTTTAATACATAATATCAATAGCTGTAATGAAAAATGCGGGTAGGATGTAGAAACCCCCCTGAATCTTAATGTACTCTCTGCTGTCAGAAGCAAAATGCAGCCAATGTGTCAGCTGGGCTGGAGGAAGACAGAGGGTCAAATGGAGAAGACGGAGAGGTAGGTGGCAGCTAGAGCTCTGGATGCATCTCCCCTCAGCTCCCAGGGTCAGCACATGCTGTGCCTTCCAGAAACACACAGGAATGGAGCTCGAGGGGGATTTATGCAGAATAGACGACTGTTCTGGCTTCTGCACACATCGACATTTCACACTGTGCACAGCAGATGGGAGCTATGAAGTTCAGCCCAAGCATAGAAGTTTGCATACTTATGCATAAAAATATATATTGTACATGTGTGTCACTAAGCCCTGGCAAAGCTCCCGTTGGCATCCTCTGACCTGGCTGTGTCCGGGTCCTGCTGGGGTAGGCCTGTCTGCGCTTAACCATCCATTCCTACCTCTGACACACTCCCCCAATGGGGTTTCTCAGCCAGAAATGGCTGCTTGTGGCCAAGGGACATTAAATCTTCGTAGCCATTGCTGATTCCTCTCCTAGTAGACTTTCTGGCAGCTCAAATCCACCTTTTCCCAAAACACAAGCAGTGTGGGCACGCTGAATTTGTCACTTATTGCCTAAAGACTCCCAGTTGTTGAATGCAGGTGGGAATGGAGACTTTATTTGGGTTCAAACAATTAGTTGCCTTTTAAATTTTTATTCACAAGCTGTAGCTGCGATCAACAACCAGGAAAATAAAACCTTGAACACCTTTTTTTTTTCCTTCTACTCTTCTAAGTCTTTACAGGGTATGAGTCTTCTAATGAGATAGGGCTTCTCCTACTGTCACAGACTTTTTGAATCATGAATCTCTCAGATTCAAAGGCACAGTATTGATGAAATATTAGTTCCTTCACCCTTTTGAGAGTTTAGATTGCTTAGTCCAAGAGAAACGCTTGACAAAAATGGTTTTGTATAGGATGAGGTAACCTGAGTGAAATCAGTGTTAATGCTTCTCTGTTATCCATGGCCAAGAACAGTGTTTCCTGAGCCATTTGTAAATACAAGGAGTACTTCACCTGTTTTGAAAAAAAAATCCATTGATTATGTTGTGCAGCATTGCCACATTATATCCATTTTAAAAAAGTCTGATTTTTTGTTATCTTTATTTTCCCTTTTCTCCTCCCCTTCTGTTCATTTGCTCATGTGTGGGAGAATGTGTGTAAATGTTTAAATGTAAATGTATTTTTGCAGTGTATCAAAGGCAACATTTAATTTGTTTGGCATTGTCGTAGGAAATGTACAAAATGGCTTTTGCCTGTGTATATATTGAGACATTTCTTAATGCAGTGAATTCATATGGTCAGTCTGAACCTATAAATTGTACATCAGTAGTATTCCCAAACACTTGTCTGGGGACAAATACTATGTTAATCTTCACTGAGGAGCTGGCTTTTGGAAAGTTAGCCATGCTCAGAGACAAAGTGCTTTTAGAACCCAACTTCTCTGAAGTGATTTCTACCCAGATGCCCGTGAGAATCTGAAATATACTGACACATATGTTTTTTCTGCAGCTCTTGCTTCTCTACAGGGCTAGTGTGAGAAGTATTGTAGTTCCAAGGAAAGGCATTGAATCTTGCTATTTTTCACTGAAAGAAGCATTACTGCAGATCACGAGTTAAGATTCCACAATTCATTTCTGGCCCAGTTTAGCGGGAATAAGATGTTTTGACAATTATGAGAAGTTCTTGTACCTTTTTCTGAATTAAACCGTAGCTCCCAAGCTATGGTAGGTTTCTCACTTGTGTGAGAAGCTATCTCAGCCTTGGCTCTTGGCAAGAAACTGCATTTGATTCTAGTATTTGAGTGTTGGCCTTTGAGGGGAGGATGTGTTGGAAAAAGTCAGAGATTCCTAATTTAAGGGTCTTCATTTACTTCTTGAGAAATGAGGAGAAAAAGGCATCACTAGAAGGCAGTTCAGACCTGAAGAGAATACAAGCATCCTCTGAAGGTACCTTTTTGCCTCTCTTCATTCACTATAGAAAGAGCCCAAGGTGACAAGCTCCTCTCTGGATACCTCAGATAAGTGCCTAAAATTAGGTAGGCTGATTTCTCTGCTTTATGCCATCACAAATCCCCTATTTTGTCCTTTAGTAAAGCTTGCACAGGGTTATACATTAATGCAATATGGATGTTCTATGACAAGTTAAAAGGACATTAAGGGTATTTTTCGATGTGAATTATTTTACGTGTTTGATACCTGCTTTTTCCTTAACTCTGCTAATGGTGTAGTGTGTTTTCCCACCCCGGTAACATACAGTTGCATGTATTGTTAATTTTTGCTTTGTAGCTTGCATCTACATTACAGTGTGTGTGTCCCCAAAGTGGTATCAGTTGCCTGAAATCTTGATTCCTCAGTGTTGTGTGGCTTGCATAAATGTCAGCTGGTCCAAGGGAGCGGTTTTAAAAGAAACAGAGCTGATCTGACATTCTTCAAAGGGAAGCCTGGGAGACTCATCTCTGCACCTGGGTTTGTTATATACACTGAGCAATGGGAAGAGTGCTATGAATGCTGTCACTCGAGCGGTGAAGAGGGACAGGCAGCCATGTCAAAAATGACAACGTTTCTTTTACTAGTCTTGCAAAAGATGTCTGCAGTGATGTGACTGCAGATGACATCAAACAACATAAGTGGCTGGTTTCTGCAGTAGATTGAAATTCATCCAGTTCCCTGTGTTCACTGCGATGACTTTCAATGCTAATTCTCAGTGAGGAAGGCTTGAAATATATTCACAGGCTATACACAGTTAGGATACTTTAAAGTTATTTGAGGTACCTGTGATGTAAACATCTGTGCCTCTTGCTTTCGTGCAGTTTTCCTGAGTTCCAATTATGCAGTCAAAGAAACACTGGAAGAAAGAGAGACCAAGTTTGCTGATCTAGTTCTCTTTCTTTTTTTAAAAGAATGAGTACTTGGTTGTCTGAGCAGAGCGAAACATAAGATGGAAGCACACTTTCATCTTCTCCAACAAGGAAGATATCAGTTGAATCGGTGCAAATTAGGTGGTTTTGAAAGTGATCCCCAAAGTTCAGCGTATTCACTGAGCAAAACTGGAGGTCATTTAAGTCTTCATTTGGAAATCTAAATTACTTGAGATTGTGCAAAAGATGAAAAAGTTTTAGCTGGAATTTTACTGCATGAATGTAATGCTCTTTGAAACTGAAGCCAAATCCAGCACTCAGCACGGTGTCCTGCGGCTGCAGCAGCATGTGTGCTTCATTGTGTTTTGGAGAGGACGTCTCTTGCTCCTAACTTCAGACGACGCTCAAACTCTTAGGAATACTTGGAAGAACCAGGCTGCAAAAGGCAGAGGGAAAGTAAGGAACAGACCCCTGTGCATGTGAAGAAGGTCACAGGGACTGTGACAAGAAATACTCTTTCAGACCTACGGAAGAGGAGACTCAGGATAAAATTCCAATTGCCGTTACCTCAGTTCTAACTGCTCAGAGGTAATGGGGGCTGTGGTGGTCTAAACAAATAATGCACTTGCTTGTTAATTTGCAGGCTGGTATGTTTGTCGGCTCCTCTACTATCTACACTTTACTTTTACAGCCAGCTATGAGAAAAGATAGATACATTCCTGCCATGATTTTGGGGCTCTGCTGTCTGTACCAATGGCTTTTTCTTATACAAGACCTAAGTAGCCTTAGGAGCAAGGTACTGCAGGCCCCAGCCTCTCTGAATGAGTAGCCATGAGGTAATGCACAGGATCTGTTTCTAAGTCATTCACCTTTAATTTTTTTTGCACAATGTAGTAGCTTTTATTGGATAAGTTGTGAATGTCCTTACCCTAGAACAGATTATTGGATGGCTATTAAGATGAGAAAAAATAATTTAAATGAAGAAAGAGAGAAATAAACTCATGGCTCTCAGAAGTCGGCTGAGTCTTCTAACCACAGAGAGGTCTAGCTCATAAGCTTTAATGGTTCCCGCAGGAGTGATTTTACAAGGCTATCCCAGCTAACCCTGTCCTTCTAGCAGAGGTGGCAGAACTGGTGGTGTGGCTGCTCCTCAGCTAGCTCGTGCTAGGAGCCAGGTGGCTGGCAGCAGTTCAGCCTCGCACCCTTTGCACTGTGGCGTTTGGGTGAGCAGCAGTTGCTCATGGCAAAGCCTCTAGTGTGGGGGCTGGCAGGACGGGCAGGGAGGGTCTTGAGGGACTGCCGGGGCTAGGGAAGCAGGACACTGGCTCCTCCATAAGAAGGTGACCACAAAGTCCTGTAAGAAGGGGATGCAGTGCAGATTTTGAAGAGACTCCAGGCTACTAGATGGAGCTGCCCCTGGCAGGGTGAGAAATCAGTCATGTTTGGGTCTGGACTGGGTGTAAACACATGAGGACTGTTTTGCTCTCTCAAGACTGAGGCACCTCTGTCTGTAGGAGGAAACAGAATTAGAGGTACTTGCGTTGAAATTCATCTCATTGAGCTTTAGCCATTTATCTATCTTGTGGATGTTTATATACAGGTTGATTACATCAAGCTTCCATTAGTATCAATGGTGAAAGATAGGCACCATTGGAATGTGACTCATTGAACTAATGATTCCAGCATCTTTAAATTATTCCAACTACTTAAAATATTGCTGTTAGCCTTCTCTATATTGGTATGTTTCCTGGTTTTACCTAGTTATTATTGTTCTGATAAAGCTGCAATGAGAGCACTGTCCACCCTTTAAAAAAATTAATTTCTCCAGTCATCTGTTTCACAAAGGAGTTGTAAGGAGAAAAGAGATTTAAGATTTCTCCCTCCTATGAAATGCCAGGAAGTAAGGGAGGGAAGTGGAGTTGAATTTAGATGGATCTATAGGCTCTATATATTTGTGACCTGACACACTAGCCATTTGCTCATTATACCTCTTCAGCATTTAATAAAGCAGAATAAAGGCTTTTATTTTATTAATTATTAATTCATCTTTTCATAGTTTTAGGGAAGGGTGTAGGAATAAAGCAGTGATGGAGGAAGATAACTGAACGGATAGCAGCAAATGAGAGACACAATTTCCGTGATTTCTAGCAAAAGCTCTCTTGGCTTTATGCTGCCACTTTATCTAATTATATCTGATTTTTTTCAACAGCAAAACATATAGAGAAAGAAAAAGAGAAGAAATCACAAACAGCTTGGCTCTTTGGAAAAAGAATTATCGCTGAAAGCAATTTTTCCCCCCTCTTTGTTTACTGGTGAAGGTGAAGCAGTAACTCAACATGCAGGTACAGACGTGATAATTTACTTGTCAGTTATGTGGTGGAAAAATCACTCTTAATGATAATTGTTGTATTAAGCCTTTTTTTTTTTTAATCATGAAGGCAGCTGACTATTCTTTTTCAACAGTGCACCCTACTGTTGTTTTTTTTCTGGCCCCTATCATCCTATGTGTATTTTTTTATCACCTGCTAGAGTCAGGGAGGGATCCCTGTGTTTTATCTTTGAGTGCAAAGACTATTTGTGGTCCTATGTCTGGTCTTCTCTGTCCATTTGGCAAAGTTATTCTCAGTTATTAAGAATGTGCAGATAGAAAATGTGTTTACGGTTTGGAATAATTCACTTGTCGACAGAGCCAACCCTTGTATTTCTTTAGATGCCCATTTCTTGACCACACTAGATCATGATCTTAAGCAGTGATTTTTTATTGAATTTTTAACACACCTATTGGGCTGATATATAAGGTACATTTAGATGGCTTAATAATGTTTTTAAGCATTCCAAATGAAAGCAAAGGGGAGCTGTTTCTTCAGAATGATGGTGGTTTTTTAGTTCAACTGGTCAGAATAAAAATACATTTTGTCTTTTGTTTGTTCGCTTGTGTCA
Source organism: Tinamus guttatus (assembly GCF_000705375.1). The sequence goes on along the minus strand of NW_010579302.1, from coordinate 550,595 downwards.
GATGATATGCTATGGAGATACGGACTGTGTGTAGTTGACTTTTTTATGAATTGTGCAGATCAATCTTTTTTGAAAGCCTTGACCCTAGAAAGGCAGATAAAGTAGCAGCACCTGGATGAGACGCTATCTCAGGTGAGAGCAGAGAGAAAGCTACAAAATAAGCAGACATGCAGCAAGGGTTGTAGTTGTCATAATTAATGGCAGCTGTATATATTAAAATTACACTTTCATCAAGAGAAGTACACTCAGTTACAACAAGGATGAATTTCCCTTCACTTCTAATTAAGCAAATAAACCGAAATAGAAAGGAGCATTCTGTCACATCTCAGTACACGCAAGAAGCAAGGTGAATGAAACCCTGGCCTCCCAGCTTGACTTCTTCCCATAACATTGACCAATAAAGCATGTGTCCATGAAGAGTTCAAGTCTCAAACAAGCCCTCTCATTAGACAATCTGTTAGGGTCAAGGCTTGATGTTAAGGGCCATTAACAAGACAGCTGCCATCATGGAGAATTTGTCACGCACACAAGTCATCAGGTCTGTCATCTCTATAGCCTGTCTTCCACTTCTCCATGTTTTTACCTGCTGTCTAACTCTCAGGACATTCAAGCTCTTTCTAGTCTCTCTCTCTCCCACCCATGATCTGTGTGTACATGGAATTACAATCCAACTACGTACCTCTCTCTAGTGCTCTCCCGGAGCTGAGGAAGTGTGTGATCCAGGTATTGCACTGTGGTGACAAGCAAAAGAACTTCTGCCAGGTGGTGAAGAAAGGAGGGAAAAGATCTGCTACAGGTTCAGAGAGATTAGAGATGAAGTCTGGAGATCAGAGTATTCTGCTTCTACTGCTAAAGGTGAGTTTGGTACAGAAAGGGCTGTGCTTGCGGCTGTCCATTCCCCACTCCTACAGTAACAGCTGCCACCTCCAAAACAATGGTGTTTCTCTACAGGGTAGCAAGAAGCCTTGTTCTCCATGGGTTGGTGTAGCTCACTAAACATGGGGTCATGACCACTTTGTTCCCTTCGGCAGTTTTCTGTCTTGTTTAACCAGCCTGTTTGGTTCCAGCCACAAGCACACTGTGGTGGGCAGTCAGTCCAGTTGCCACACTGCAGACCAGTCCTCAGCTTGACATGAGAAGCTTGTTTGATCTTGCTTACGGATATCACTATCTATCTCATCCATTTTTAATGTTTCATCTGTATTAAGGTGCTGAGCAGCCAGAACACACGAGATGATAGATATTCCTTTTGATTCCCGCCTTCTTTCTGACATGTCTCATCATGCCTCATAGCATAGTCCATCAGAGTGTTTTGCCCGTTGCAGCAAAGCCCTCATAGAAAAGGAATTTCCAAAATTTGGCGGTTCTTGAAATACTTTATTAAACACAGAGAGCGAGAACTTTTAACAGTCTCCTTCAGTGATCCCTGTATCTCTCCAAATCCACTTTAATGCACAGATATGTTACAAAAAGAATTATAGAGAAGTAGCCTATGTGAAATAGGATGTGTTTAACATCACTTTTTCCTTTTCCACCAACAGAGGGAGTAGAGATCTCTCCCCTCTGGATCTTCTGGCCATAAGGCTTAGTTATGTGAGACCAGTAACTTCACTGTTGTTTCTGCACATGGTAGGGTTAGAGGTCAGTTGACTCTAGGTATGTAATATTTAGAAAATTGTGGAGTGGCATAAGCTAGCACAGACTGTGTGAAATTATATCAGAATAGCTGATGTATTGTGGACTGAAGGAATTTGGAACCAATTATGACATGCTAAGCCACTCGTATCAAAATTTTGCGAGGTGGTACATTCCCTTAAGGACTAGTGATGAGATCTGTTAATTGCATTATATTATCTACTGGTAACTGCACCATTAATGCATGTCAGCGCCATTCCTGACAGGGTTGGCTTGAGGGGTTTTCACTGCCGTAGGCAAACTGGGAAATGTGTGCACTCTTAGCCACATTTACTTCCACAGTAAACAGTCAAAACAGTCAGTTGTATCTAGGTCTCAATTTTAAATTATACACCAGTGACTTATTTAAGTAATTAGAGCCATATTATCCACCCCAACAACCAAAAAATGTTTTATGAAGAGGAGTCTTCATAAGAGTAATTATATCCCTCATGGACCATGAAATACTTGTGTGTTCACACTACGAGGTGAGGACTTGGCAGATATGGAAAGAGCAACCCTGAGAACGACAGATATTTGTTGCCCAAGGCCATAAGCTCTCCATGGCCCCAGACCCTGGCTGACCTGCAGGGAAATTTCTGAAAAAGCTGACACTGGATATGTCAGCATAATCTCTCCCAAATTCTGCTCTGTATCATTTACATCTTGCACTTTTTCCAAATTATTTCTGGGCTTCTGCAAATCTTCTAGTCAACATATTATTTCCATTGTAGAGTTATCCTTCATCAGAAATTTGCAAAGCTTTTGCTGTCTTTTTGATTTGTTCACTGAAGGACACCTAAAGAACTAGCCCATCCTTTCCTGTAGAAGGCTAACTTGTCGGCCCACATGATGACACTTGTGTTGACAAGACATCTTGACTTTGCATCCTGGTCTTGGTATTTCCCCAGTAAAAGAGCGATCTGGAACTTCTCGAGAGGGTCCAGCGTAGAGCGACAAAGATGATTAAGGGACTGGAGCATCTACTGTATGAGGAAAGACTAAGCGAAGCTGGGCCTGTTTAGCCTGCGGAAGAGAAGACAGAGAGGGGATCTGATCAATATGTATAAGTGCCTGAGGGAAGAATGAATAGAGGATGAGGCCAGGCTTCTCTTGGTAGTGGCCAGTGACAGGACAAGGGGTAATGGGTACAAATTGAAACACAGGAAGTTCCATGTCCATATGAGGAAGAACTTCTTTACCGCGAGGGTAACAGAGACCTGGAAGGCTGCCTAGAGAGGTCGTAGAGTCTCCTTCTCTGGAGATCTTCAAAATCCACCTGGATGCCGCCCTGTGCTCTGTGCTCTAGGTGTCCCTGCTGGAGCAGTGGGGTTGGACTGGATGATCTCCAGAGGTCCCTTCCAGCCTCAATCATTCTGTGATTGTGTATTACATTTGCTGCTCTACCCTTCTAGCTGGAGAGGATATACTCCCTGAATTCCTATGACCTAATGTTGACCATAAGGCTTTTTGGGGTATTATGCACAAAGAAATGCAAAATTGTTGGCTCTATGTGTGTGCAAGCTTTATGTTCTGCCAAATTTCCCTCTGAATGCGAAGTTGCATGTGAGAAAAAGTGGATATGCCCTCTTCTTTTCTGCTCTCAGTTCTGTCATTTGCTACATGGCAGCAGGGAGGGAGTTAGAGGAGAAAACATCTTACAGTAGGTTAGAAATGAAAATCCGCATATGCAGAGTGATAATTTGTTTAACGTGATCTTCAGGGTAGGAACATTCTGTATTAGGTCTGAGTAGGAATTAGATTATTTAATACAGCTAATAAAAATACAAATTTCTAGCCTGTTTATCCCCTATGCTGTCTGAAAAGTCAAAATATATAAATTTATTGTGTGTGAATCACACACAAATTACAAAAATCTATTTGTAAATAGTATCATATTTGCTGTAATATTTTAATTGAAATTAATTATTTCTGTAGTCCTGTGTTGAAATATTTCATCTCACTGCAGTGAATCAACCTGAAATGCTTAATATTCAACTGACCCAGAAAAACTTTTCAGTCTCCAAAGAAATGCTTTCTGGGCATGGTACTTTGCTTGTCTTACGTTACATTGTCTTATGTGAAAGGCTAATTGGCTGAACTGTGTTTATCATCGGGGTTGCCAACCACGTGACTCAAAATATTCTACATAACTTGGTCATATGGGAAGACACAGAGCATCACTGGGTATATCAGCAGCCCGTCCATCAGAAATCATGGAGTTACGTTAGCATCTGCATCGCAGCTCCAGTGGGACTCCCGCGAGATGCTGAGCAGATGCAACTTGACATTAGTATGATTCAAATGAAACGTTTCTGCTCAATAAACCAAAGCATTTTGAATTGGTGGGACTACCCTGGAACAAATAACTTTGCTTTGGTCAGAAAGTTCTGGCAGAGCCATTCTTCCCCTATGCAGGCAACATAAACTGTTTAAATACAATTTCTCTGAAAATTCTACAATTTGAATCAAAAGAGTAGGTGTGCATATGTGTGTATGTACACATAAATATATGTGTAGAAACATAAAAAAGCTGGTATATGTCTCTCCCTCTTTTCATTTACCTGGAAGGCTTAGCTGTGTTTTAGAGTAGAGGCGAGACATCACTCCAGACTTTTAAAATGAGACTTATTGTATTAGACAAAAAGGTTAATGTAGTTGTGAACATTGATTTTTTTTTTAACTTTTTTTACTTTTTTAGAACTCAGGCTGTGTCACCTTGAAAAGTGAGTTGATTATGCAGAGCAAAATATGCATTAGAAAGTGCTTGGACAGAAGGACTAGCTGGCTCAAGGGATCAGTAATCTAATGTGGAACCTTTCACCTTTTAGTCACCAGCCTGACTCCAGCATAGGTGAGTAATAAAAACACAAATCTCTCAGCATCTGGCAGCCATTTGGATGCATAAATAAGTTGAGCTGATAATATCAATACAATTTTGCTGAAAATAAAAAAGGGTCTGTATAATAATTAAGCATGCTTTTCAGATATCTCAGCAAACAGACCAAAAACTGAAAGGGCACGGGGACTGAAAATAAGTGTGTGGTGTTTCTGTAGTATTTCCCACTCTAAATTATCCCAGAGCATTTATAATTTAATATCTGAAGTCACATGCCATCATGCATCTCCCTGCAAATGCCAGAAACCAGAGTCTGCTTAAATCCGGTGAATTACTCTACTTGATAAGGATGCTGTGAAGATTGGATTTGTTTTTATTTAAAATTTCCTAAAGAGGGAGTTCTGGGGCTCTGCTTGAAAAGCAGGTACGTGGGGAGCGGGTCTGGCTCCAGGACTCTCTTTCTACAGTTACTTGGCAACATGGCCCTGGCTCTCCCTCTACGCCACAGTCCCCAGGACCTGCTTTTGGTTGGGGTTAATTAGATGTTGCTTAGTGCATTCCCTGGCTAACGCTAAAATCTTCTGGGAGCTTTCTTGTGGCCTAAGGCTGAACTCACAATAACTATGCTAATGAATTAATGGGAACAAGCAGGGAAAGGGCGAGTTACAGAAAACTATCTGTCTTTTTAACCCCTACATGAGGCAGTGTTAATGCAGGGCTGGCACACGCCAAAGTCTTGCTGGACACGAGCTGGCTTCCCGCGGTGGCGCTTGGATGTGTCTGCATTGCACTCCCTTGCACTCTGCTTGCAGCAGCACGGTACAGAGGCAGCCGAGCTGGATCTGGAAGCAGAACAGAAGTATTTATGCAGAGCTTAAGCTAATAAGCTCTGCCAGACCTGGGCTAGCCTGCGCAGAGCCAGCATGGATGCCTCTGCAATTATGGCACCATTTATCAGCAAACTGGATAATCTGCCAGTGGGATAATGGAGAGCTGACTGTATATTGAATGTTTGTTTGCAGTGAAAATTACGTGTTAGCGTTTTGACTCGAAAGCGTCGGTGGATTAAAGTCAGACAGCTGACAAGATTTGTGCTCCTCTCAGTCTGCCACCCTCCTTTTGGGAGTTTGCAGTCTCTGCGTCAGGAATGGCTTAAAAGCTCATGAAGGAGTTTCTGAATAGTTCATAATCTGCTCTTTTTTGTTTGTTTGTTTGTTTGTTTTTTTCTTTTTTCTCCAGAATGATGGAAAATCATAGACAGTATGAATAGCATTCACGTTAGAAATTTCGGTAGCATGAGACCGATTCAGACACCTTGGACTCATTCCGTTTGGTTTTCTGCAGGTACGTCAGGATTTTTGATTCAGCTGTTGGAAAGGCAAACCTTGTCTTGCTTCTGGCTGCATTCATGTTTTAATGGCCTAGCTGCGGTTACAGAAAGGATGATGAACATCCTCCTATGCCCACCTCAAACCTTGGAGCTTTTGAGCTGCATGCACTGCAGGCTTGACATTCATGATTCACTGTGCTGAGTGGAGGAACCATCGAGATGTGATACATGGGCAGAGCTTTGCGAGCCATAATCCAGACACAACAAAGATATAATAGTTGCAAGGATAAGAGGGGAAACTAGAAAGACCAGCTTCAAATGCTCTGTCTCAAATGTTTTAAAGTAATAGACGTGACTAAAGGGTAGATATTGGCCTTTTCATGTTTCGGAAAGGTTGCATTTGCTTCCTCCTGAGAGCAAGAGCACATGTCTATACATGTGGTTTTCTGGGAACTTTAGAAGGGCTGGAGTAAGTAATATTTAAACTCAATAATGAAATAAATACTTTGGCATACAGTATTTCCTGACATTCCCTATTGCCATGATACGGCAATCAGGGGAGATCAAATGTTTAAATGTAGAAGATGGATGCGCAATTATAGTTTTTTTCTTTATTTGCATTCCTACATTTCCTGCCAGCTTGAATGCAGTGGCAGTAACTACCCACAACAAAAAAGGAGCCCGAACAAGTACAAGAAAAATGTGTCACATTCGTCCTCAGGTCCTTAGTGTTTTTAGGCAGCTGGTGGAATAGTATTTGCAGCTTCTTTGCTGGGAGATGCCTCTTTGAGACTGCCATTCATTCAAAAAAGAAGACTCGGTATGAATTTCTGTGGCTGAGGCTTTTATGTTGCAGACTGTCACCACACCATATCAGTGCAAAACTTTCACTGGGCTTTGTGCCTATTTTTCAAAGGGGGTACACATTAAGCTGTTACTTTCTGTTTTTTTTTTTTTTCAGTTTACCTGTAGAAGTGAATGCAATTTTATCCCCTAACCTTTAAGAAGCAGAGATTGATCTCCAGAGCAGGTTTCTGGATGACACTGACGTCAGCTTGTCCTACCTAGATTTCCTGCACTAATCAGGAGTCCTGGGATGCTCTGGCCTGGCCGTGCTGCTTGCTGTCCCAGCTGTGCTGTCTTTCTTCCCTACCCAGGTGTACACCACACAATTAACCTTGCACCTTCATCTGTGACACATCTAATATGCATTCTCCATTCCTCTTTTTTACTAATACAGTCCATGAAAGATGACATCAGAATGGAAATTGCTTTTGGAAAACACAGTAACCGTGTCACATGTATCATGTGACTGAAATTTTGTCTGTTTGCTGTTCTTATATTTGTAAGAAATTTCAGTGTCGAGGGCCCAATTCTTATGTATACCAATGGCCCCTTAGGGTAACTTGATACCCACCCATTTTACAGGCCCTTAAAAATAAGCAAAGTGGTCTCAGAGTAAATGAAAACTTGGCTCAAATATTGGTATCTTTTCAAGACATTGAAAAAAAAGGTGAAGGAATGATTTAACATCTGTGTTTTCTTCTAGGTAACAACAAAGGACTTACAAAAGCCTGTTGACAACTGAGAGGCAGCAGAGTTCACGTTACTTGTCTTTGACTGATGCTCCAGACCTGGCTGGTATTTGATGGACTATCATAGACAAAGCTTTCTTACAACTTACTTTAATTCCAGATTTAGCTACTGTTATTAAACCATTGATACAATAGCAACGCCGAAGTGCTCATCAGTCCCAAGACTCCATTGTGCTATGCAGTGTACAAACTCAGAGCAACTCCATGTGTTATTTTTGAAAATACTTCAGGTTCTGTGCTGGGTCATGCTTGCTAGAATTAATGGTTGGGATGCTTGACATCAAATATTTTCCCTTTGGCAGATACTGCTTTGCAGTTTTAAGCCTGTTAAGGCCCTTGCAACCAAAAAAATAAGGAATGCTCTTCATCTAAAAAAATGTAGTAATAATTATATGTATATTACAATCCATGTAAACCTTCTCAGAATGCAGAACAATCATTTTAAAATGTCATTAATTATGAACATCGCATTCTCAACAAAATTACACACAGACTTCTAAACAAAATCAATATAGCAGTGGAGATAACTTTAAAAGTATCTTTTCAGAGCTGACCTTAGGTGTTTCTTTTAAGAAGTGGATGGAGGAAAGGAGCTGGATTTCATGGAGCAGGATTTTATGCATTTTCCTCCATCATGGCAACCACAGCAAAATGTCCAGTAGCTGAAGCTCTTCCCAGGAGGAGTAGGACCCATCCTCATTGCAGAAGTATGCTTTTATATGCTGCTAGGGGGATGATCAAAGGTATCACTTAAAGTTTTGCCACAGCAATACCAATAGAGGCTGACCTGGGGCAGTCGTTAAGTAGAGTTGGGCTGATATTTGATGCAGGAAAAAAGCTTTTTTTTGGACTCTAGGACTCCTTGTATTATAATGTAAAGTCAATATGTCTCACAAGAACTAAGCATTTGTTAAGTGCTGCTGTGGTGCATATATGGTTCTAATGCAACAGTTAAACAAGTCAATGGAAAAACTGCCATTGAATTGAGTGAAGATTGTTTCAGACTCTTCAGTATTTATTGTAAATGCAGATATGTTCATCACTATAGGGTGAAACACTCTGTGTATGAGTTGGCTTAAACAATCCATGATTATTCTGACTTTGCTACTCTGCAAAATCCTTTTGTCTTAAAAGATGAATATTAGGACAGTTGTGCAAGTCTTCTGCATTTCGGTGCCACTGAATTCATAACTCAGTAAATGAAAGACTTCAGCCATTCTCTATAGTCCTTTTTTACTTGTCTATCTAAGCTGCAGAATTTTATTTTCAAAAGGCATGAGGTCTGCACAGAGGAACAACCATGAGCTCTGTGCATGGAAAACCTGTATGAAATAAGGACATTCCATATGGCAGTCACGGAGCAACCAGAAATGTTCTTGGTGCAATGTCTTCAATGTCTAAAATTCAAAATTTCAAAGTTCAAAGTTGTTTGCTTACAGAAGTGAAACTGCCTTGAAATACTTCTTGCAAACTTCATAATTTAATATATTCATAATAACAGCAATACACTACAGGAATATTTGGGCTTCATTTTCTTGGAAAATCTATACTTGCTAATTAGTGTTTGATTTTCTGCAAGTATTTTGACCCACGTTTTGATCAATCTTTTGGTATCTCTTTTGGGAATCTGAATGTTCAAATGTGCCAAGTGCCAAACTGTTCCCCAAATGGGCTTCTTGGGGTTCTAGAGCTGAATGTATCCAAAATCTTGAGCCCGGAGGCAGAAAATGAGATATTTAAAATCATAGGTGAAATAATTGAAAAATTTTGCCCAGTCCCACCTGCACTGTAATTTACTGTTCAATGGGAAGAGTGGGACAAGATTCCCTATACACTCTCCACTGTCAGGCATTTTTTTCCAGTGCTTCTACAACCATTCTACAACCAGTTATTCCTAGTGGCAAAAATTTAGATTTATGTAAGAAAATCTTGAGAAACCACTGTGAGATGGGACTCAGGAGTTAGAAAAACATTATTTTCTTTTTTTAAGAGTTGTTTTTTATTATTTTAAAAATGTTTTAGGCTACAGTTACTGAGGGCTACTTGAAATAAGAAAGGAATAATTCTAAACTGTAGTTCTCTTGCAATTCAGTTGAAACTCAGACCAATGTTTATAATAGTTTGTCCATGCATTTAGCCAAATATATGAAAATTTATGCAAATTTACACCACTACTTTGTGGTTTGATATGCTATGAGGGATATTTCAGACTATTTAGACTAGTTAACAACTATCATTAACTTCTGTTGCAGTAGGAGCCAAACAACATAGCTTGCAACAGGCTTTAAAAATCCTCATCTTAAGGAAAGTAGGAGAGAGTGAAGTAATATTATCCAGAAATTTAAAAGGAAATGGAAGAAGAATAATCATGTTTATGGTACTTTATATAGCAAAAAATCGCTTTACTCATTTTTCAGTTTTTCTGTGCCATGGTTAGGTATGTAATTACCTGTTTACCTGGTAACAGCCTAGCCATTCAGCACTTCAATAAATTGTTGATTGCATTAATATGAAATTCAAGAGAATTATTAACATCCCAAATAATAATTACATTTATTGCAAATCTTAAATGACCCTTCTAAACATTGTCAGTCACTAAAGCACATCCTTTCTGCTAAAGGACACAACAAATTGCTGAAGCAACCCTCTGATTCTGCTGAAGAGGCATCTGATTAGCAGCCTTTTCCAACATGGCAGCAGAGGTAAGAACCTGGAAGGGTCAGAAATGAAATCTAACTGTCTCTTTTCACAGCTATTTGGGGGAAAAAAAAAAGTCTATGTAGTAGTTTGATCTGTGTCTGCACTTGGATTGAGCAACTGCATTGAGGCAGAGAATTGCCAGCCATTATCTTATGACTCACTTGACAGAGCTTACCCCTACTTTTCATTACCTGAGAGGAGATCATTACAAAACATACAAGTAGTATAATTTTATAGCAATCTATTTTGAACTAGCAAATTAAATAGGTTGAAGAGAGGAAATGGAATGCAGCAGGCATAATGCTTTTAAAATGTTTTTTTAACTGTGAAAGTGTGGGAGAGGGTCCAGGTTAGGGCATAGGAGCCTTTTGGCTGTCTTCTGAAGTGATAGGACTAACTGCACCAACCTGATTCACACCGGAGAACCCTCTCACCGGTAAAGGGAGTTCTAGAAAGTGCACAAATATGTAGGTGTCATGGGAGGACACAGTTTATGTTGTGATCTCTAGCAGATGGCAGATAAATGAGTGTATGAATGGGGTAAATGTCCAAAACTGCACATTCAAACCCTCAAGGAGAAAGGAGCCTCCTACTTCCTAGCCACAGTCCTTGTGGGCTGGTTGTAAATTTTGGTAATGCTTGGACAAAACAAAAGGAAATGTCCAGAACCCTCCAGTGAATAAGGAGATGTGAGACAGAGCCATGGAGGAGGAGGCCACTCGTGCCCTCTGCTTCTGCGGGTAGGTTGGTAAGACCCTGGATTGAGAGGTCCAGAAACAAGAAGATGTTCCCCAAATAATAGTCTCAAAGAAAACAGGGCCTAGAAAGAGGTCTAGATTGGGGGAAAGAAGCTGGAACTGGGGGACAGTCCTGTAGAGCGAGAGATGTGTGGAGACAGATGCCAGGAGTGCCCAGGGGATGTGGCTGGTGATGGCTGAGATGGGGATCGCGAGCAGCGGCATGGCAGGGACCAACAGGACTTTCCATGCAACCTTCCTGGGCCAGCAGTGAGCTCCTGCCAGAGAGGGAAGTCAGAGACTAGTGAACACAGCCTGCAGGAGGTGTGAATTAATCACAGAGGGTAAAAGCACTAATCTCACTGTTTTCTTCAGTAAACCCCAGTATTCAGAGCCGCTGAGGGCTGTCGTTTCCTCCATTTCATCCACGAAGGCGGGAGGACAAGGGGGTGTAGAAAGGCTCTGGAGTGGGGCCTGGGGTATTCTGAGTGCGATGTTTTTATCAAGATGTGAAAGGATGTGCAAAACTGAATAAAAAGCATTCATTTCTGAATTGAGGTCTGAAGAAACTCCCTGGTAACGTTCATTGGGAGAGGATTTAGAGGGAACTGGATGTGGTAGGCAATGTCCTCATACTTCGGTCTGTTTGGAGAACTGGTGATAACTAAGCATGTGCTCCAGCTGCTCCCAAAGGCAGGCTCCCTGCTGCCTGCTCCCATGTTCATGGAATATTGCCTTGCCTCAGTGCCTTCTCTCAGGTTCACTTGAATATTGGCTTGCCTCTCGGCCTCTCTGCCTGTTCCAAATAAGTAAAGCACATGGCTGCAAGAACCAAGTGAGCCGTGTCCTCCTGACGTGTGTTGAATAGTCAAATGCAGCCTGACTGAAGCATCACCAAGACATTTAAAGCCCATAATTAATAGAGGAATAGTAATATAAAAGACTATAGACATAGGCCCTGATTCCAGGAAAGGATTTAAAGTCAAGGTTCTTAAATTGACTTAGCAGCGTGACACTCAGAGCTGCCTCAGAGAAAATGTTATCCACAAAGTCACAGGCATTTTTCCTGAGCACGAGTGCAGAAGGCGTTTTTAAAGATAAAGAGGTCTTTAGGCAAAAAAAAAAAAAAAATTGTAAGAAGCCTCAGAATGCTCAGAATGCCTCAGAGGGCATTTCTGGTGGTTTGGTAACTCTTAACTCAAGCCTAGGGAGTGCCTTTCAGTGAGATCCAGGCTCCAGGTGTGAGGAAAGGAAAAGGCTGCCAGGTGCCAAGCCCAACCTCGTGCACGGTGAGCACGTAGCTACTTAGAGCAGGCCAATGGGAAAGCTGAGTGGGGAGAGGAGCCTGACTTGCATCCTGGTTGGGCATGTGGCTGCACTGGAGCTGGGATCCCCTGCTGTGGTGGGTGCTCTGCACGGTCCTGCAACGGAGAAGAGTAATCTATCTTCAAAGCTAGTGGGTGGAGAAGGCAGTCGCTGGCAGAGGATGCTCCACTGATTAGGCACAAATGTAGGCCCTGACACCACTGCATATGTGTGGGGGATACGCAGAGCCCTACCAATGGACTGAGCTCCATGAAGGCCGAGCGTCCTGTGTGCCCTGGACAGCCAGGCTCAGCTCACCAGATGGGCTTCCTGGGAGCAGAGGTGCTCACTGAGCTGTGTGGCCACTGAGAAAGCTCGGAGATAACCAAGGATCAAGGATGCGCTGGGCAGGGGGAAGGTGTGTTCAGAAAACTTCTTGTTTTTGTTCCACTTGATCTTATCACCTAGAGTTTTCTATAATTGCTAGTCTCAGAAAAACGCTGCTTTCTGAAACTGGCTGGGTGAGCTTGTGACCAGCAGAAGCCCAGATAGATCCATCACAGAACTCTGGCCTACTCAGAGTCTCCTCGTACTTGCTGCATAGATGAAAGTTTCAACCTCAAGGTACTAACCATGAGTTTTAAAGTGTGTGCAACTGGGTTTTTTGTGGTGGTGGTGGTGGGTTTTTTTGTGCTCCAACCGAGGCATGAATTAGAACAACTCAGATCCCATCTGCCTCTCAGTATGGTTTTTGTGGGAGCATCATGCCATGCTGCCCCAACTGAAGAAGTCAAACATGGTGACATTTAATGAGTTTAGCTGAGGAGATGCTAATCTCCTCAGTTAAGCCATTGAATTGATAAAGCCTCTCTGCCTCCTTTAAGGATGGTATGCCTTTTTCTGATCTGGCCAGCAATATATTTTTCTAAAGCACGAAAGAGGAGTACTGAATCCAGAAAGGTAAACCCCTGTTTTTGAAAATCTCCTTCCTTTTTTTGGGAAAAAAATCCGATGCCCTTACAATAGAAAATTAACAATTTCTCCTACCAGTAAGTTTGCTACAGGCTTGGACAGGCACTTAACCTCTCTCTTTGCCATGTTGCCCCCCTCAAAAAGCTGCATTAGTTCTGTTTAATGTGATGGGCCTGAACAAGGGGAGCCTTTAATTGATCTGAGTTCTGAAGATAGGAGATGCTAAAGATAACTGAGTGTGTATTTCAGATAGCTCTTGTTCGTTTTAGCTAGCAATACCAATAGCATTCTTTTCAGCTCTTTTTATCATGCTTTGTCTATTCTCTTTCATTAAAACCAATTAGAAAAATTTCTAACTGCACTGAATTATCTCTGAAATAATTACTAGCAAGTCATGAATACCAGGCGTATGAGTATTAATGAAAAGCTGTTCTGTTTCTTAAATTAGCTATCTCAGTATTTTCTGTAGTAAATTTTTCTTTTTTATTTTTCAAATCAAGTTTAGAAAAGTGCAGTAAAATGGTAGCGGGGCAGGGGTGTTATGAAAAAATCGAGGTGAATGGAGTAATTTTAGCACTTAGATGAGAATTTTGCAGTGATTTTTACAGTTAAAACTCTGGGCTATATTTTGGAAAATAAAATAAGTTTGGTAACTTAAATTAACACTACTTGTAGATATTTTATTTTGGAATGTGTGCAGTCAAAATTTACTTCTCTGTTTCCCTTAGATGACCCACACTATTACCTTGCTTTCCATTCCATGTTTTTCACCAGTGGCATTTTCATAAGCCTGTATTTATATTTTTTAATAAAATTTAAGGTTAGGTGAAAGGAACCAAATTATAATGAAGAAGAAAGCCTCAACACCCAAGAGGTATGAGGATGTCAGGGGTAGGCATGCTCCTCAGATAGAAATGTTTGCTAGCTTGATTTTGTCGTATGAAAAAAGTAAACAGAAAAAAAAAAAAAAAAAAAAGTGTGTGATCCTGTCACTAAGGGTAGAAGAATGGAACCCGAGGCTCTTCTGTTAAACCTGGAAACTTTCTAATCTTGCAGGTGGACGAAAAGGAACACAGATGTGTCGCATCACAAGGGTTATAACTAGGAAACTCATGTGCAGTTACCTAACGTGGAGGTGTGAAGCACACGAGGAATTTTATATACACTACATTTCATTAGGTCTAATACGAATGCTTTGGGGAATTTCTTTTAGTCTGCTTCCTTGAATTCTTAAAAATAAAATTTCAGAAAACCCTTGTCCGGAAACAGAGTTATCTTGTGAGCTTGAATATTCCTCTCAGGTTGTAGGCCAGCCCCTTCCCCGCAGGCCCCTGTGACCTCCACCAAGATGTTGAGGTGTTGGGTGAGGAAGCACTGGGTGCAGGATGCAGACTTTCCTATATCTCACCCACCACATACAAAGGTCTCAAATGCTCAACTGTGTAATAAAGGTTACCCTGCATGAAGTTTAACTAAACAGCTTGAATGCACAAGGTTGTTCGACATAGATGCAAGTCAGAGGAGCGTTGTCTGAAATGTTTGTATAAATGAAGCTAACTTGACTTCTAAATTCAAAAGGCAGACAGTGCTGCTAGTTTTCCTGGCCCGCTTCAAAGATTTCCAGGCTGGGGATGTGGGCAGGAAGACGTCTTCATCTTAGGAGGAGGAGGTGGAGGGGGCTTGGTGTACAGCACCAAGCACGGTCCAAGTGCAGGCTTGGGCAAGAGCTCCATGTGCCCATGAGATCAGCTCTGGCATTTTAGCTGGGAGTGACAGTGGCAGGAACACAGAAGAGCTATCAATCTCTGCTGTGGAACCTAATGATAACAGAAAACTCCTGCTTTTGTGAAAAATCAGATGACTAGAACAGTCTAATTAACATTACTTGAGACAACAGACACTGGATGGATTTTCTGGGTTTTTATATTTTTTCTAAAAGAAGATTTCCTGAATGAAAGCAGCACAGTATGATTTCACCCTGTAGGATTTTAAATCTTGTTCCTTCCTACCAAAAGCTGGCCATGTCGAATGCAAAGCTTCACTACCTAAGTGTTACATATGAGGACAGCAGTCGTATGAAGATATAAGTTCCAAGCAGTGCAGCTGGTTGAGTTTATTGCCTAAAGCCATCCCATCAGGCTTCTGTTAAAGGTAGAGTTTCCACTTAAGGAAAGTCACTGTCCGTATTCGCTGGTTTGTAGTGATGCTTTTCATTTTAATCTAGCTATATTTGTTCCTGTGCTTCCATTCCAAACAAACAAAAATGAATTGTTAGCAATATGGGAATATATTTCCTATTGCCCTGTAGAAATGCACTTCTTTGGGCTATTCAGGCTACTGCAGAGGGAGCCTTTTATGAGCTGGAGAGACAAGGGAAAAATGGAGACGTACAGGAGAGATTTTCTGCCTAGCAGTAGTTACAGTGGATCGAAGCATTTTCTATTCACAGCGCAGGTAAACCCAGCTCTGCTCTTCCTTGGGTTTGATCTAAAGCAGGAGCTGCAGCATGTGGTCTCCACGGGACTGGAGAGTGAGAAGGTCGCTCGCTGACCTGGCCTCCAGAAGAAGAAACGAGCTTTTGATAACTTGTTTACTGACCCCCTCTCGGGGTGGGACATATATATTTTTTAATTGCTCAGTGTGGAAAGTGTGCATTAGCAGAATATATGGTATAGTTACAAAAGGAGCAGGTAAATTTTCATCAAAACGTTACAGATTGCAGCACTAGGCTGGCTCCTGCAAGCTGTATTATTAATGCACAAGGCTGCATTAGCGATAATGGGGTTTCACTTGTCTGCGATGGTGAGGGAGGGAGCTGGGCCACGTGACTGGCAGGAGGTGATTTTTGTGGTACTTTTTTTTTTCCCTTCCTTTCCTTCATGGTCTAATGCACTGAATATAAAACAGAAAATGCCACTGGGGGAAAAAAAAGTCTCTGCACTGTCTTGATTAGCCGTGTGCGCTGCTGGCTTGCTGCTGAGTTAACATTCCTCCCCAGGCCACATCGCCCTGCCTGGCGCGCCGGCTGCCACTGCAGGCAGGACCCAGAGCTGGTGAAGGATGTGCACGCTTCGCAGAGGCACCGCAGTGCCTTTTGGACACTGCGACGCGGCTCAGAGCAGCGTCTGCGAGCTTCCTTCTTAGCCCTGGAGCCCCGGCCCTGCTCGTGGCCAATAGCTAGAACATCTGCCAGGAGGTTGGAGCTTGGAGTCACCCCAGCTCCCGCTTCCCTGCCCTCGCACAGGAGTCTGCAGTGAGGGCTTTTCCCCGTGCCCCTCGCTGAGGCTGCGTCACCACAGGAGGGGAAGCAGCTGCTCCAGCTCAGAAAGCCGGAGCAGAGAGAGGAACGCGGCACCATCGCTCATCAACAAGGCCATCACCGCGGGCAGGGGGCCTTGGCTCTCCCCTTCTGCCTGTATCCGAGCTGGCAGCCAATGCCCAGAAAGCAGTGCCATGGACTCCAGGAAATTAAGTTATCTGTTTAAGCCTCGGTCACAACAGTCCGTGCCAAAGGACTAGGAGTCCCTCATGTCATGTACATCTTGCAGCACAAACACGGCGGTCGCTCCAGCCCCCGGCTGGCAAGCGGCTGCTTGGCCCTGTGTGGCTGCAGGGGCTTTACAGCAAGGTCACTGCAGGAGAGGGAAATGTCTATTCCCACTGACCTTGTTCTTCGTGGCAAGTGGGGAGGAAATCGCTGCTTTGGGTCACTGTGCCTCATCTGGCTGTTCTGTGGCAGCAGAGGAAACTATAAATTGCTCTAGGATAGACTTACTGCTTGTATACATGTTTAAAAGCTTCCCATATAAAAAAAATCCCTGATTTCTTGTCCTCAAAGGTGGTACAAAAGCCCTTCCCCTTAAAAAATATACAAATGCTGAAAATTATCCAGACCTCTGCTGTTACCACTTTATCAGAAAACACCTCATGAATATGATTACGTAATTGCACAGCCATAGAACGCCATTAAATATTCTTGTTATGAGGAAATCATGGAAGCTCTGATGATGGACAGTGATTTCACAAAATGTAATGCCGTACGTGTATGTGTAATTGTGTACTGCTGGAACTAGTGCTATTTGAGCATTTGATTGTAATTAATTTTTCTGTTTTAATATTTTATTCTCTAGTGCATGATATATATGCAATACTCTCGCATAAAGATCCTCATTGTTTTTACAAAATTTGGACAGGAAAGAAACTAATATAGAGAAAGATTGCATTGCAGTTAACAAGGCTCCCATTCCCTTCTACTGATTTTTTTCATTTTTACATTTTCCTGAAGATTTACATTGCTATTTTCATTTGCATAATGGCAGTCTCTCTAAATAAAGAGGAAATAAAGTGTGATAAAACATTAATCCGTCATTTTCTGATAATTTCTCTGCACACTAGAGAATCTGACCTACATTATTTAGGTAAAAGGTAAAATTCACCAAGATGTAACTGCTCTCCAGCATGCTGCTGGATAACATGATGGCAGTTGAGCTACTGAGCATCTTTGTACAATCCTTTACATGCCCAGACATATGGTTCATTTCTCCATTTCTTACTTGAACTGGGCATAAGCATTTTTGCTCATACATATATATCTAGTGAAGTTTTAATGGCAAGTGGGTTTAGGTAATTTAGATTCAATTTCCACTTTAGGAAGCCCTGTGACTTTGGTTCTGTGGGAGCAACTAGTACCAAGCCCAATTTGTTGCAGTGCCTGCTGAAATGTCTCTCCCACCACTCTCACCATGTCTCCACCAGAAATTCTGTTTCTGAAGGCTTTTATAGTGTTTGTAAATTGTGTGTTGGGAGGCTATACAAAGATGTGCCTGAAAATGAATGTTTTGGAATCTGCTTGGTAGATTGGCTCAAAATTCTGGCTGAAGTAGAACTGTCTCTTCTTTCTCGTTGTGGTACAATTACTCACACATTTTTTATCCTGTAACCCATTCATTTTTGCTGAAATTACCAGTTATCCTACCGCATAACAAACAAGGAACGTGTAGTTGAAAGGATAGCTGATTACCGATTTATTCACCTATCCTTATAACCTGTCTGACTTGATAAATGTTAAACATTTTAACCAAAAAGCCCTGTGTTTACTTTTCTCTTGAAGTTCAGCTTTGAATTGAATTTTCACAGGAAATTTCTAGCACCGTAGCTGGCAGATGTGCTGCATTATTGCTGCTGAGTATGTGTCTAGGGGGCTTTATACTTCTGGAGTATCCTGTCTTCTACTCTTTGTTGCTGCATTTATATTTTGTTTATGGGTGGCCATGAACTCTGAATCTGCTCTAAGAGTTGTGCAATTGATTATGCCATATACATCTAATTTTTATTTAGTCAAGGAATACTTTAATCAAAATGTTCTATATAAGAAGAGAACAGTTGTTGAAAGAGTTGAGGATCAGTTACAAACCAGAGGTTTTGAAAATGTTTTAAGGTATAAGCTTTGAACACTGATTTTTTTGAGATTCGGTAAATATTTGTGAGGTTGTTCTTCTTATAGTCTCATTGGGAGGGCATCTAGAATTTTCATTTTGACTAATACATATTTGTAATTATAAACTTGATGTAAGAACCTGTGCCCATTCATTACTCTTCTGTCCTAAGAAATCCAGTTTTATGAGGCAGAAGTACAGAACTGTCTCTGAGTCCTAGCAGCTCTTTCTAGGGCAGACCAATGTGTAAATATGCCACTATTATGTGAAGCATTAAATGACTGCTCCATAGGGTGGAAGATCTGAACTTGGTTCCCTTTGTGTCCAGATGTCTATTGGTCTCAGTGGGAATTTGCAGAGCATCAAAGGTAGGATCACATTTTGCATGCAGTAGTCGAAGCAAATGCAGGTCTCTCACTCAGTGTGAGGGCTTTGTCTGCCTCATGACAGCCTGCAGTTTAAAGGATCACTTCCTACATGATTTAACTGCGAAATGCTGAGAAAATGGATGAATAGTGACCAAATGGAGAGTGGAGGGGTATCTATGGTCCTTGGAAAGAAAAGAGTGGGAAAACACTGGCATGGTGGGAAAACACTTCAGTGGTGTCCCTGGACAGGGGCTGAAAAGGGTATGAAGGAGTGTGAGATGTGTCCTCTCAGCTTTCTGGCCTGATGTGGGAATACAAGGAGCTCAGAGGGATCAGTCTACAGAAATGATGGGCCTCTATATTATAATATTACAACATATATCATGGTGGAAGTGCAAACCAGTCTCCTCCATTGTTAAGGTATGAGGAGGTATGTAATGCTATGAGGAGTATTTTTCAGTAAAGAAAACTCAGTAAACTTAAAAATATTTTAACTCTTTTGAAGCATACATATGACATTTGCAAGTCTGAAATACCTCAGCAACGCTTTAGCTGCTGGTGTAGGAAGGACTAGAGTCAGATCTTTTGCATACAGTAGTTAACGCAGACTAGATGCCTGCCAGGTAACTCAGATGTCTGGCCAATTTAACTGGTTTTGGGGTTGAGCTGGGAGAGCGCTTAGGGGGGAGATATGAGGTAGGACCCCCAGGCAGGAGCTCACACTGGCAGGATAGAGGAGAGTCCCCTGTGCCGAGCAGCAGCACTGAGTGCCCTGCAGAGAGGTGGGCAAGGGGGCCCTGCTGGAGGTGCTTCTGACTTTGTGAGTCAGCTGTGATTTAGCAGGTGGCTTCGCTGAGCAGGACTGTACAGCTCTTACCATCCTGCCAAAAACCTCAGTGATTATGTTATACTGTTATACTTGCCTTTTTTTTTTTTTTTTTTTTGCATGGGTTTTCTTAGATTAGATCAGATAGATAAAAGAAGTTCCAAGTGACTCTGCCTTCAGTGATAATGGTGCTACTGTCAGGAACACTGTTCTGTTACCACAGCCACTGCAGGTTGCTTTATTTTAATACTCAGAGGTCTAGATATAACTCTTGGTAATTATGAGAGAACATCCTGATATATTGCTGTCAGGGTGACGGCTCTTGGATTCATACCGGTGGTAGAAAATATGGATTTCTATTTTAAATATTCCCTTCATGCTCGCATTTAAACTGGGCACATGTGTAGCAGCTTGAAATGTCCTCTAGTAAATACAGATAATCTAGCTGAAAAGTTGAGGCTATGAGTAATTGTGGTAGCATCTGAGCATCTTCCACGTGGAGTCAATGGCTGGAGCGGCATCCCCCTGTACCTCACAGAGGCTCTGGTATTCCTCCACGCCAACCACAAACTGCACAGCAGTTCCTAATGCCTGCTGTCCTCCTCATAGCGCACAAAGTGAGGAATGAAACTGCTGGCTGTTTACTATCATTTACAGTTTTGAGTGAGTGCTCCCTGCCAGGTGTCTGCTGGGTTTTATGCTCTTGGTGTGTCAGAGTTGGCTTCTTGTAAGCGAAATATGATGTGGCCACTGCATTTTTCTCAAGTAGGACAGTATTTTAGTAGGCAACAATTGAAGATTTCTCAAATATTCTGCTGCTGAGGTTAAATCTGCACTTTCTTCAAAGAAAATATTTAGGTCATTTCTGTTTGGTTGAGCCAGTTCCCTCAAGAGCTTTGTATCCCTGATAAGGGCAAGCATGGTGGGTAAGTTTTAGTGATTCAGTTCTCCTGAGCCCTCTAACTTGGCTTTAGGGTGGGGAAAAGACAGTGCACAAGGCACAGCGTTCGGCTCAAACTCAGCTTCGCTTTTGCCCCTGAAGAATAAGACCACAGAAGATAGATACAAACACAACAGAACATGCGCTAAGCCAATGGAAACCTCATCCTTGCCTATTTCCATAAAACAGGAGGACAGGCTACATGGAAGAACTCCCACTGGGCGCTCTCCCTTGTAGCAACCAGCGTCTGCAAGCTCGTATTGATTCCCTCCCCAAGGAGCTGCATGCATATCCAGGCCCCAGCACAAAGAAAAGGTTGGATGCAGGGTCCCTGGAGAGCACTAGGTTGACTCTCAAATGAGGAGCTATCCTGAAGATACAAGAAGGTTCCAGACTATTACAGTGATTTCAAAATATATAGGTCTTTTATTTCTGTGAAAATGTCCTTGGTACCACATGAAGGTTACTTGTCAGTTTTAAGTGGAATAGCAGGTTAGAAAATTCACACATGTAGTTCAGGATTAGTAACAAGATTTGTTCTGGCATGTTATTAAGCCTTTTTAGACAGGGAATCTCAGGTAAAGTTAAAGTGTTTTCAGGCTGACTCTCAGACAAAAAGATCAAAAAATGTAAAATAACTTTTCATATTTTTATATTTTTTTTCTGTGAAAAGCAATGTTTAATACACATAGAAAGATATATAGTATAGATATATAGCATATATTGTTGGAATAGGTTTTATGTTGACTTACTAGAAATCTGTCAATTGATTAAATCAAGTTAGTGGGCTTGAGTAGCCTCTGAGAATTTAAAAGTCTTTCCAATGCAAGGCAGTGTCCCACAAAGACATTGTTTACTGCATGATGTACAGCGTGTGCCAGGATCTGCTGACATGTCAAAGCGCTATCTATCTCCTGTCGCGCTCGCGCGCGCGGAGCACCAGACATGGTGTGCAATATGCACACCACGTAACATTAGGTGTCTCAACTCGCTGTGCTTCCTGGACACTCGAGTAGTTTTCTCTTCATTGCAAAGTGGGTTGACTCTAGTGTCTATGTGATAGACTTGAATCCAGGTCTTGACCTTCTTGAGCTGAGGAGACCCGGGACAGTGCTCCTGCCTTTCTGGATTTCCGTGGCCCTCAAGAGAATCATGGGTGTATGGGGAGATCCTGCATATGCTGGTCCCCACACCTGGATGTGACCAGGATATTGGGGACCGAGACTGCACCAGGTATTGCAGACTGCTGCTCCAGGGTGTTGGAAACACAGCTGCCACATTTTCTCTATGTGCACAGTGCAGAGTGATTCCGGGTATCAAGGCAGCAGTTAACTCCTAGCTTAAGTGCACGCAGTCATCGCTGTTTTTTTACATTTTAACTACATAATAACCTGCATTCCTAAGCTATGCATGTTAGTTTAGATAATTATCCTTGTCTTCCCCTTCTAGCGGTGACAAAAGGCAGAATCCAGCTGAAAATCAGTATGCTTTGTGGGATGAGGTCAGTGTTAGCAATATTAGAATGGAAAAAAGTGCAGGCATTTGTCTTGTTGGCATTTATATATGGAAGTTTGTTTGCCATTTGCATTTCTTTGTATTTTACTGTGAGTTTAGGATTAAAATGCACACTGAAACTCAACTGAATCCATAAAGCATCAGCTACAAAAAAATCACATTCAGTCGGAAACTTTACAAAATTTTAATGAAGCCGTAACTAAATTCAAAGCTGGCTTGGCTGCGCTTTGTTATTTTGTAATGAAAGTTCTGCACTGCACTTGTCAAACGAAGAGTACTGCTGTTCCTATGATTAGTAAACATGGGAGATGCACAGAGCCAAACTCATCCCCAGGGCAATTTCACTGAAGTCAAAGTTACCCTAGGGATGACTCTGACCTGTTGAACTCAGTGTTTATAGAGCTAGCACCATAATTTCTTCAACATACAGCTGGAACAAAAAAGGATTCATGACCTAAAGTCTGAGTTGTATGAATTCAGTTTACCAGCAGGGAGAAAAGGTGTGAAAAACAAACTGGACCCAAATGAAATTCCAGTTAGATTTTCTGAGGCTTAAACTGAACCACCCCATACCACCACCACATTTCCCTAATCTGCGCCAGATTCAGAAGATGAGAAAAGGATGTCAATGGAGGGACCTGTGGGTCACACCTTAAAAATTCCAGGAATCTTGCCCTGATTTTTAATGTTCTTTGTTACAAAGTTTTCTGTTTGCTTCATTTCTTTGCTACAAAATCCACAAATAAAATGATTTTGAGCCTGTGGAACATTTTCTTAAATAAAATTATATCTTCTTAGTTTTGATTACAAAAACCCAATGTTTCTGTGGTTTTAAATCATTTTAAGCCAAGCCAGTTTTTCTTTTCTCCACCTCAATTTTTCAGTTTAGCAGCTAAACCCAACAGAATTAATGATTTACATAACACATGGGTTACACAGAACTATTATTTCTCTTCCAGTGTAAAGGACTATATTTTGAACTCTATCCTACTTTGAACTGTTATCATTGGGATTTTTTTATTAGATGCAACAGTAGCTTTCCCAGAGGGTTTCTCCTGCAGTAGATCATCAGAGTGGGTAGTCCCAACACTTGCAAGTATTAAATATATGTTGTCAGGGTGCAGCAAGGGCAACTTTCTCCCTAGGGCCAAGGGGCTGGAGCGTGAGGGCTGCCTCTTGCAGTAGGGCAGGGTCTGGCAGCTGGAGCAGATGGGAATATTATCCAAATAGATTATTGGGTGAAGATACCTCTTTTAGGCCCATATGATAGTGTATAAATTCTTCAAAAATATTCCTGAACAACCTTTATAGGAATGCAAGAATCAATAAAACCTTGTACCTGGATTCAAAGAGAATCAAGAGGAGGTAAAAAGGTATGATTGAGCAGGCAATTTTTGGAAAGGGTGACCTTGAATTTATTTTCCATTTTCACAGGAAACTACTGGCCAGAGTGAAAAATCTAAGAAGTGGTGTGTGCTATTTCACCGGATTGCATGGGATCCTGCAGAAAGGGCAGATGTAATGCATCACAAGCATCTCCCCAGAGCAGACCAGCCAGCTACTGTCAACAGATAGGACAGGTCAAATGGGAGAAATAACTCTTGCCTATTTAAAGAATTTAACCCTTTTCCTGTAGAGCACATAATCCCGTTGATGTTTTCTTTCTCAATTCCATTAATCTGCTCTGGGGATGAACTCCAGTGCTCTGCATATATCCGTCAGGCAATCTGAGTGCTATTTTGCAGTTTTTATATTGCTATAAGCATTCTGTCTGGTACTGAGGAGCTATTGAATGCAGCCCAGCACTCTAGGCTGTTCAGGTAGTTAGAAAGAGTCCATTTTACAAAACATAATTCACTGCAAGGTTGCTAGTGTGAGACTAATTAATCACTGTGTATAATAAAATGCAAATAAAATATAACATGTGTGTGGTTTCTGTATCTAGAGTCAAAATAGTCTAGAAAATATAATTAATTCACTTTCAAAAGCAAATTACTGGGGGCAGGGGATTATTTCTTTTTAACCTTTCTAATACATCCATATTGCTGTTAAAACACAAAACATGGCGATCTTCTGCAGAAGAAGAAAAAAAAAACAAACAGGATTTTAGGGAGACTTAAGCATGGAGCTATTTTATGGAACTACATTACAGTATAATCTACTGAAAGAGCTTGCAGGTTTTGACACTGACTGTGTTTTCTTACGATAAACACTTGTCGCTATAACACTATCTTGTGCCTACTATGTCGTGTTTCCACCACAACCTTTCAAACCACATGCATGATTTTTTCTCTCCCTCTGAGAAAACCTTAACAACAGTCTAATCATCATGAAGAGCAATTAACTGTCTTCAACCAGCTGTGCTACTCGGTTCATCTGGGAATGGGATAAAACTTGTTCCTTAGTGCAGATCCACCTACCCAGGCATAGCAAGCAAATCCGGCACAGAAAGACTTCTTTTAAATATGAAAACTGGAACTTTTGCAAAGTATAGGAGCTTTGG
>NW_010579302.1:514135-525807 GCF_000705375.1 Tinamus guttatus | reverse complement strand
TCTTAAAAATGATGTATTAGTTTCAATAATGCTTTTTTTTAAAGGTCAGCATTTGAGGTACAGCACATATTTGTTGACATCACTGTAAAAAGCAGACTTGCCCTGACTGAGCGAAACTTTGTAGTGTGGTATTCTCTGCTCAGGGAAGAGAAATAGCTTCTTGAATGTGCAGTTGCTGAAAGGGCACTGTGGAGATTTACAGAAACAGTAGCTGGAGATTAATTGTATGAAGTAGTATTTGGCCCTATAGTTTTTGCAAAACCATGGCTAAATAGTGTTCTGCTTCAATTCACTTATTGAAATTCTTGCAGTTTTTGTCTGTAAGCAAGTGAAACTGTAGTAAATACTGAGCAAGTAAAATTAATCTCTACCTAGAATATTTTAATAAATGTGGAGGCAAAAATCAGCATACGGTAGTTAACTCTTCTGTTTTGATCTGTTTTTTGAATTGCAAAAAATCAGACAATTGGTATGCTATTTGTTTCCTGAAATCATAGGTTTTTGTTGTAGTAGTTGTTGTTGTTGTTATTTGTAATTAGAAGTATGCACAAAGAAGATATATGCATAAAGAAGATATATGCTCCTATTCCATAGACGTATGTTTTGAGCAAACAAAAGGTTTTTTTTTTCACTTCTGTCTGATCATTTTATTAGTTGTTATGAATTGCCTTTGCACTTGTTCAGAAATGCAATCTAGATAAATAAAACGTCTATGGTATTTCTCACATATAGTGAAAATGCCGCTATAATCAACCTAGAGTGGGTTGTTCCTAAATAAAATGTCTGCGGTTCTCTGAAAATAAAAATACAGTTTTGTTTAGGTCTTGCTTGGAAAAAAAATATAGCGATTAGCACAACTCACACAAAACTTTGCAGGCCTGCTCAGGGGTTACGCTAGGATGGGTGAAGAAGAGATTTTAGGGCACCAAATGACTTTTGAGAGTCTCCATTTCAAGTTTGTGTTAAAGTTTATAACTTAACTCTTGATTCATGTACTATGTTAACTTATTCAGTTTAATTTTGATCACAGTCATATTTCAAAAGACTGAATTTCTATTGGCTAGTCTCATACTGCATGTTTTATAAATATTACTTATTTACACTGACATTTTCTGAAATATAAATTTTGCTCAATATTAAATACATTATGGGGTCCATCCTGATGTGCAAGCTTAGGTGCCCAAGGGGTACTGAGCCCTTAGAAGCCTCCGTTCCCTTTTGTTTAGTAGTCGCTGTTGGTTCAAACACAGGCACATCAGGTAAGTGTGAGTTCACGGAGCCCTTGTGTGTGTGCATGGCAGCAGGAAGCTAGGTGCAAAGTATAGTACTCACAAGTGTCAGAGGTACACCTCCTTATATAATCCATCTTACATAAACTCCTGAAGCTCAAACTGCATGTGAACTAAGGTAACGATAAGATTAGCATGCGATTCTCTACTAGCTAGAATACAAAATTTATTGGCATGCCTTCCAGTGAAATTGGAAGTGGGAAGATTTCTGAAGAGAAGATTTATAAGATCTGAAAAAAAAAAGTGGGTTAAAGACAGATTTTAGTATGAAGAAGCAGGGAACTCTGTAGCATAACTGTTTTCCTTGGTGCGGAGAAAAAAAAATTGTTTTATTACAAGCAGAAATTTGAAAGTAGCTGTTACTATTGCTGCCACTCTACTCCTTAAAAATGGGAGGTTGAGTTGCTTAGACTCTTGCCAGACTCTTTTTTTTTCTAAATTTTTTTGAGTATTTGACTGTATTTTAGGTGGGGACGGATTTACTGAAACAGCTAAGCTATATTTGAGACTAAAACTTGAGATGCATGGTTTTGTTCATGGCAATATTTAGCTTTTACTAGAAAATTTGGTATTCTTGAGCAAGAAGGCATGTTGTGAAATTTGGGAGGCTTCTCTAGTTGATTCTGCATAGGGCACAGATTTTGTCCTTTATTTAGGAATTTTACTCCAGATTGGCTAAAAAAAAAAAAAAAAAAAAAAAAAAAAAAAACTTAGTCTCCATTTGCTCAGAGCGAACTTGTAGGAGTTTTGTCACCTTCTTCAGGTTCCTTCCCCTTAGCATGCTTCTGCTCAGACTATGCAAGACCCAAGAGTTTTTTCCACTCAATGGCAACAAGATGACACAAATTCTGCCAAAATTCCACACTATGGATTTTTACCAGATGTGGTCCTTAAAAATATACAAACCAGTCTTCTGGAGAGTCTAGCAGGACACTTAAACTGTATAAAACTCAACAAGATGAAGGATCCAGCGATAGCCAGAGGGCTAGCCCTCCATCCCCTTGAACAAATAGAACATATCCAGATAACAAGTTGTAGAAAGCTTGAGCAAAAAGCAGCTTATCCTCTACATGTTGTGGGAAACAGCTCTACCTCTCACTGAGTAAAGTGTAACAGACATCTGCTTGGCCAAGTGAGCTGATGGCCTCTAGAGTAAAGTGTTCAAGTTAGAGTCAGTTATATGCCTGGGAGCTGTAACAATTTATATCCTCTGTGGGTTGAGGACATACTGACCACTGAGTTATTGAGGATAGTCAGAGGCAGGCTTGGTGGACAGTCAGTTATGCAAAATCCGCAAAGTGTTGATTCTATTCCTGTAAGATGAGGCTGGAAATGACATGCTTGCTGGACAAAGCAAATCTATTCCTAAGATAGTGGCAGATAAAAATCTGAGATTTCTTTTCTATATTCAGGAGTTTGGAGAGGAGTCTTATATAAAGGAGATTATATCATTATGGATAGGAGAATCTCAGTTTATCTTCCAGGCCACTGAGGAAATGGACTTTGACTCTCCACTTGAATGACTGGGGTCCAAGCAGAAGCATGTCTTTTTGATGCTTCTGGAATCTTTTATCACACTTCAGTAGGTCATGCTAAAGGCCGTGCTAACACATTAAGGCAAAACCAAATAGTGACTGGTTTCCCTGCAGCCCTGTGCTAGAAACTGGGCTGTTTCTAGCACAACAGAAGTGCTCCTTTGTGACCTCAAAAGTAACAGGTCTGCAGAATCCCAAAGTGAGACAGGAAACGCTTTCTGACTAAATGCGCTAATGCCAGTGCTTGCCAAATGGTAGAAGACTTCCGCTCTTAGAGTTCCAGTAATTATATGCTTTGGATATGGTCATTTAGGAATCTTTTAAAAAGTCAAGTCTGGATGGAATAAACTATTTTTCTGTTGATTCAGACTGGTGAATGTCGTATCTTCGGCAAGTTGGAGCAGGTCCAGCCCATAATTATCTTTCACATCACAAAGCAATATTGGAAAAAACACCTGGGTTAAGACTTGTACCACATCCAAAATACACTTTTTTGACCGAGGCAGTAATCTTTCAGAAAGGTATAGACTGCATTCTGGCACAGGCAGGATACTACCCTATGAGCAGCTGCCTCCTTTGACAACGATGCAATCTATACCTAAAATGAAGAGTCCCGCTTATAATGGCAGTAAGCATAGAATAGCTATCTACAAAACACAGCTCTCACTATCAATGTGATTAATGTGCTGTCCTTCTTTGTGAGATAGTTCTTTTCTGACTCAATAACTCACTTATCTCATTGTGCAATCCTGAGGACAAAGGAGCAGGTAGGTTCCTTTCTGGGCATTGTGGGACTAATTTAGACAGATTGTTTGAAATGTTTCCACCCTTACCTGCCCTACCAATAAACTTCATTAGGATCTTCGGGATGACAGTTTAGAGAGAGGCCTAAGAGTAAACTTTCAAGACTCCCAAAGAGAAACTGTGTCCAGCTCTATCCAAATCGAGTACCCAAATAGTCAAAGAAGTCTCAAAAATACCAGTAAATAGCATTTATTCCCAGCATTCAGGCTGCTAGGAAGAATACTTAACTCATAGTTTTTACAATAGGAGGAGAAAATAGTCAGTCATTGAGACAGAAAACCTAGCAGCAACATGGTCTACTTAGTTACTAAAATAAAAGTAGCATCTACTTCATGATTATTTTTGTTTGTTTATTGTGGATCATGAACCACCTTAGTGAATTTATTCAATGAAAGGCACAAATAGAAGATTTCTGATATGCAATCCCTTGTCTTAAGATACTTTTAAATATACATTTTTTTTGCTATCTGACATCAAAAGTATGTTAAAACACATGAACCCACATTGACAGGTCCTAAAGACTCACAGACTCAGATAAACTCAGGTATAGAATGCAGTAGATATCATCTGGAAGGTATGGCTAAAAGAGGTCAGCTGAGAAGCAGCCACTGCCTGTGAGAATTCTCACTGATGTCTGGCCCAGCAGCTGGCCTGGGTGACATCTTGTCCCTGTGGGTCCCCAGACCACAGTGCACAGTTTGGCCCAATTGAAAACAAACAAGCAGAACAACCCTCCTTTTTCCTACTTTGTGCCATTCTATGATAATCTTTTGTCCATCTCAGATGGAAAAATATTTGTGAGTAGGAAACAGCACAAACATATGCTTGAGAACAGGCTGAATATGTGTGAAAGCAAATCAGTGAAAGTAGACTTGCTTTTCACTTTGATAGGAATCATCTCTATTTGTATGGATTAGCCTGCATATAGGAATCTAAAAATGCAGATGCTTTCAATTTATTTTATTTATTTTTAGAAGATATCTGTTTTGTGTCACTCTGGAGTTTTGCCCATTGATTGGTGAAATTTGCTCAGTGGGATCAAAAAGTCAGAATAAAAAGTGACTGACTGAAGACACAAATTATGTTGACTGATTGCAGTGTGTAAAAAAGTGCTAGAACAGAACAAACATTATGGCTAAGTGAGAACAACAGAAAGAGAGTGAGGAAGGAGGAAATCGACTAAAGATGTTAGTAGCTGAGATTAAGGTTTTATTTTTAATTAGCAGTTGAGGTCAGACTATATAGGGGAAAATGAACAAAAATTATTTCTGGAGGTTCATTAAGTAGTAGAATCTGTGTGTGCAAAACATGTTTGTGGTTTCAGAGCAATTTTTTTTGCAAAATTTCTGCATGGTAGTTCAACCAACATTTCATTCAAGCTGACATCTGGTTTGCTTTCCCTTGAGGCTACGA
Organism: Tinamus guttatus; assembly: GCF_000705375.1. Next base: position 520,766 of record NW_010579302.1, on the reverse strand, counting down.
TACACCACTTTCTTGCCCCTCTTGAGTCTTCTTGTCAAAAAACCCAAGCCTAAAAACCTAAGTTGCTCATATTATAACTGAAATAACTCTTTTGCTTTTCTGGTCTCCAGTGAGAAGCTACAAGGAATCACCTTCCATAGCAATAAAACATAATTATAAATAGTTAATATTTTTAAATACACTTATTTCCTGCTTCAATGGTGTGGCTTATCTTTAGAAGCTTTCATGACAATATAATTTTTAAAGAAAGACTCTGAAAAAGACACAGCTGACCTGTTTCTGAAAACCTCTGAAAGCTTATTAATCCAGAGATATCTATGTTAAGATACAGAAGGCAGCTGAGACTTTATATTAGACATCACTGCATGGCCAGCTTTATCAAGAGGAAAGGCCAGCTGGGCCACGATCAGTGGATGCTCAAAATAAAGCACATCCCCTGAGCATTGGGTAATTCCCCGCCTCCCTCCCGACCCCCCTCCCCAAAAAAGGGCACTTCATTTCACTGTTCTTGAATGTCTAGTTAGTTCTTGCACAGATTTCTGGAGCTACCCATTGCTATCCTCAAAAACTTCTACTGCATGTCATGTTTCAGAGTTTGTAGCTCTGTTGATTGAGACTGTGTCTCAATGTATTTCTGTTTAACATACTTCAAATGAGTGTAAACCACGTTCAGAATTTGCAAAACAGACTTTATTTTCCATTTTGGTTTAAATTCAATTAGGTTACTTAAACTATGGACTAGAATAATAGTTGGTTACTATGGCAGAGCTAGAAGCTTAGAATTGAAGATCTCTTTGCCTATTTCTCTTCAAGATAATGAAACAGGTTAATTAATCCATTATCAAAAGTATTCGACCTAACTTATCTGACTTTGCTCTATCAGAGGATTGGAACTTTTAGGAGTCAGATATCTCTGGAAAATAATTTTAAAAGTTGTTCTTCACATCTTACAGCTGTTAACGTTTGTTTCTTACACCATATGCTGTGCTACTGGCATCCTTCCTAGAGGCACCAAACCAAAAGGTCCTTATAAATTCTTTGGCCCCTGGCTCTGAAAGCACTGCTAGCTACAATCAAAAGCTACAGCTGTAATGGCAAAGAACATCTAATCATGTGAACTGACAGCAAAGTTAGGCTCAAAACCACACACTCATTTTGGTATATGTGAAACAGTGTGCGCTTAAGGATGTCCCTCTGTTAAGCTTTGTGTACCAGGTATAATATTGGCAATTGCACACTGGGTCAGGTGGAATCCCGTAAAAGGGTTTGCTCCATGCTTGAGAGCCCTGGAGCACGAGGAGGGGAGAGACAGCCCAAAGAAAGAGTCAGCAAGTAGGGAAACTGGGAGATTCATAAGTGAAGAAAGATCCACAGGTTCAGGAGCGATGAAAAGAAGTGACTTGAAGTAGTCTGTAGAGTTTGCTGAAATTCAGAAAGCCACTGAAAGTTGCTGGAGTAGAAAGCAACACTTAGTTTTTCTAGTTTACTCTCCTAGAAGAACATGGCGGTAGAAGGAAACTCACAATGTTTTCTTTTACTGCCTAAGACACCAAGCTGGACTTTGTCTCTTTAAAGAGTTACTTTGTTCTAGTTTGCATTTTATTAAAACACAGCTTTAAAAGTGAAAGCTGTTGCTCTTTTGGTGAGTTCACTTAAAATTAATGCCTCTGAGAGGCATTTCTGCCTCCTGCACATGCACATCTCACGTTATCAACCTCAGTGAATACAACATAGAAACTGCGACAGGGCTAGTGTGTGATTTAGCAGATATAAAATGGTTAGTAGAAATACTCCACACAGGTTGTCTATAGCATAGGTTTTATCTTAATTAACATTAAATGTCTCCACCTATGCTGTCTATCCCTGATGTGTTCCAGAAGTGCTTATTTCTCAACATGTATTATGTACACATAATAACATACCAAGTATAGAAGAAGTTTGGACAGGTAGATCATCTGGAGAGCTCTACAGTGAAGATGTTAAGAGTTATTTGAGTCAAATGCCCTCATTAGTGGTTATGTTTAACAATGGAAGCAATTAACCACTACTTACTATAAAATGTAGTGGACTGTAAAGCCCATCATTTTGTCAAGGGTAGATGCTTTGGGTTTCATACAAGAATTTAACACTTTGACTGCAAGGAACATCAGCCTCAGTTACTGCAAAAGTATCCCCTATATTTGAAACTCCTGACTTAATGTAGTGCCCACTGATATAATTTCTACCCTGTCTTATATAGGGCCTGAATTTAATCCTAGAAGTCTGTAAGTTGCTGTTTCTACACTGTGGCAACACATCTATTGTGTTGTCCACGATGCTATGCCAAACCCTTTGTGGGTAAAACAGCCCCAGTTGTTCACAGAACATGATCCTAATTGAAATCTTTAGCTTTTGTGGCAATTTCAATAATCTATCAATGATAGCAATTAATTTTCACTTCACATTGCCATTTTAATACACTAATGTTTCAAGTCAGTCACTACTTTATTTCATGGAAATGTCACTCTTTTATTTCACTACCAAAAATGGAAGAAAAAAAAAAAAGGCTAAGTTCCCTTAGCAGATGTCTTTGAAAATGTACATTCAAGATCCCTAAGATACTGTATGACCAATACTTTAATGAGCATACAGACATTTTTCAGGGCATATGGCTTGGGAATTCTTAAAACATCATCATAAAATTGAGTTACACAGCCAATAAGGTTCCTGTAAAAACAAAACACATTATATTCCTGGTCTGGATTGAATGTGACACTAATTGCAGACACTATTGCTTCTGGCCCATTGCCTCAGGGTACCGCTGTTTTAAAAGTGATCTCAAAAGACAATAGTGTCTTCAGACTAGGGAAACTGGGATTTGAATTTCTAGTAGCAAAGTGACTATCCTTTGGCTTTTTTACTCCAAAGAGGAACAGAAGAAGTCTCTAAGTAATCCTAAAAGCAGACCACAGTTATTAGTGTCTCAACAATCTCAGAAGAAATTGAAAAAATTAGTCGCAAAAGTGTCAGAAATTCTCAGAGTTATGACAAAAAAGTAAAACTGTCAATGATAGATTTGTTACAGAAACCCGAAACTAGATTTTAGCATAAAACTGACAGCTTCATGTTAAAAAAGCCTCTGTCATCTTTTCAAACTTTATAATCCTTGTGACTTATTGTGAGCTTTCCAACTAAGGTTTTCCAACTTCTTTAGAAACATCACCCATTATTATTTACACGATTGTGCCTTTATGGATGTACATACATATATAGAGACATTTCTATGTACTCACATATGAGTATAAACACAAAAGTGTACATACACATACACATAGTTTTCAAACATTCTGGGCCTATAAAACACCATTAACTCTCAGACTTCTCAGGTACCATTGGCACATATATTTTATACTTTTAATCAAACACAGTATAAATATTACTGCTTAATATGATATCTTGGACAATTTGTAGACATCTGGTCTTCACAAGAGTTCTAGAGATTATGGCTTGAGTTTGCAGTATCTGTCCATCAGAATTAAGCATTTCTTTGCAATTATAAATCAGAAAATTGAAGCAATTTAGTGGCTTGGCTGGTGGACTACGCTTGAAAGATATGTGCTCTGTTCTGTGCTAACCCATAACATTTGGGCAGATTAGTTCCTCGTCTTGTTTATATTGCTGGCTGCTTTTGTAAAGTGTTTTGAAATGTACTACTGGTAAATTCTGAATAAGAATAATTTAGAGGTAGAGATAAAGATGTTTTCAAAAACCATACATAAAAGTTCCTATTTTTCTTTTCACTTCCAAGTCCTCCTCTGAAATCAAGTACATAATTTTCTCTCAAAAGCTCAAAAGAAGTCTTCATTTTCCAGATTAAGTTTTATGGTGTGCAAATACTTAAAATTAAGTAAATTATGTCTGTTCCAAAGAGACTTTTTAGGACCAGCATTCAACGGGAAATGCTGAACCTCCCCTTTGCTGGGGAACAATGGCTCCAAGCAGAACAATGCTCCACTGTTCAACCACCCCTCCTGGGAAGGTTTTTCTTATGTTCAGATATTTTATTTTGAATTTTCTGTGTTTTATTTTGCCCCTCATCCTGGAATTATTTTAAAGAATGAAAGACTCAGGTCATGAAAATTTAACCAAAGAGATGTTTTTAGCTTAAGAAAAACTTAACCGTGTTTTTCCAACTAAAAACTGTACAGAAACATTTCAACCATCTCAATATCAATACACTGTCCTTTGTACTGCGATTTTTGGCCATTGTGATCTCTGTTATCATTCACTCTTACAGAAAATTACAGATACTCATCTACAAAAAAGAAAGGGTCAGTAAATGTACAATAATTATAATGCCAAACTAAATGGTCATATTGCATTTCTTCTGCCAATGGCTTGCCAGAAGAAACGTAGTTCTAATCTCCCTATCTCTGAGTTTACAATTCACTTACAGCAATCCTACAAAAAATCTATGGCTTTCAAGCAGTGACCAGTAATTTTAAGTCACATAAGTAGCAACTATAGCGACTTTTATCTAATAATGATTGTTCACTGATAAGGGGAATCGCTAAGGGGAAAATGTTCAAAGGTGCAGAGGGCAATATGACTGACATTCGCTGGGACCTAGACAGCTAATCTATGCCTTCAGAAAATTTCTCTTAAATAAGAGTACTCAAAGGAAAGACAGAAAAAAAAATAAAAGCTAGTTTGCATAAACCAAAGCAAAGGTCTATCTCGAGCAGTATTCTGTTTCTGAAATGGACTAATAGTCAATAAGTTCTAGGAATAAGTTTCACAGCTTAGTCATGCACTAAGTGAAAAGGTAGTTTCTTCCTTTAATTTTAAATATTTTGGATGATGTTTTTATAGTATGCTCCTAGTTCTTGTTATGAGAACTCATGAATACTCATTTCAAGAGCTGCATGGAGAAGGTGAGCAGGAATTTACAGACCTCACCATTTCCCTCCTTAAGGACCTGTTCTTTTTGAAGATGAGTAGATATAACCCATTTAATTGAGCTTACCTTGTGTTACTGGAGGAGTGGCAATGCAAAGGATGAGTGCGAGTATTTTGCACAAAAGTCTACGTATCTTTCCCCTGTTACTTGTCTTTTGCTGCTTGGGATCCAAAAGCAATACTCCATGAGCAACTACATCATCTTCCACTCTTATTTAAGAAGGCCCTTGAGAACAATTTTGATATAAAAGGAATTGCAGTTTTGTGCCTCTTGTCTCTTCTGACCTTATTTTCTCTATACCTTTGGCAATATATGAAAATTGCAATAATAATAAATCTGCTATTTTCAAAAAGCTCCCATACTGCATTTTTATTCTGGTCTCAGTATTTGACTGCTTCAGGTTGACACCTCAGAGTTCTCCTCTCTGAAGTTAACGAATAATCATTTTGTATTGCTTTTTCTTCCAACTTGCCTGTGTGAGTCATTTATATATGAAATTTTAAGCTTTTAATGTAATGTCATATGAATGCAGAGCTCAGATATTTAGATGAATGCATTTTTGAAAAGCATGTAGTCCATGAACTTGTAAGGAACAGTACTTTTTGTAAACTGCTTGTGATATGAGATGCTTCTTTAGTATTGGTATGCTCTCATTTCTCTTCTATAATCTGTGTTGTGGCCCAATGACATTTTGACTTGAGTTCTCATTAACTCCTACAAACTGACTTTCTTCCAGATTTTTTTAAATTTAAAGCAAAAAGCATGAGTTGGAACTTGGGTGATCTGTGTCTGAAATTCTCACCTATTGGCATAGTCTTCAGTGATCATGCATTTTCCACTGACTAGAAGTGATAAGAGAAAATTGTTTGATCTTTTTGAAGGAAGGCTGAAGTTAATATTTTCCTCTCAAGTACAAATTTACAGCTGCTCATTAAGTAATAAAGGATTTGCTTATGCCTCTCTTTATGTAGAGTTATACATTTGAATCATAAATTAACCTGTTTGTGCAGAGTTTGCTGGCTGGAATTATTTGAATTTGATCCTCTGGAGGGAAAGTATAAAAAGTTTAGGAGGAGACATATTAACCTTCATTTTCACTCAGTTTTGCTGAGACATACACTGCTAATTATCATCCATCCATCAACCCTGTTGCTCCTATCACAGGCCTTTAGAAGCAAAATTAAAGAAAAAAAAATCTTATAAAATAGAGAGCCCTATAAAATAAAGTGGACATGCATCTTTTTTTGTCTATGCTTCTTTTCATCATAAGAATGAGTTGCGTTCTATCATGAAAAGAACTTATGCAACTCTTGCAAGTTATCAAACTCAAAATTTAATAACTTTGCAAGTATCTCAAAGCTGAGTGGGTAAAACACTCTGAAAATATTACAAAACCACAGCATTTTGCATGTAAATAAACATTTTCTCGGGCCATTGAAACAAACAAAAGAGCTTTAAAATAGTAATTACATATCATTATATATATTATATATATAATATTAGGTATTAGATATTATACCATTTTAAAATATTTATAATGCTGGAGAAAGACATGAACATTAACGAAGAATGCGTCTTTGCACAGAGCTATAGTATTAAGTTTAATTGTGACTGCCGTCTTCTGGGTAGCCTTTCAGCAGGGAGCATGGGCTGTTAACTTTTGAAGAATTTGATTCCTCCACGTCATAAAAG
>NW_010579302.1:491542-513990 GCF_000705375.1 Tinamus guttatus | reverse complement strand
ATTTAAAAGCATAAGAATGTCAATTTCATATGATTTTTTTTCTCTTTTTAAACTAAGTGTTGATAAATTGAGTATATAGAAAAGAAAGAAATTAACTGTATGAGGTATAGCTGATTTAAGTTGTGGGTGGAAAATATGGTTTCTTTCTTCCCAGGTTGTTCCGTAGCTGGGGCTAAGGTGCAGAGAAAAGAATTTAAATTTATCATGTCATAAATATTTTTCTAAAAGCCCCCCCAAAAAGGAGGGGGGGGGGGCAGAACCTGGAGTAACTATAGAATTTCAGTCTTGAGACTTTACACTCTAAAGTAGTGGTGGCCTTACTTTATTACATGCCGTATGATAAAAAATACGTTTTCCCTATAATGTAACTTAGAAAAAATCCAAATGATATGACCTAGTAAGAAAAAGACAGTGTTACAGATAGATAGAGCGTAGCAGTAGTTGTGTGTAACAGTTAGAGGGTGAATGGATTTTGAGGGGAGGTGTCTGATTGCTACTTTGGATGATCCCTTTGAAGTAGAATATCAGGAAAAAGCATGGAGGTGCCTAGATAGGCTGCTCAACTAGGAGGAGATCTGTAGGAAACCTGGACCAAGAGGAAAGATAATGGTTCATATATTTGCTGTAAAATGGATGTGAAAAATAACTGACAACAGTTGAAGAAACTCTACTTATAAGATCAGTCAGGGTTTTAAGGGTGTCATAGAAGCAGGTCATGGTTCATATGTTTTGGATAGAATACTGTTTAAAGTATTAAAAAACACTTATTTTCTGCACCAAAAAGAATTTCAGTATGGTTACAGCTTGGAAAAGTTTGATTTTCTGTCCAGAAAGTTGGGAAGCTTTACTGTGGACTCTTAATTTGGTGAACTTTAACAAGTGAGTTTATACCTATCCATTTGTCTCTCCCTTTATATATATATTCATTATAATCCACTCTGAATTTATTATATAAGGCACCAGGACACAAAGTGTGAACAGAAAAGACTGCATAAAACTAATGCAATGCAAATAACTTTACTATCACACACCAGTTTTTAATGGTTATCAAGCTGATGCTAGCTAATCTAGACAGCATACAAGAAACAGGAAACAAAGTTAGGTGCAAAGTAGTAAAGAAATGATATTTAGGAGACAAAACAGGAAGGCCAAAGCCCAGCCAGAGTTGAAAATGCCTGTATATATGTATGTGTGTGAAGTGGTGGTTCATCACTAAAGCAGGTTATCCACAGGGTCTGTTGGGGTTCCATTCTTTCAGGATGTCAATAGATGATAAAGTTTAACAGATTTAGTGTTGGTATTGTTCTGCCTGGAAGGGGAGGTTGGATCAAATACTATCCAGAGGTCCTTCCAGTAAACAGTTTTTGTTTCTCAAACTCTGACAGCTCCTGCTTTCTAACGCACTGGGTTCTTCCACTGTTTCAACGTTCCTAAAAAAAAATAATTATTTTGCATCTATGCAAGCAACGTTGTTAAAAAAAAGCATGGAAATTTAAATTGACAACAGGGAAAATATAAGTGATGAAGAAGTCAGAACTGATTTGCTTTTTATACAATTAAGGTGGTATCTATTAATAGATGAAGGATCTGAGGAAGAATTTGGGTAAGAAACTAGATTTTTTTCCTTTGTTCCAATCAGTTGAGGGATCAGGATCACCTTGGTGGAATTATCTAGTAACTTTAAGAGCTATGGATGCTCTCATCAGTAAGATCTCAATAAGTAGAAGCTGTCAAATAAGTAGACTGCAGAGAAGTGTTCTATATTACCAGATACTAAAAGAACACTTTGGGTTATAAATATCCATAAGCTTTAATGGAGAAGAGAACTGTGCCTGTCAGCGGAAAAAAAATACTATCAACCTGTGATGCCCTACACAAATAATGTCAAACTTGGGGCACGATGCAGATTAAGGTGCACTTTAAGCCATCTACTAAATGGAGTATGAGCTGGAAACTGGATCTTGCCATCAATGAAACATAATTTAATGCATCTAAGGGCCAGTTATTGGTTCACCTATCTCAGCTGTAGAGGCAGTGAAGGCAAAAAAAGTCCTTTTGACTGTAAGAAAGTTGTCTCTTTTCTATTACTGAGTGTAACAGCGAGTTTTGTTCCAGGTTGTGTTTCATGGCAATATCTTGAAAATAAATATTTTTTGCCTTGAATACAAGAACACTCCCTGCTTCTCTTAAAAAAAAAAAAGTCACTGCACCCCAATGGAACATCAGCAATACTTTATAATGTGCTATGTCAGAGAAAATAGTAAAGAGTGTATTTAGTCTTATGTGAGCAGCTGATAGACAATATTGTGGGTAGACAGTCTAGGTTTATGATATCACTTTCAGTTCTAGTCCAACTTCTGCTATTAACTTGTCATTTGACTCTTAGCAAGATATGTGATTTCACTTTACCTTATCATCATGACTATACCTTATCTTTACCTTGCTACAGTTAAAATGAGGTTAATAATGTCTATACACCTTTTATAACAACTTAAGAACTTTGGGAACCAAAAATGCCAAGTGCTTTAAGTGGGCAGGATGTCCCCAGGAAATATGGAGACACTCCTTCAAAATTCACTGTTAGGTTTGATAGGTTTCCATGATTGCTCATGGTAAAAGAGTTTGATTGCAAATATTTCCATCTCAAATTATATTTAGAGTCAGACATCTAAAGACTCTCCAAATTTTGATGTCTGAAAACAGGAATAAAAAGAAAGAAACTAAAGGGCATGTGTCTTAGAAGAGACAAGGACACAGTTAAGAAATTGCAGAGAAAATAGCCAGTAAGGGGAATGGAGTTATGCAGAGTTTGGAAGGCAGGAATGAGGATAATGTAGATAATGGGAGGTTAATTAATGGATCATAAGAGAGGCTGTCCATAATGTAGATGATTACTAGAGCAGCATTTTGGATGAAATTAATAACATAAGAGTGAGAAAGGCCAGACATGAGGCAGCAGTGGACAAAGCAACTAAAGATGATCAAGTTTGGACTCTTTTTTTTTGGCATTGATATCAAAGAAAAATAGGTAGATTGAAAAAAGAAAGTAAAGAAGATTAGAGACAATTTTAGGAATAAAAAGATGGAGGGAGAGAAGAAGAGAGAACATCTGCATGCTGCATACTTATGGAAGTCAAAGGAGGAAAAAAAAAAAAAAAAGAATAGATAGTGTGGGAGAGGAGACCAGGGAAGCCTGGTTTTAGCCTGGCCTGAGCAGCCAGGTGTCTAAAACTGCCTGCAAGTTGTACCTTGCAGGTATGCCAAGCATAGAAAACTAAACCTTGGTCATGATTGGGAGCCTGCTTACAGAAATCCTGCAATCCCCTCACTGAATTGCTGAATTTGTTTGCTAATTTTGACAGATAAATATATGTTTAGTCATAATCTATAGCAATCTAACCATTAAACTCACAAAATCAAAAAAGAAAATCTTCTTATCCTATTGCTTATCTTACACACAAATGGACAAAATTAACACTTCCCTATTTTAAAGATGTTTTTTTAACCTCAGCTTTTGTACAGATAAGACAAATATTGACAGTAGTAATACCAAAGGTCTGAGCTTTTAGATACAGTGGAAAATATTTACAGAGTGAAATATATTTTAAATACAGTTGATATTTGATAAATGATGTGGAAGATGAAGTTGACTCAAGGAGTGCTTTTGAAATTTTAGTGCATAACAGTTCGGCTATGTCCTGCTGCCGACCATGTAGGTCATACAGCTGCTCAAGAAACACAGTTTTAATATGAAAATATAGAGTCTTAGTATGAAAAGATGAGCGCATCTAAAAATCTGGAGGTAATTGAGATACCCAGGGTTACTTCCCTTTAATTCATTGTGTGTCAAATGAGGCACGACTACTGGGTCCATTGTAAAGTATCCCTTGAACTACCTCCCGTCCACAGACTGTAAAGACCACCTCAGTTCCAGGCTTACAATGCCTTCCTGATATGAAGGAAAAGCATCTCTGATCTCTCTTTATCCCAGCACATCTGTCATAGGGAAGACAGTAATGTGCACAAGGGTATATAATAACTCTGAGTATTATATCAGAGTAGAGGAATCGTCCTAGTAGATCAGATTCGGTAGGTCTACCATCCAGAATCTGATAGCCAGCAACAAGCTTTCTACACGTTCGCTCTAAAATTTCAATTTTATCATCCCTTCCGAATATCCAAATATCCTTTTGCCTTTTTTTGTTCATAAGTATTCTGATTTAAGTTTTCTTTTCTTTTTTTTTTTAATTAGGCTTATAGCTGTTAGGCATATAGACATATCCCTGATACAATGAGCTACAAGCTCTTGCTCAGTTATAAGCTTCAATAGCATTTTGTGGCACTGATGAAAAACACAGCATTGTTACAGAATAAGAAAATACTTGCTTTCATCAGTTTGAATTTGCTACCTTCTGATTTCATTGAACATTTCTGTTCTTATGCTAGGAAATAATCATAACAAGTACAGTTATAAACCACTTCCCATATTAGACAGAATTCTTGCATCTGGAGCTGTCTTAAAGATCAAGGATAGAAAAAAAAAAGTTATAGGATTTCCTACAGCTGCTCTTTTTCACATTTAAGTTCTAGGGAGAAAAAAAAAATGTAAAAATTACAATGTACAGCCAGATCACGATAGAATGATCAGTGCCAAAGTCTGGCAGTAACATTATCACTTCAGATAGAATATGTAAACATGTTATATGCTTCAAAAACTAATTTTCCTTATCCTTTCTGTCTAACTACAATGATTCCAAACTGGATGGGCTAAAATTGCAAATAAAATGAGCATACTTAATAAAATTAGAGTGATGGAATAATTTTAATCTCTTGTGTTAGGATACTTCCTTAGTTAAATTTTTCTGTAACATTAACAAGGATGATTGAGGTCTGTCACTGGATTCTAGTGGTTTCTATATAGATTTTGTATGTAGCAAAATTAATAAGAAGCCCAAAAGCAGCCCAGAAGAAAGGAACATGCACTGCTGTTTGTGGTGTCTTACACAACTCAAGCAAAGAGCTTTTATAAATTTTTGTTACAGGGAAGCATATGGAAGAGTAGCAAGCTTTTCAGCAAGGAAAGACTTGTACCACAAGACCTCATATTGAATGGCATTTTTTCCTGGTTTTGTAACCAGAACCATGTAAGTGCTCTAGAAATAATTTAAGTTCATTCCTCCCTTCATGTTCAACTACTGGAGCATAGCCATCAGATTGCATCTGCCTTTGCAAAGGTGGACCAGCACATGGATAACTCTCAGTGCAAGGAGATAGTCATTCATTTGAGACTGCAAGACTGTTAATGATGGAAACTTATTTTACCTCAGAGGTCTAGCATATTTATCAGTCACATGAAAATCAAGTTCATGATATAGATGTGGGGTATAATGCTATGTGTACAGGATTGCTTTCAGATAGAGCTGTCCTTTAGTAGTATGGGTAGCTAGGCTAAGATAATATTCTAGGCTTCCTCAGCAGACAAAGAAAAAAACTAAGATGGGATAAATTGCTCGTTAAGGGTGTCATAGAATCATTAATTCATTATAGTTGGAAAAGGTCTTCAAGATCACTAAGTCCAATCTAAAAAAGAAGTGTCTAAGAAAGAAGTGTGAGAAAAGCAGATGCTTTAGCTTCTTAAAGAGTGTTTACCTACAGATAAGAGAGGGAGTCTACTCTAGACTAGACTAGAGGCCAAACTGTTAAAAAGCTCAAGTCTGCTGGGCTGGATCCAGCACTACTTGATTAACAGAATAAAAAAAAAAAAAAGACTTGAATAAAATGTTTCCCTTTGTTTTATGCTACTTTCCTGATCTAGTTTGGGGCAAATATGACACTGCTAGTGCTGATGTACCTGAAGAGTCTAATGGAAGTTAGTTGGTCTGCTCACTTTCTTATGGCAAAGTACATAGTTAAACATCCACAGACTAGGACCTTTACCACCATTCTTTATGCAACTAATTGTATTGGCCCTTACTGTGATTTCAGTAATTTTCTTGTCATGTAGATTCACTGCCTTTAACAGAGGTACAAGTTGATTAGTGTTGATAGAGGGCTGCCTGACTTTGCTACTAGTAAAAAGAGGATCAATTCATTTGAATGTTACAAAGAGGTAATGAAGCTAATGATCACGAAATAGGATGTGTGTTTTGGAAGTTCTGTAGCATAAAGCCTTATACTAAAAATCTGATTTTAATATGGTAGGATTTATTTCATAATTCCATAAGTCCAGGTGATTATTTTACACAATTAACAAGTTTTAAATGCTTTTCTATATAAACTTTTAAAAGAGTTATACTTTTAAAAGTCTTATACTCCTCCTTTGCTGGCAACCTGTTTCAGTGGAGTTACAAAATGATAAAATGTAATAAAGCTGTTCATTAGGGCAACAGCAGGTTATCTACAGGAAAGAAGGGATAGACAGAGAGGGTCTTCATTACAGAAGGTGAAGGCTAGTGATGCACTGTTTTTAACTGACTTGGAAAAAGCTTTGTTTTTTTTTCTTTCAATTTGAATGCCTTTTTTTTTTTTTTTTCCCCTGGAGAAGGAAACTGTTAAATTCCTATTGATTACAGTGTTATCTAATGGCAAGGAGGGAGCTTGGCTCCCTGCTGCTGACCGCAGCTGCAAAGTCAACCATGCTTGCTGCAGCTGAATCTTGAGGAAGAAAACTATGGAGCATTTTCCTGGCTGAAAAAATGAAAAGAGAAGGAAAGGGACTATGCCTGGAAGGAAGTAGTGATTCATGTTAATTCGGGAAAGGTCCAGTTTCATGGCACTATATATTTAATTGCTGCCTTAAAGATGCACTATGCTTACAGGTTATTATTGCAGGAAGTCAAGTACATGTGCTATTTGGAGATGGAGCCAACTGTTGTTCAGAAAATCCCAAAACCTGCTAGTATGAATAAGTAATAATCTAAAGTTCAGTTGTGCACTGACTTTCTGTGTGACTTACTAACTTTGAGCTTGTCACTTACTGTTGTCTAAAGACTAGTCAATGGGCTTAACAAGTGGCAAAAGAGGAGGAAAGGAGAATGATGGAATCTGCTTTAGAAAAGGCAGGTCAAGCATGAACACAGCTAGATGAGTCTGATTTCCTGCCAGCTGTCTATACATTTGTTATCAGATTGCAGTCTTCTCAAACACAATGGCAAAATAAGTGAAAGCAAAGCTATAAGAGGTCAAAAATTACTTCAGAAATGAATTTAATATGGTCATTCCAGTTTTCAGATTTTAATGATTTTAAATTTTTGATGTTTGATTTGAATATTTCACAAACATTGGAATGGGATGTGATTCCACTTGAGACACATTAAAGACTGTTCCTCCTTGAATTAGGCTTTGAATAATAGAATCACAGGCCTGCATGGGACCTCAAGAGGCCATCTTGTCTATCTTCCAACTGCAGATTTATCTATACTTACATTACTTCTGATGGATGTTTATTCTTAAAGACCTCTAATGATGGAGGCTTTAGAATCTTCCACGCTGTTATCTACCCTTAGAATCTGTTTCCTAATGCCAACCTTGCTGTAATTTAAGTGCATCATTTCACAGCCTAGTTCTCTGAAGATGTAGCAAGTTGTTCCTTTTCTCTTTGTGTCAGCTTTTTGTATATTTGAAGACTGTTATCATACCTTGCCTTCTAATTACATGTTGAGAACACTTCAGCTTCCAAAAGGGACAACACAACAGACTATCTGTAGAGGCAGAGAATTTATATAACAACAATATGATCTAGAAAGCAAGAATCCTGGTCACCCAAGTGATTACACTAACTGACTAGTTATGCCTTTGACTGGAGGGTTTCCATATAGGCTGCCCTCAAAAGATGAGGGATCATGAACATTTCTTTGTAGTCCCCTTCTTGCTGCAGTACTAGTGAATCTTTATTCTGTAGTCAATACTTTTTTTTTTTATAATCCTCACGGCTTGGGAAAGAGAATGTGCTGTTAATGTTTCTCCATTAAGGCAATATTTGTTAAACCTGTTAAATATATAGCTGTCATATGCTAAACTGATCTACTCACAAAACCCAAACGAGAAAGAAACAAAGCTATGTATTCATTTACCTATTTTATATCCTAACCTACACCAATAGCCCCTACACTACCTTCTCAATTAATTTTACTGCAAATCTATTAAATATCTGAGTTCTCCTTTGGCTAAGTCAGCAGCTTATGATGGTTAGTCTAAGGTTTAGGCCTGTAATCCCCTTCTTACTAGCTATGTGACCTTCTGGCAAGCCAGAGCTGGTATTAATTTTCATAATAAAGTAGCAAGAGCTGCTTACTGCGTTTTTAGGGTGTTTTACAATTAAATCATCAAAGCATCAAATGAGTTTATTTTAGAGAATACTCTTTGTTTCTTGTCCTTCTTCATTGTGTGTTTTACTACTTCGCCAAAAATGTTATAGGCAAAGCTTGGGCACAAAACTTGCTATGGCTTTTTTTTTTTTTTTTTCCATGGTGATGCAATTAGCAGATTTGCATTTGGGCAATCCTAGGATGTTTTTGCTTGGTCAAGATAGCATACAGGAAGCCTGTCCCTGTAGCCTTTGCAAATTTATTACAAAACCAACAATTCCATTACTGTATAGATATTTCCAAACAATCTGATGGGAGCAGTATATTTCCTTAATAATTTTGTGACTATGGCAATAATTTTATAGCAAGGTTTTTCACAGTTTTACTAGCAAATGTACTTAAAAAAACATTCATTTTTTTAAAAAATGTTTTATTTTTCATGCTCTTAGTTAGCATTAAAAAAAATTTTAATGCATTGAAATCTTTTTAATGCATTAAAATCTTCTTGCATAAAATCTTTCAGAAGTCTCTACTCACTGCTGCAGTTCTGACTTAGTTGTTTTATATTCCATTCCTTGTTTACTAGTAGGGTATAGGATCTGCAATATTTTCAGTCTAATAAATAGTTGCAGCAGCCTCTTATCTGTGGAATCATGCAGCCTTGGTCTTCCATGGAAAAGTGTTTTTGTTCTGATTCCTGCCCTACATGCCTCTTTAGAGGCATAGACTCAGGATAGTTTTATTTGGAGGTCAGCGTGCCCTCATGGCCAAGAAGGCCAATGGGATCCTGGCCTGCATCAGGAGGAGTGTTGCCAGCAGGTCGAGGGAGGGATCCTCCCACTCTACTGAGCTCTGGTGAGGCCGCACCTGGAGTGTTGTGTGCAGTTCTGGGCTCCCTTCTCTGGGCAAGAAGGACATTGAGCTTCTAGAGGGGGTCCAGCGAAGAGCCATGAAGATGATTAAGGGACTGGAGCACCTATTGTATGAGGAAAGACTAAACAAAGCTGGGCCTGTTTAGTCTGGAGAAAAGAAAGCTGAAAGGAGATTTGATCAACATGTTCAAGTACATGAGGGGTGATTGTAGGGAGGATGGGGTCAGGCTCTTCTCCGTGGTGGCTGGTGACAGGACAAGGGGTAATGGGTGCAAGTTGAAACATAGCAAGTTTAATCTCTGTATGAGGAAGAACTTCTTTCCTGTGAGGGTGAGAGAGTCCTGGCACAGGCTGCCCAGAGAGGTTGTGGAGTCTCCTTCTCTGGAGATCTTCCAAACCTACCTGGATGCCACCCTGTGCCATGTGCTGTAGGTGTCCCTGCTTGAGCAGGGGGATTGGACTAGATGATCTCTAGAGGCCCCTTCCAACCTTAAGCATTCTATGATTCTGTGTAATAATGTGGTGGTGCCTGTAAGCAACACAGTGAGATATCATGGAACAGTTCAGGTGGCTAGAGTGGTAGGATTGATATGAAGGAGCAGCTCAAATGTATGGAGCTTTGCATAAAACATGCAACAAGCTGAGTGAGAACTTATGGTTCAGCATCCAAAGAAAGTCAGTGAGGGTGATGTCATGGAAGACTGTATTACAGACCACCTAATCAGTGTAATCAAGTGGCTGAAGTCTTCTTAAAATTTCTCAGGGAAGTCTTTGCATTCTGTGACTGTGGTTTTTATGGAGACTTCAGACCTCCCTGACATTTGCTGAACAGGCCACAGTGCAGGAAACAGGCTGTCCAGGGATTTTCTGGATGCTGCCAGGGAAAAGCTCTTGACTCAGGCGCTGGAGGAGAAAACTGGGGTGACACACAGCTGGATCTGCCATTCACTAACCAAGGAAATGGCTAAGAATATAATAATCAGTGGAAGCTTTGGCCACAGGAACCAAGAAATAATAGAGTGCAAGATCCTGAGGGGAGTGAGGAAAATAAGCAGCACTACAGACCGTGGACTTCAGGAGAGTAGACTTCAGCTTATCTGGGGAGTGGGCAAGGATGGGAGGCAGCTCCAAAGAGTAAAGGAGCTCAAGAAAGATAGTAAGCCTGTAATCACATCACCTTCAAGCATATGAATGGTACATTTTGATACTCAGGAAGTCAAGAAGACTTGGTAAGTAGGCCAGTTTTTCCAAACAGGGAACTCATGTCAGAACTCCAGTGCAAAACGACAGTATGCAGGAGGTGGAAGCAAGGTTACAAAGGAGGAGTTTGGAAACATTGCATGAGCGTGTAGGGATGATTTTTTGACAGGCAAAACTCAACTGGAATTGACATTTGCAAAGAAAGACAAGGTCATCAAGAAGAGCTTGTATATTAGTAGTAAAAAGTTAAACAAGGGAAATATAGAGTGATTACTGAATGAGTGGGATAATTCAGTGACAGCAAACAGAGGTCCTCAAGGTACTCAAGGTACAAAGGTACTCAAGTTTTTACAAGCACGGACTTCCAGGTCTATGTGCTTAGAGTAAGCAAGAACTACCAGCAATGGATGAGGATCAAATCAGGCAGCAGTTGAGAGAACTGACCCATACAAATCCATGGAACAGATAAGCTGTTCCAAAAATTCAAAAACAAACAAACAAAAAAACCCCAAAAAAACCCTAAAGGACATAAATCATGAGTAGCTGAATGGCTGATATTGGAAGGGACCTTTGGAGATCATCTAGCCCATCATATATCAATTATGTTTTTTGTTTTTATTTATTTTTTTGGAACACAAGCTAACGCTTTACTGACTTGAAAAGAGGGAAGTTGTATGATTCCCTTCCCATGGGAAGGCTTTTATTTCATCTTTGTGACTATCTTTCTGTTCTTCAGCATGGATATTCACCTATTTAACTGCACCTTAGCTTCCTGTCTCAGATCATGCATTTTCTTGTGGTGTGACAAGTCTGTAGAAATATCTAATTGATCCCACTAAAATACATTTGGTGCTCTAATCCACCAAAGGGAGCAAACAGACAGAGTTCTGTCCTATATGGCCTGTATCTTTTTTAAATCTTGCTGAGAAATACATGGGACATACGCCATTGGTCTTAGTTTTTTCCCTACTCTTAGCTCAACACACGTTTGGCTCCTGGTCAGATATGGACAGGATCCTGGCCACGGGCTGGCTGCATACGCACTGCATAACACTTGGCCCTGAGTCTCCCCTAGGTGAGGTCTCAGGATAGATTTCATACTATATATATATTCTTTTTTTTTAGTTCAAAACATCTAAAATAATGTGATACCCATACTGCAGCTTCTTAGTATAGGGCTTTTCTAGTCTGAAAATGAGAGTGGGTAGGATGCTCTGGTGTGTGGCATGAGGGTATGAAGGAGCATGTCAGGGTACAAAAAAATATAAGATGTTTTTGGAGAGTCAAGGCAGGCAGTGGATAGCAGGAGTGAATCCTGCCAACTGCCCTGAAACACGCCTGGGCTTGTGTTGCTGGGTGCCACCTAACTCTCAGCCCAATAAGGTCTGCTAACAGATAAGCAGTGTGGAAATACTGAGGTCCCATGCTGGAGCTCATGCTCTCTTTTACTTGGCATTATTTATATATACACTTATGTATACACACGCACATGTATATAGACATATATAGCCCTGGTGCGAATGCAGACACCAACCTTGTGTCTTTGTGTGTGTACAGCTAAGTGAACATCGCAACCTTCGTGCTGTCTCATAGTTTTCTGTGTCTGGTCAGTCTCAGCTAAGCTGCTGTGTACAGCTTATCTGTTCTGTGCAGGTTTCAGCAGTTTTTGTCCCAAAAGAACTCAAAGGCAGGAAGAACTCAGTTGCTGCTATTTACTGTTTCCCAGATTGCCCATCTTCTGATTCCACATGCCTAATATCATAGTTTAGTTTGATTACTGCTGATGAGAAGCACCAAAAAGTCTGAATCACATACATGAGACAGAAAGCAGAATTTTCAGGGCAGTGAGGTTTCATGCTTCTATAGGCGGAACAGACCTTGGGGGATCTTTCAAGGCCTTGCACTCTAAACCACCACGATCCTCCTGCAATAGCAACCATTACTGCTAGCTACTTTTCCATGACCAGGCTGTCACTGGAGCTGTTCGATAAAGCAATCAATAATCCATCCTCACTTACCATGTCACTCTGTCTAGTTTTATCAATAACAAGATGGATTGCTATTGCTATTCGGATATTTAAACAGAACCCTTGGATTATTGGTGCCTTCATGGTCTGATCTAGACTGAAATCTACCTTTACTATGAGTGATGCTATCTTTGAAGAGGCAGATTTTGTCTCACTGGTTCCCAGCTTCTATTTTTCTGCAGTCTATATTGTTTCGATATCACTCACTAGGGCCTACAGTTTAATTGTCATTGGTATTCACCAAAAATATAAAAATAAAGTTCTATCACCACTTCAAACAAGTCTCATATTTCTGAATCTTCTCTATTGACTTCTTGAGACCTCTCCTCATTTTCAAGATGATTGGGATGTTTTATCTGTGTTTTTTTTTTTTTTTTGCTCTGCATTGGTTACTCTTACTCCACAACATGTGACCTGAGAGCAGCAAGTAGGTTTGTGTGCCTGATCCTGGCTGCTGTGTTCCTGACCGTGTGGAATCTTTTGGAGAAAGAAAAATGCCTGGCCCTTCCATGAGAGCAACTGAGCATTGCATGAGAAAAGAAGTAACGTGGGGGAAGTTTTGGGGGTAGGGGATGGTCAAAAGGAGGCGGAAGAGATCCTGCAAGCAAGCAGCCCTACTTCTGGAATATGTCTGAGTGCAGGAAAATCCAAACACACAACTGGATCTCTTGAGTCATAGGAGGATATATCCTTCTTAAGGACCCAAAAGAACTGTGTAGTTTTTCTTAAATCCAGAAAGTGACTAAAATTGTTGGATATAAAACAAAAAGGAGTAAAGAATCTACCTTGTGAGGGCAGAGTGGGCCTGAGTAAGATTTCTTTCAACCTTTTTTTATTCCTATGTTCTCTCCTGAGAAGATCTTTTTTTTTTCTTTTTCTTTTTTTCTATTTATGAACTTCATTTTCTTATTCCTCTTTCAATGAAAACCTAGCTTTGAGGATTTACCAATTTTACTCTTTAAGGAAAGGGTAAGGGCAGCTCTAGCTCAAAGCTCATGAACAGCTCCATCATGCTGCCCATTTTCAACTGTCTTCATTAAACTTTGATTGTTTCATGTCCCTAAGCAACCCTTTTCTTCCAGCTGGCAGAAAGGGTTTCTCATGGGTTTTGTACTCAAAAGCCACTCAAACCTGTACAGATTCCTCTTTGTAATCACGGCCTCTCAAAGTCACTCTTCGTAGCTCTCCATGATGAGAGGTAACCTCCTCTCAACCTGATCAGGCTTTCATCCTTAGGTCAGGGGGATGTCAGCGCTGGGGTTTATCTCCTGATCCTCCTCAAGAGAATCTGAAAAACAGCAACAGTGCTTCTTTTTATAACTAATCATATGAGTCCCTGCTGCTAAGACAACTGCTTTGCTGGTTGCATGAATATTTGGGAAATCCAGCTACAATCTCTTCAAGTTTGAAGAATTCCAGTCTGACCTATTTAAATATCTTATGGTTCACTATGGAGAGAAGAATCAGTGTTATCACAGGAATGTTTTTTCTGCATTAAGAACTTTCAAATGAAAATAGCTTGCAAATACCTCTATCTATCATTTACTTTCATAGCTATCATTTCTCCAAAAGTAGGTGTGAATCCCCAGTGAACCAGGTAAGGGAAAATGATGCTGTTCTCTGGATTAAAAATGGCATCTAACAGTGATGACATAAAAATTGACTTAACAAGCTTTGAGACTTTCTTTTACATGGAAACAGTATGTATAAATGCATCTGATGGAACAACATACTTTGCAGTAAGGCCTTAGAGTGAATAGTTTGGATGCTACAAATTTCATTATGACACCTATTCATGATGAACACCTTCTTCATGGGATAAGGAAAATCAAGATAGAAGTAGGAAGAGCAACTGATTGTCATCTAGCGCAGGTATTTGAGCCAGGAGAGCTACATTCAGCCTCTTTCCTGTGTTGACTGACTATGTTATGCTTTAATTCTCAGTGCCACTGCTTCTATTCCTTTTTTTAATGTATATTTCTAAATTGTAGGTACTTCTGCAGAGAGAATGTGTTACTAATACCTAACCCAGTGAGTCACTGGCACTGGCTAGCCCTTTTAGGGATTTTTTGAGAGCAAATAATTTGACTTTGTTCACTTGTTTTCAGGAAATCAGAAAGCTGAGATATGAAGGAAGTATTTTAACTTTGCATTTCTACTAATGCATGGGAAGAGAGATAAACCAAGAAACTGTCCTTTGTCTATCTTGATGGACATTTTGAGTAGGCCTGGAGGCATTTCTAAGCTTTTGGACCTCTATGTCTTTGGTGCTGAAACCTATCACAAATTATAATGCAAGCCACTGGTCAGGGAGGTAAGAAACAGGCAATTCAGAGCTTAAAATGAAAGGCAGTCATGCTGTTAAGTTCATTATTTCTCACCTAAAATCTTTCTTCTTGATTTTATTTAATCTGATAAACCTAGTAGTTGCTGCCAGGTGGATCTCCTACACAAGTCTGCCTTAAGTTTTCATTATCCTTTTATTTCTAGCATCATCGTTCAGTCATCTCTGTTTTCTCAAGCTAATTAGCCTGCTGTTTACAAGGTGCACATTTTTTAACATATGGTACAGTTGCATTGCATGTGTGCCATATTTTCATTTTCTAGTCTGAATCTTGCATTTCTGATGCAGTATGTCAGAAATATCAGACGTCCATCTTACAGAACAGCACTCACAGCTTCATATTGAAATGTGCCCTAATTATACTTTCGAATTCCTTGCTTCTCCATGTTTTCAATTAAGACATCACAGCCATTACCGCACTGTGACAACAGATTGTGATTTCAAGATGCTAGTATTTGGAGGTCAGAATTCAGCAAGAGAGAAAAGTCGCTGGAATTAAGCGTTTAAAATAATTAAGATTAAAAAAAAAAAAAAAGTACCTTTCCAATTCAGTGGAGCAAAGATAAACCCCATCTGAAAATCCTCCCCATGGCGTGACAGTGCCTCTGAAGCCCTGGCATCGCATGCAGCTATTATAAATCTCCTCCCTGGGCAGGACTGCAGAGGGAGGGCCCGCCCGGCAGCACAAAGGCGGGAGCCGCTCGCTCGCAGCCTCACTGCTAGTTCGGCTCGTCTGCAGTCGCCCTTGCTGCTGTTTATCTCCAGCGGGTCTTCATTCCTAGCTGGTGTGGACCTTGGAGCAATGAAAGCAGTGCGTTCGGAGCCGTGTGCACACTGAAATTATACCCTGCCCACTGCAGAGCTGGAATTTAAACTGCTTTAGTTGAATAGAAATGCATTCCTAGGTCATTTCTTGCATTGACACAGAGGTTTTTTTTTTTTTTTTTTTTTTTCCCTTGCAGATTTAAGCTAAATTGGAATGGAAAAAAAAAAAAAAGAGCAGCATTAATTCTGGAATAAATCTTTCCTATGAGTTGCTCTTCTAGTGTAATGGCATCAGCTTCACTGTGCCGGCATAACCAATAAAGCCCCATGTGCCAAATAGCTGTCAGGCTCCTTGAGCTTCACAGAGGTAGAGAGGTAACCTTACATTTTTTTTCCCTAACGCAAATCCCTCAGACGCTTTTTAGCTCCCTAAGAAAAGCCTTCCACTCCCCCTATAGGACTGGCTCTCTATTTGTGGCTCCCTCCATGCCGGGCTGTGTCTAGCCAGAGTCGCTGTCAGTCATCCGGCTGCTTCCAGACATTCCACCCCGCCGGCACGCGCGGCTCCCGGCTGCATCCGGAGCCGGCAGCTGGGAGACAGGTAGTGCTGGGAACACATCTGAGAGAGGAACAGGCATTTTCAGCACAAGCAGGGCTCCTACCCACTGGTGCAATGTACTATTTCCTTAGCATAAAGGAAAATAATGTATTTTTTTTCTTCTTTTTTTTTCTACAACCAATTTTTTATCATTCTATAAACACAGAGGAATTACAAAATTTCTAGTAGTTCTATAAGAAGAATAACCACAAAATAAGCCAATGTCTGTGATCAAACATACAGATGTTTTAGCATTTAGCTCAGCCATGAAAACTCCCATCTTGCTGTGATAAAGGAGCAGCACGATAGCAGAATTCTAGTAGCATAAAAGCATAAAAACACTGCACAGGAAGGTAGGATTGTAGCAAAATAGCTGTGAACCTTTCCCAGCCTGTGGTTAGAATCCTGGGCGCTGAAGGAGCTGGGCTTTACTGCTATTGACTTTGTGCTCGGCTCATTTAAAATGCAAGCCTTATTTAGATACTTAATATAGATTTAGGTGCCTGATTGTAAACACCTGATTAAAAATATTGGCCTTGCTTTACAAATAAAGGTCAAAGGAAACATTCGTTACTCTGTACTGGAAAGCAAAAGAGGAAAGAAACTAAGGAAAAAAAAGAGAAAAGGAGTTGCAGTGATTTGCAGAAGCGCAGAAGAAAGGAAGAGTTTTGATACTGCCTAATACTTTTATTATTGGTTAATTTCTATTTTTAATATAGCTTTTATCTTTTTCTCCTCTTACTCTTATTTTCATTGTCCTTTCCTATTTGTGTCTATTCAGGAAATACTGTAGAAAAATCCTGAGGGATGACCTGTTCATATAAATTTTTTGTCCAAATTTTAGTAGATACTAAAGGCTTCACTTTTAATTGGTCAAGGAAGAAACTTATAACAGCTACACTAAGCTGCACCCTAAGCTGTTTTCAGATGTTTGACTCTGATAATGATGCCCTGCTGTGATGCTTTCTACTTACTTTTTAGACATCCAATGTGAAAAGAGTAAAATAGAGCCACCAGCAACCACCAGAGAAACAAATGCTTTTACTTATTTATTATTCACCTGGATGATTTCTAAAGCATGCAAGTGTAAATGCCGTCTGTGTTGTGGTTATTTCAGCTTCCTTTGAATTCAGTCCACCCATCCAGTCATCCCTGCCAAGTCAGTCTCTCTTACCCATATCAACTAGGAAGCGCTTCAACATTGAAAGTAACACGTTAGCTTAATAAAAATGCTGGCAGTTAGGCCAAGGAATGGTGAGGATGTATTAATCTGAAAAATAATGACCTATGGAGAGCTTTGTTCCTCCTTCTCATGGGTCTCTGCTAGAAACAGACAGCCGAATAAAAACTGTGGGAAGTACTGTGTGGATATTATTATGGAAGTGCATAATGGATATTTTAAAACTTTTTTGGGGGAGATACTAACTTACTGAGCTTTTTCTTGTCATTTGTTCCTCAATTTTTGTATTGTTTCTTCTCGTTGTATCACCAAAGATCTCTAAAAACAAAGAATAAAGCAACCCCCACTGCAACCTTATAAGCCAAAAGTTGTATGATTAAAATTTATGAAGTGATTTGAGCTACACTGAAAACTAAGCTCAGATATACTTGAGCAGTATATCAGTAGTCAGTTCCAGACACCTGGAGTAGTCAGTTCCAGACACCAGGACATTTTTGGGAGGATTTATCTTTCCTGCACTAGGGATGGTCTACTGTAAGCAAAGAGCACATGGAGATTAATCTGGCTCTAGGACGAGTGGAGGCCCCAGTTCCTAGGCTGGTATGTAGTCATGTTCATGGGTTTTGTGGGCTGCAGGAAAACCTCCGAGCTGGTCTGAAAGGGTTTGTTGGGTCGGGGGCAATGGTGTGTAAACATGATAGTGTTTGTATGGCAAATAGAAATGGTTTCTCTGGTTTTGCCAAAATTGACACTTGCTCCTGAATTTGTTTAAATGGCATTTTCTAACAGTAAATCAGTTATTTACACTGAAGTCTTCTTGCAATCAAATGAGCACTTTAATTATTGTCCAATAAAATTCTAGAAAGAAAAGCATGTTTTCTGTTATCGATTTAGTGAATTAGTGTATACGCTAGACCTACAGATGAGGCAGAGACTGCCCTCTCAAGCCCATCACAGTGAGCAAACCAGAATATAGACACTCTTCTGCCCTGACTTTGTGTTTAGTTGACAGTTTCTCTTCCATGTCCCAGCAGCATATCTTGTCACAGATACCAGTAGTCCCAAAACAGAAAGCTCTTTGTCATCTAAACAAATCAGACCCTCAATAAAACACTGGTAATGAAAACAATACACTTAGATTCTAAACATAGATCTACCAGAATGTGGCTTATTTACATGAAGGTAAATTTTAATCCACTGACCAGTTCCCTAGGAACTCTTTGTCACAGCCTCTAGCTTCTTCCCTTTGGAAATCCTTTCACTAGAAAACTAGGTTATGTGAAAAAAAAGGAACCTTTTTAATTAACAGACTTTTGAAGTCAGTGTCAACAGGAACAAGTTGAGTTAGCTATCAAGATGAGAACTGATGTAATTAACCCCATAGTTTCAGTAGTGTAATGCTACATCTGTCATCTATATTGATTATCCAGACATGCTTAAATCCATGCTCAAATCCATGCTCGCTAGCTAAAATGAAGACTGAGGAACCTGTTTAATGCGATTTACTGTTACAGAAGCTGAGGAATGAGAAACCTGCTGTGGCCTCCCACATGTTCAGAGGACAATCTGTGACTGCACGAAGCAGATCTGACCTAAGACTCAAGGGCAAATACGATACCTTGCTACTGCATGTCATCAAGCATGGTACCTCAGGTGGCAGCTCTGAGGTGAGTCAGAGGGAAAAGCGCTTTGAAGTGTAATTAACTGTTCTTCTACTTCCTATGAGAAGACATTCAAAAGATCTCCGGATTCTCCAAGGTAGCCCAACTGCTCTTGCAATGGTAGCACAAAACCAATGTCAGGAATGCAAAGAGAAAAATTCTTGTTTTCTGAAACTGTTTTTTGTCAAGCCACTGGTTTGTCACAACCCTTCTGCTCAATATGCTGCAGTGATTACAAGATTTAAGCAATGCAGAGAGTGACTTAGATAGGCTGCTGAGATACCCAAGCTGACAAGATAGTTCCATGTCATGGTGTGCTTTTGTGAGATGCTCACTGTGGGTATGATTTGTCCATGAAAAGTTTTACAGCTTCCACAGAACACATTCCCTGGCTACGAACATTAGCCTAGAAAGGCTACAGATGAAGAAAAGGAAAAAAAGTAGAAAAAATTCTGCATAAAAGAGACTTTCGTAACGTGGAATGCTCAAGAATTTTAAGGTATTTTTGTAAATGGCCTGTTTTAACAAGCAACACCAGGCTAAGTATTATAGGCTCATGTTTAGAGTGATTCAGCTAAGATTAAGTTCTGATTCCATGTAAATGCTTTACGGATTCCAGCTTACTAAACACACAATACATATTAATATTTTGAAGCAAAAATAAATCATGCTGTGCTGTCTTGGCCTTCTCTCCTCCCCAGCAGCCCCTACCAGTGTTGTTCTTTCAGCATAATGGAGCTTCTGCAAGACACAGGCTATGGGAAAACACTGTAAGAGACAACAGACAGGAAAACACAGCCAGAAGCGAGGAAGATTCTTGCAAATATAGCTGTTGATGAAAGACAAAAAGCAGTATTTGAATTAACTGATGATAAAATGTCCCAAACGAGGAGACAATATAAATTTTTTGGTAAAAAAGGAACTGGCCAAATGATTCACTATGTCATAGAAAACTGTGAAACCATCAGTGGAATCACAGAAACAAATGTGGTATTGCTCTCCGGGGAAATCAAAAGAGGCACTGACAACTGTCACATTGCTAAACTAGTTTCCAAGAAAAGGACTGATTTTATTGATTAGAACAACAATTCAAAACTATCAACTACCGGAAGGAAAGGTTTTGAAGAACAATTCATGCCAGAAAATCTTTGTTGCCACACTCTCTAACTACACACACCTAACCCTGCTCTTGCCCATTTGAGACTATTCTGGCATTGATAAATAAGTAATAATAACAATATAATTTATTTCTCCTGCTGTTTCGTTCCTAGAAGTGTTTCCTGTAGGATCTTTCTGTCCAAGACCTTAGCTCCAAAGAGGCTCCAACACAGCCTGACTGAAGCAAACTGAACCCCCCTGACACTATCATTCAGGAATAATCATAATATTGTCCTTTCACTGAGAATTGAAGCTCCTGATAGTGGAATAATTCAGTGATTCAAGTTCCTACGGTCAGTTGCTTCACTGGAATAAACTACTCCATTAAGGGTGATGAAGCTGTCGCTGTTTACACCAGCTGAGCTCTTTCCTTTATGTCTGGCATATCTGGCTTCTGGCTGCAGCTTTTCAACAGAACTGCCAAATCAGTAACAGAAAAGTGCTTATAAATATATACCCTATGTACTGAAGATGTTTTATTACATATACTTCTTGTATTACTGTATTACACAGAAGCCCTCACTTGAAACTTATTTTTTGCTAAGTGCCAACTCAGAATTTAAGAACTTTTATTACAATGCAAGACAAAAGGGCTACATAGTGGAAATCCAGAAAGGAATGAGCCAGTGTTAGTGATATTGCTGTTTTAATTCCTGTAATCTAGATTCAGAACACTTTGGATAGAAGTGGCATCACCTCAAAGACCCATTATGCAAAAGGTGTTCCCTAAATAAAAGATAACAATAAATAGGAATGTATGAAGATTTTTACCACAGAGATGTATTGATTTAGTGTCACTAATGATGATATAACAATGAATGTATAGTTATTCAGAAACAAAATTACAACTTTCTTATTAAAAAAAATTCTTTCAAAAGTGGTAGCAAAAAGAAATGAAAACTAGAGCCACAAAGAAGTGGCTTTGAAGTCTGTGGATGATCTTTTAAATTCAGACTTAAAGAACTCTATTGACTTACTCCATTGACTTCAAGAAATATTATTGACAGGTGACTTAATTTCAGTGGTTGCTTACCACCCACATATAAAAATAGCAGATAACAAAGGACATTTTTAACTAGCAGAGAATATCATGACAAGGACCAAAGGCTGAGCATTTAGCAAGAGAAGTCCAAAAAAAAAAAAGAAAAAAGGAACAGTTGGGAAAGGAATGTGATTAAGTGTCACAAAGGCGCTGCAGCGAAGGGTGAATTCTCGGTCTTCTCATGTCTCCAATCAATACAGACTTTAAAAAATATATATCTGAACATAGGTGCAGCCTTGTGGGCTTCAAATAGGCATAGCTGAGTAAAATGTAATGCCCTATTTAGGAAGAGGAGGTCAGAATAAATGACCCTGTGGTCTCTTTTGGCCTTAAGATGTATGAAAATCAGATCTACAAGAGAACTCAGTAGTGTTAATTCCTTAGACTAGTCCAATTATGACCAGAAGATTATTTAATGGGAGCACTATTCGTAATGAGTAGGATTTGTAATACCAGAACCTAAATTTGCAGATTTTACTAAAAGGAGGTAAGTCACTAGAAAAATGTGAGATCCTGCCAAATATATACATATAAAAAACAAAGAGCCCAGCTCAGTAAATCAAAATCAAGCGGATGAGGAAAGTCCAAGTATCTTCATGGAATATATATATATAAAAATATATATATATTTTGAAAATTAAAAACCTATAGCTTAGGCTAAAATATTATTTTTGTTATTTACCACAATAAGGTACATTAGCATATATCACAAAGATAAGCTTTAAGAAGAGGCAAGTATATACGAAAATACAGCTATTACTCTCCAAGTGGATGTCTTCCTCAAGCTAACCCACTGTAGCTAGAATATGGTAACACTGAAAGAAATATAAGGAGAGTTGTTCAAATATGGATGAGATAAAGAATTAGAAATGATACAACAGGGATTAACAAAAGGAGGCAATTATTGCCAAAATATTTATTAATTTATTTGTTTCCTGTCATTTTTGACATTGCATGTTCACATGCCTATAATCTCAGTTAGAGATATGAGGTGCTTGCTGAACCAGTGAATAGTGGCAGTGCCCGTCTAAATGGAGGAAAAAAAATAAATTTTATTCTTGTCCTTCCCCTAGAAGGTGTTTCAGCTTCTTATGTATATGTTTTAAGAAAATTACACTTTATTGTACCCTCCCAAAATTTCTGAACCAATCCTCATATTTCTTCTAAGCAAGATTCCCCCTGGGACTAACTACATGCAATTATTTCAGCTGTAGAATCATAGAATCATAAAATCATAGAATGCTTAGGGTTGGAAGGGACCTCTAGAGATCATCTAGTCCAACCCCCCTGCACAC
>NW_010579302.1:480571-491460 GCF_000705375.1 Tinamus guttatus | reverse complement strand
CACCAGTGAAAAGAGGCCAGCACCATCCTCCTCACTGCCTCCCTTGAGGTACTTCTAGACACTGATTAGATTCCCCTCTCAGCCTTCTCTTCTCCAGGCTGAACAGGCCCAGCTCCGTCAGCCTCTCCTCATAGGGCAGATGTTCCTGGCCCCTGATCATCCTTGTGGCCCTGCACTGGACCCTTTCCAGCAGCTCCACATCCCTCTTGTACTGTGGAGCCCAGAACTGGACACAGTACTCCAGATGCGGCCTCACCAGGGCTGAGTAGAGGGGCAGGATCACCTCCCTCGACCTGCTAGAGATGCTCTTCTTAATGCAGCCCAGGATTCCATTGGCCTTCTTGGCCACGAGGGCACACTGCTGCCTCATGGTCAGCTTGTCGTCCACCATGACACCCAGGTCTTTCTCTGCAGAGCTGCTCTCCACAAGGTCGGTCCCCAGCCTGTACTGGTGTCTGGGGTTATTCCTCCCCAGGTGCAGGACCTTGTGCTTGGCGTTGTTGAATTTCATGAGGTTTTTCACCGCCCAGTTGTCCAGTCTGTCCAGGTCCCTCTGGATGGCAGCGCAGCCCTCTGGGGTATCGGCTACTCCTCCCAGTTTGGTATCATCAGCAAACTTGCTGAGGGGGTTAACCACTGAAACGAAACCTGTGATTGAAAGTGCAGATCTGAAAGACCCTTTTTATTTAGATAATTCTCCTAATCCATAATTTTCCCGATATTTTTAACATTCTATGAATTTACAAAACAAAATTAATTTTAAAAATTCTTTTTTTTTCTGAAATATGTATATTCCCTTTTCAGTTTCCCATATTGTGGTGAAGGTGGATGAGACTTGTTCAGATTGTTTCTTCCTTGCAGAGCAGGGAGTGAGGGCCAACTCCAGGCGCTCCTGAACGGACGTGCCGGTCTCGTATGCCCAAAGCAGGGCTGAGGTGTCTCTCACAAAGCATCTGATCCAGGCGCCAGAACAAAACACTGTCAAAGGTTAGATTAGCAAACGTTTCTCATTTTTAGTCCATTCTAACTAAAGTCTAGTCTCCCACTATAATTTTATACATATATTTCTATATTAAATTGAATACACCTTCTTGTACATGTGCATGCACACAGGCACTGATACATAGATACATCCTTTTTCTCCCAAATATGGGATATAATACTGAAAACATTACTGAGGTACAGGATTTAGAATCTTTTTGTCCCAGAAGACCAATATTCTCTTCTTTGGACTGTTTGATGACAGCATTATGGTTCCTAGATCCAATATTCAAACAACTCCGGTTTCACAGAAACTACAGCAGAAGCTAAAGTTTCATGTCACCAGCGCAGGGTAACAACACATGTGACAGAACACCGTTCTCAGCACGGCATCTGAAACACATCCCAGGAAGGCTACTTTTAACCACAGTTTTCCCCACACGTCCTCTCTGCATTTGACTTTCACATATTCTCCATCTACAACTAACTCACTTCCAAAACTGCAAATATTTCAATGACTGTAAAAGCCACTCTCTGTGAGAGAAACCCTCCTTGCAGACATTTGGAGGTTTGTTTGCTGTACTGCAGAAGGCGGGAATAAAAAGCAACAGCTCTTTATGTCTCCTTTCTCATGGTGGAGCACAGAGCTGCAAGCCTCTTGCTGCTACAGTGATTCAAGTTGCTTATTTTAGCTCCCATATTTTGTATCTTGACTGAGTGGTTGCATTAACTATTGCCTTGTATGGATTGCTTAACACATTTCTGCACATGGTGTGGTGCATGGAGAACATATCTGCCATAATCTGTAGCAATGCTTTTTATCTGAGCAACTGCAAACAGCCTTGCACTGATTATAACTAAACCATGTGTAATAACACAGTGTTGTGCCTTTACATGAGAATTCATGCATAGTGGTCAATTAGTTCATGAACAAGGTGACTATCCAGTCGGGCTGGTGCTAAAATTGTAAATGGGACATTTTAGAAACCAACATCCTACGCAAATACTTTTATACTTGAGAACAATTTTGAGTCCCTGGAATAGCATGCTATTTCTTGAGGAAAGACTACAGGGATAGCACAATCTGTTATTTCCAATTTCACCTCAGACTGTGGAACAGGGAATCTGGGGGAGGTCGCATTTTACCCATGCTAGGAGGGCATCTGATATCTGGAATTGGAGCTTTCTGTTAAGACCTGAGGGTGTGAGAGCGGAGGGAGGAAGGGAGCAAGTTCTGCAGATCCAAACAATGTTCTATTATTCCAGATCTATGGTTCCAGTCTGGCACAAAAAAAAAGATGTGAATGTGATTAGAGTTTTGGATATTATCTGTTAGTTACAAAAATATCAACCCTGATGATATTCCTACACAGGAAATAACCAGCTACCAAGCACCAAGTTTTCAACAGCACTTGTGCTAAGTAAATTTTGTTTTTTTGATGAAGAAAATTTGATCCATAGCTACACAGATACAGTAGTGTTAGTGCAAACATTCCCTGCTGGGACACTTTATTCCTTGTAGCTGCCCATAACTTTAAATGCAATTTTCTGTTCTTGATGCAGTGACCAAAGGTAGGTGCAAGAAGGCATTTTGCATTATTTTCATTTGTGATTATTTCCTGTTGTGCAACACACAGGCAACAAAGGAAGATTTTAAGAACTAACCAAGATTTGCTGCAGTCTGAGCTTAAGAAGTCTCTCTGAAGATGACTACTACCCACACACACCTCAGGCACAGACACACTGATGGTCAGTCCTTCCTCGTGGATGATATCTCACACGTGCAATTGGTGCAAACTTTCTGCTATTTCTCCAGGACTAAGGGATGCTCTTCACCAATTTTTCTAATCAACAAATGTTTGAAGTGCACGAACTAAAAGTAGTTAAAGGTAAGGGATGAGATGCCCTGGTTGGATAGAGCTAGAAGAATTTTAAGAGGAAATTCTAGACCAAAAAGTCATACATCTGGCAGTAGTGCAATATCACAGCTTCAAGAATCAGATGATGGAAAGCTAAGGTAGAGGGTTTGTTTTTTATCTTACATCATTAATTTCTGACCCACAATTTTATATAATGCATTTAGTTTAAGTTTTGCCTTTACAGTCTTCTGATTCTAAATTTAAATTTCATTGACATCTGCAGAGCAAGCCAATTCTGGAAAAAAAAAAAAAAGAAGAAGAAGCAAAGTTATGCAAGAAAATCCAGTGTACATTGCAGTCAATGACTCATAAAAATAGACACTTTACTTTCAGGTCACAAAGACCCCTTAAGAAAATGAAAATAGATGAGAATGTGCTTGATGCCACGAGTCATCTAGGCTGCTTGGTTAAGCAGCTTGAACACTCTATCAGGTCAAGCTTTTTAATGGTTTGGTTGTATTGCAAGAGATTATCCTTCATCCAAATATAAGTTTATTTTTATTTATTTTATTATTATTATCATCAAAGAGATCCTCCCAAGCTCCACTTCCATTGTATGTTATGCAAAAGTTAATTCTTGGCAGATGCTTGACTCTGCTTCCCAACCAGTGCTTTTGCTCCTCAAGCCTGAAAATGGTCTTTTAAAATATAGTATTACTTAGTATTAGTGAAACTATTTACACCATTTCTACTGAAGAATATTAGATTTAGGAACAAAAATTGGAAGAGGAGATGGGTAACGTCTCTGAGTGTACTTGAAGCAATAAAGTAGGTTTGTTTATGTTGGATATGTGGGCATAACCAGAGGGAGTAAGTGCTACTAAGTATCATGATGTTGATTCCCCAAATACTTGTTATATTTGTATTCCACCTAGGACCTATAAAAAGGATAACACTAACAACCAACATGTAGATAAGAGTCTTGCAGATTTTTGTCCTGATATACTTATTTGTAAATAGGTGCTATGCAAATTGGGGATTTCCATAGCTGTGAAACATATGTACAGCTATGGCCCAACGGCTGTGGTGTTATCCATGCACTCAGATTACTGAAGTGCAGTTCCTTCTCAGGGTAAATTTATTTATTACTGTGAGAAATTTTCTTCTTTCAATGTGTCCTTTCATTCTTTCTTTATTCTACAGTAAAACCCAGGATCTAAACGTAGCTGCCGATAAAACAGGAGGAGATGCAGAGAGAGTCAGAATCAAACTCAACTATTACTTGAATGTTAAAGCCATCATCCACAACACAAACTCACTTGAAATGCCACGGGCAGTGATCAGCTTGGGCTCAACACTTAAACATGCTTCCGTCTCATTAGCAGTTGACTAAATTACGGGATGTACACAACTTCAGACTTGGAAAATCTAGCGTAACAGGAGGCATTCCCTCTCCATGCTTGCCTTTCCTTGCTCCAGTTTTTCAACTTGCTTTAATTCTGTAGCAATGTCGTGTCCTGCTCTCGGTGTGCAGAGCTGTGACACTGACCTCCTAATATTGTTATTCTGCTCCAGGTTCCTGAAAGAAGGAGATGTAAATACCCTATACTGTGTTACAGAGCAACGCCAGCTTTTGTATCATCATAGTAAGGTGAAAACCTTTGCCGCCTTCTTGGCTGATTTGCCACAAAAGCGGCTGGCCACGCTGCGCTATTAAGAGAACCGCACAAAGCTTTGTACGCGCGATGCTTATCTTGCAAACTGGGCCCACAACCATAAATTGTTTAATCAAGGCCATTGTTATTGTATCAATTATCATTATTATATTAAATACTATTACATTAGTGCCACAGTCATTGCTAAATACAGTTTCCTAAACAGCACTAGAAAAACTGGAGGTGCATACTAATATAACTGTAAAAATTCTGTGCCGGAGTTAGAGTTAGGAAAAATGCTTTCACCAAATTTTGAGGTTATGCACAGAATATTATTCTGCTATTTGCTTAGTTACCCATCCATTTTTGTTTCACTCTATCTTACAAGTTTAGTTGCTCTAAAATTCATTTGTACTATGATGATGCAGAGGAATCCCAGGCTTGGGCCAGGGCATCGTTACACTGTACCCAGTGTGCTATACAAGTATGGCACAAAAAAAACTTAAAAATCAAATATACACAGCAAGGGCAGAGTTAATAAGATGGTTTGGGTTAAGAAAATAGAGTTTATCATCTCAGCAGATCTGCTTTCTAAAAGCTACCAAGGTGTTTTTGATAGATATGATAGGAAAAGAAAGATTCCTGTAGGCTGGCAAATGATTCTAATGAGGGGCTTCCCAAGTGTGAGGCCCACCAGTGGAGACAATAAAAACATGCTTATTTCAAAGAAGTGAAACATGGAGACTTTAAATGACGATATTATCTCCTGACTGAAGACAGGAACCAACACCCAAGTATCATGTACAGTTTGAAGCTGGCTAACTTAGTATTTTAGAGCTTTTCTCCAGAATGAAAATATTCTCCAAACCCAGATTTGGGTAACAGAATCCAAAATGGGACCAACAGCATTCAACTCTGTCTTCCAGAGCACACAGTTCCTGGATATCTGAGAAAAATGAGGAGGCAAAAGATCAGTAACTCCTTTATTTTTTAGTAGACTTATTCGTGCCAGAAATAAGCTTAAGAGGACCTGTGTAATGAAGATGTTTCTGAATGATGAATTATTTTCAATGAAGATGCAAGATATTAACAAAACCACCATAACTCTTCTAAAACTGTGATTAACGTATGACCTCTGAATACAATTATTTTGATATATAATATGTATTTTGCTATCTTGTCAATGTCATTAGACCTGAAAAATTTTCATGTGGAAAATCTTTGATCATAAAAGAAATTAGAATTAAAAGTAACTGTTATCTTAGCCACTCTGCAATGCTAAAAATACTCCTCTTTATTGAGTTCATGGAGCTTCCACAAATTGTCTTCACATGAAATTGTTTTAGTTTGTTTGAAGTTTTAAAGGGAATAAGTTGTGTCCACAGAATTTCATGTGTTAACTTACTCCTACAACAGAATCACAGAATCACAGAATGCTTAAGGTTGGAAGGGACCTCTAGAGATCATCTAGTCCAATCCCCCTGCTCCAGCAGGGACACCTAGAGCACGTGGCACAGGGTGGCATCCAGGCGGGTTTGGAAGATCTCCAGAGAAGGAGACTCCCCAGCCTCTCTGGGCAGCCTGTGCCAGGGCTCTGCCACCCTCACTGTAAGGAAGTTCCTCCTCATATGGAGATTAAACTTGCTATGTTTCAACTTGCACCCATTACCCCTTGTCCTGTCACCAGCCACCACAGAGAGGAGCCTGGCCCCATCCTCCCTACAATCACCCCTCAGGTGCTTGAACATGTTGATCAAATCTCCTTTCAGCCTTCTTTTCTCCAGGCTAAACAGGCCCAGCTTTGTTTAGTCTTTCCTCATACAATAAATGCTCCAGTCCCTTAAGCATTTCATGGCTCTTCGCTGGACCCTCTCCAGAAGCTCAATGTCCTTCTTGTATTGGAGAGCCCAGAACTGCACCCAATACTCCAGGTGCGGCCTCACCAGAGCTGAGAAGAGGGGCAGGATCACCTCCCTTGACCTGCTGGCAACACTGACACAACACATATCGCATTTCAGTTCTCTAAACTGAAATTTAATACATCTTTCATAAATTATTTATATTGGAGTATTTACTATGTCTATTTAGATTGGTTTTGTTAAGCTATATGTAAAAAGCTCATCTCCACAAGCTCAGAGAACCATAGAGACACAACCTCAGGTGAAAATCTAAATTTCCTCATCCATCCAGGTGGTTGGTCGTGTTTGGGTTTCTGTAAGTGCTGGGGCTGTCAGTCTGTGTGGCCAGCCAGGTATATATGTGTATATATATATATATATGTTGCATACGTGAATTTGTGTGGGTGCCTACTGGGGACACGTGCTCAGCCTTACTGCTGGATGGATCTAGGAGCATGGAGCAACAACAACTCACCCCAGTGGCTATGAGGTTCAGCCTCTCTTCAGTTTCCTCTCCATACATACCAAGAAATCACACACATCTCAGGACTGCAGAGATGTTCTTCATGATATGTGGAGAAGGGAAGAATTTAACACGTGTTATGTTATTTGAACATTTAAACTTTGCTGTGTAATCTCATTCTATCTCACTGCAAGCTTCTCTGGAAATGTGTTGTTTTTTACAGTAAATATTATTCCTTTTCCTTGGTCATTATTTAATAGAGATATTTTATTTATTCTATTTTCTCTCTTTGGAGGTGAAAATGTGATCCATAATAAGTCATTCTACTTGATTAATACACTTAGAGTAGACACAAAAATGTTAATACATATGTATCTGTTTCATAAGAGGGAGATTTGAAATCTGTGCATATGAAATAATGACTTTTTCCTAAGTGAGAGCATGAGAAATCAATTGAAATACAGGATCTTTGGAATGAAACTCTGTCCTACTCTTTTGCTTTTCTATAGATACTATGACACAAACCTTCCTCCTCTTCCCACAGCGGAGCATGGCAAACAGTTTTCTGAAGCTCTTGCTAGAAAAAAGGAGTTTTGAAAAAGGGCCATTTCTGAATTGCACAAGCAAGAAGTTTCACATTAATATATTTATTTATTTCTACATGATATGTTGTATAAAATTTCCATTGCTCATAAAACTATCTAGAAAAGAAAGTTGCAAAAAATAGAGCTGAGTGGGGAGAAAAGCGTAAGATGGTAGGATAAAAGTTTATAGAGCTGTAACTAAAACTATAGAAAGAGGAAATAAGCAAAGGAAGTGAAGTGATTTTCCCAAGACAATTCAAAGATTAGTGCCAGAGCTACAAGAGAAATTCAGAAATCATTTCTAGTGTCCAATATGTTGCACAGAATATGTTGCTTTCTAATAATAAACTACTGCTTCCCACCTTAAAAAAATGAAAATACTATCTGCATTTGGCTGATGTGACCACCATCCATTCCTCTGTGATCAGAAGTTACACCAGTGAATGGCAGAATGACTAGAGCAGGAAAGTGTTACTGAGTGAAAAGACCACTGATATAAAAACTACAAGCACAACAAAAATGGCCAGTCACTCCCTTAGCTAAAAATTGTGTAGCTAAAATTGTCACTTACCCTTTTTTGAGTACTTTGGTCTTGTACATCCTGACTAGACCTGATAACTCTTGCTTTATTTTACAAGATACTGTTACTCCTCTGCTTCCTTTCCCTCCTCATCTTAGTATTCATTAATATTATTCATTTTGCAAGGGCTGCCTGTGCTTCACTGAGTGTAAGAGGTCAGAAAAGTGAAGCCAAGGTTTCTTTATTTGATACCTGTTAATCTTTGCAGCTGGAAATCTAAAGGAAAAGCAAAATAAAATGACAAGTCAGTTAACATACCGAAAGACAGGAATTAAGGTCAGAAAGATTCTTACTAAATATTACAGAGCTGGTGCCTTAAAAAAAGTCCTTTCCTATTCCTTTCACACATTCCTTTTGCAACTGCTATTTTGTGAGTGCAGTCTGCTGTATGTAAGTATAATTTGTCTCTATAGTCTGCAATAAAAATTTTGACAGGTCTTTTCACATAGTCAAAAACATAGCCTGAACTAAGGACATGTTAAATATTTAAGCCAAAGAATTAAACGTGAGTGCAGCTGCATACTTAAATAATTCTGGCTATATATTACCTGAATTTGGTATCTGACTTGCATTCTGAGTAGGGAAACCCTGATAAGTGTCCAATTGTATAAATATTCAAAGGCAGACAAAGCGGCATGGCTAACGACAATTTGTTTAGACCCTTTATTAAGGCATCTTGCAGACATAGGGATTCATCAGACCGGACAAAAATGTATTTATAACTTGAATTAGCTAATGTAGTGATAATATACTTTTACTAGGAGAATAAAAGTAGCAATTGTTGCCTATAAAACAATATAAATGTATTTGAAGTTTAACAGACTATCCTTATTAATATTATATTATTCACAGTAATTTATAAAAATAATTTGATATATATCTTGACATAGTTATAATCCAAGGGCCAGATTCTGACTGGACCTTTATGCATGCAAAAGCAGAAGAGAAAATGGTCCGAAATGTTCCCTACAACATCCAGAAAGGCAAAAGAGTTATGTGAAGTCAAAAACACCAGTAACATTATCCACATGATGTAAAACACATGACATAATGCATGGATCTCTCTCCTTCCCTGTTTTTCTCAATCAGTGTACAAGATAATGAATGATGCAAGGAGACCTCTAAGTCCAAGCTACATTCTGCAAACACCCTTATAGGATTTGGGTTCAGTCAGCCAAAATTACGGTAGCTGCTTAATGTTGTTGTACCCCATCTGTCTCATCCTTAAGATACGCAGCAGTCCAATTCTGTTTTAAAACATCTATCTGATCTTAAGTTTGATATAGCTCAGTGAGAAATGATGATGGGGGACACAAAAGGCCAGGGGAGGCATTTTTGTTTTTTTTTTCTTTATATCTGAATAAATAAAGAACTATTGCACATGAAAAACTTGCAGTTCTGTATCAACTCCAATTTAATGATCCACAGTCAAAGATTCTTGGTTCTTAAAATAGCAAGGTAACTAAATCAAACATGAAAATGGAAATTAAATAGGTGAAATCACTGAAGTCTGGATAAATGGGTAACATGTGACTAGAAAGATATGAATCCTCTGAGGTAAATCATAAAACAGGAATGTCTAAAACTCCTGACTGCTGGAAGTATTCACAAATGAAGGGATTAACCAGGGAAAGGGGAAGTTGGAACTAAATTGAAATCTGTGACCTGACATCAGGATGGGCGGTGAGATAAATTAGAGATAAATTGATCTTGTGCTCACTGGAAGAAAAAAAAAAAAAAAAAAAAGATTGTCACGAATTTCACAAAGCTTTGAATCAAGCCTTCTTATAAGAAATTCAAATCTAAGATACTCTTTGTGAACTACACAGCTTCCAGTGGATTCCTCTGAATAGGGTTGAAGGGCTGAGGGGATAGTAAAATTTCCTAGGGTGAAAAGCAATATTTGAGTGATGCACAATAAGGTGCTGTGGGTTTTAACACAGGAGAGAGTATCACATCAGCTCACATAAAAGAGATGCCATATGCATTGGAACTCATGGGTGATGTAGGTGCAGCAAGGTGTGGATTTTATTAAGGTTTCTTTATATCGGGGTCCCACTAAGAAATGCCTCCTTTAGAACCAAGAGTGTCATAAGATCCATGACCTCTCTCACAACATCCAACCTGTCATGCAAGGGATAGCCACCCAAATTACAGTATAGCACCAGCAAATTACACATAGCACCGGAGACACCGAAAACAACATGCATTAAGAATTACCAGCCAGAATTCCAAGAACTCATTAGGCATCTATTATATGTCTCTCTGGCTTAATTAGAATTTCCTGCCATGTTTCAAGACTTTGGCAGACCTGTCCCCTCCTTCATGGACGGTGGCAGCTCTCACCACGCAGGAAGCAGAGGCCGGAAGCAGAATCTCACTCCATACCTGGAGAAGGTGTCTACCAGCAGCCAAGCCTGCAAACAGTCCCATTGCCTTTCAGCACCAACTTCAACCTGATGTTTTTGTTCTGCCCTGTTGTGGACAAACCTTACGACCGCCACCGTTTGGATGCCTCGAGCTGCTGTCCCTCAGTTGCACTTGACACTTGCCTGCATGTGCGAGCAGGTTGTGCAAGGGGGGCCCTCAAGCCGTGCACGCTGTAGTTACTTCAGCCAGTGTCACCAGTTTGCAGATAGTGTCACTGGTTTTGCATTGATGTAATGAAAAAAAAAAAGAAAAAAGTGTTTTCAATGCTGTCTTCCCCTTTAAAGGAGACTACAAGGTGGTTGGAGCCCAGACTCTTTGCTGTGGAGCTATTCCAAGGTATTTCCAAGTTAGGAAGCCTGTTCAGGAGAAAAGAAAGGTAAAGATATGGGAGAATTTGTGGAGCCCTTGAGGCTGAAAAGTCTGTAAAAGTTGGTAAAAT
>NW_010579302.1:459316-480545 GCF_000705375.1 Tinamus guttatus | reverse complement strand
GCAGGAAGGCAAGCTGGTGTCTGGGGACTGCTAAACAGGAGGGAAGTGTGAGGAAAGAAACCTATACCTGAGACCAAAAGAGTGTATGGGGATTTTTACATGAAGTATGTGATGAAAACTGCCTCTGCCTGGAGGCTGTATGGTTAACAATAAATGTTTGTGTTGACTGTGGGGTCCCAAAAAACGTTTTCATGAGCTTCCTGGCAGCCTTTCATTTATTTCTGTTCAGAGCAGGGACTGAGGGGCAGAGTTGCCCCAAAGAAGACC
Source organism: Tinamus guttatus (assembly GCF_000705375.1). Next base: position 480,278 of record NW_010579302.1, on the reverse strand, counting down.
AAGGACTGTGTTTAGGTATGGCTGTCTCAGAGAGGATTTTTTTTTTCCCTTTAGATGGCTAAAATCATACGAGAAACTTGACCTACTCATGAGAAAAGAGTGGTCAGGCACCCTTTAGTGGAAGACTCTGGAAGAAAGCGACGCTAAAGCAGGATGCCCTCCTGGTATCCGTGAAGTGAGTTAACTGGCAAAAGCTCACACGTCTGAGTGTTTTCCTTTTTCCTCCTGAGATTTTTTTTTTCATGTGAAGCTGTCAGAAGCACATAACTCAAGGAGACGATCTGCATGTCTTTTCAAACTGATTTAGATACGCTGTTCCCTGAGCTTTGCACATTGGTTAAAGACGCTTCACTGGGAATGCATATGGCTTGAAAAGCTCATTGCTGGTTCCGTCAGGGAATCAATCTTAAAGTAACCCATTTTAAAGAAAAGACTTAAAGTAGCCCATCAGCTCCTTCAGCTGAGTCCTTAAAAGCAAAAAATAGCTACTTTTTCTCCTGTTTAAGTTTGCCCTTGATGGGATGCCCTGGGCTCTATGCACTCATTTTTTTTTTCAGGACAATTGATATCCTTGCTGAAATTCAACTTCTTGCAAACAGCTCGGTAGGTGCATCTCAAGACTCTAAACATCTGGGTAGCCTGCCCATGTACAGGTGACTGCGCAGTTGACTCTGCACGACTGTTATCTAGGAAAAACACTTGACAGTTCCCTGGCCTGCTCCCACGGGCTCCCATCTTTGTTTTGTGGTCTTAGCTGAAGCAACCAAGGATGTCTTGATGAACACAGTTTCCTGCAGAATCTTGTTAAGAACCTTGACCAGATCTGCTTAGGTGAACACACATATTTTTGTGTTCCTGTCTTTGGGCTGGTGTTTGTCTTCGTCTCGGAAAGGCTCATCTATCAGACAACATTTTTTTTTTTTTTACAATAAATAATAAAGATGTTGCTGACAGAATTTCTACTTAGAAAGAATATGTTGATATCTTTTCCAACAATTAAGAATCTCCACAAGAAGCATAGTTCCTTAGGTATGGGAATCTTTCTCATTACAGCTAAAAACAGTAATTTTATCAGGCAATCTTTTTTTATTAACTGGAAAAAAATATTTTTTCAGTCCTCACATTTGAATACCTTGGAAGCAGTGATAACCACTGCTGTTATTTCTCAAGTACTCAAAAATATAAAAAATGTGAAGGAAAAAAAAAAGACAACAGTGATTTAAACATGTTTAATTTTTTTTTCCACTCCTTTCCTCCCTCTCAGTTTCTGGTATCTTCCAATTTCTAACATTCCAGTCAGCTGGAATGCCATTGCTATTGTTTCTCTCGATAGCTTTGTGTTGAAATAGCAATGGTTAAGGATGAAACATGGTTTCAGTGGGAGTTTTGGAAAGGCTTTGAAGTGCCTTTTTGGATGCAGCAAACTCTTATGAAGTGGTTGAGCATCAGGATCTGTTTGCTACTAAAATGATTTCAATAGAATATTTGCTGCCCTTGCCAGATTTATTTAAATAAAAATACACAAAATTCTTCTCAGTGTTTACAGAATTTGCCTTTTGAAGTAAAATACAAGCTTGGAAAGTTTTTCAATGCAATGAAAGCTGACAAAACACATTATTGATGTTATAGTTGACATAACAGGCCACCTATGCCAGTAAAAATGAAGTCTACATATAAAATGCTTCTTGGTTTTACAGCAGTAGCACACACCTGCATAGACCTAAAGTTATTTATTTAATTATTTATTTATCTATTTATTTATTTATTTATTTATGATTTTGGTCTTTGATTGGGAAGTATTGTAAAGAAGGCTGGGGAAAGAAAAAGTTTTATATTGTGAAAGGAGATAGCTAAAACTGTTTCTCTTTAAAGACACTTTTTTTTTTTTAAGCATAACTAAGGTATCCTCATTGATCTAAAATATGGATTTAATGTGCAATGTCGTTTATTTTAAAAAAAATTAAAGCCTCTGCTTTTAGGCTGTATGAGTCAGTCTAAAAGGAAACTGTCAAGTGCTGTATCACGGAATCTCCCACTCAGGGACACATGCAGCTGAAGATGTATAGATGCACATATAGATTTACAGCTGAAGCCAGCTGTCAGGATGAGCCTGAAGAACATTGTTTAGAGCAGGAGGAAGGCTCCACTTTAAAGGATCTCTGCCTTAGGTTTAATTCCTGCCTCTTTCCTGACACACAATCTGGTGGAGTGGTATCCCACCTTTTTGTATGTCGCCAACACATGTGTTGTTGCATGGCGAATCAGATGAAAGCTGAATCATTCTGAATAAATTCCAGAGTTTTAGACTCCTATCAAGATGCCCAAAATTACTAAAGTGTCTGGAGTTTGCATTTTTCTATGAAATGTTGTGAGTTTTTCCTGTATTTGCAAAATACACGTGTAAACACGACACGAGTATCTGTAAATAGGCTCTATTTGTAGAAAATACTTTTGTAACAGAACATTTGCTTTTTTTTAAGTATTTGCTTTTTATTAAAATGCAACATCTTTAAGGATCTAATAAATACTTCTTATGTAAACATATACTCCAAGATGCATATTGCAGTTAGTATCTCTAGCAGATCCATTTACCTGAACTCTGTGTTCCCAGTTCTCCAGGAACTTTATGACTTTAATGAGTGTCTGAATGTGTATAGCTGGTAGGATGGCTGAATTCTGACAAAAATCAAGGTAATAATAGGTGTGTGGAGAAGAAAAGCAAGAGCAGAGCAAATTCTTGCAGCAGTCTTTTTATATGTGTCTAGTGAAAATAACTGCTAAAGATGGTCAGATTGGTCACAGGATATAGGAGGCAGAGGAAAACAGGTAATTTTTCTCTCCTCCCATTCCTTTCTAGTGTTTAAGAAATGGCTGTTTTTGACTGCGTCAAAGTCCATGTAGTCATTGAAAACCTCAGTAGTTTACAAGTTTTCATGACTTTTTACTTATTAAAAGAAAACTTCCACCAAGAAGTCAATTCATTATATAATGTCTGAGCAAGTATGTGCATACATGGCTACAGAGGTGATAGAGCCTCACAGATCAACCAGGAGGAAAGGAGTTTCTAGGCGCTTGCTAAGTCCATTGCAGTGTGTGATGTCAGTAAAGATCTTGCTTTTCCTTTGTGTGGTACCCGTTATTCAAGTATCATGTCTGAAAATAGCATCTTGCCATTTGACCTTTCCTGCATTATTTCTATTCCACAAATGAAGAAATGACATCGCAGTTTGAGAATGAACCAATACATAGTGCATTTCTTTTCCTCACAGATCTATAGTTAATCTGCTATATCACATTCACCTTCTCTGTATGTCACTTATCTTCCTTTTATGTGTCTCTTTTTCTTTGAAATAGGTTTTAAATCCCTGACCTGCTCCTCCTCTGAACACATATATAAAACAAAGGCAATGTATCTTTTAATTCAGGTTTTATGTACACATAGATTTACACTGACATTCAAGAGTCAGCAAAGGTCTCTTAATATCTGAACTCTGCAATCTTACATTTGACAACATTTGAGCAAGGCACATGGCAGTTGTTTTGTGAAAAAAAATTCATTGCAGATCTCATCTCACCCATGTTGGGAAGAGGGGAAGGAGGAGAGGATCACCTCTCTTGATGGAGCTCGGTTCAACTTGCCACCCCAGCTCTGTGGTCACGTCTCACCACCCCCAGGTCCTTCTTTGCAAAACACAGGCAGCTCCCAGCCCATGCCGGGGTCTTGGGTTTCCCTCCTCGCATGCATTACTTGACATTTCCTTCTGTTGACGTTCACAGGGTTCCTCTCTGTTTCTGCAACCTGTCGAGGTCCCCATGAAGGACAGCACAACCATGTGGTGCATCAGCCCCTTCTCCCAGGTTTTTATGCTGAGGGTACATTTGGTCCCACCATCCATGTCATTAATGGCTCCTGCTGATCCATATTTTAGAGTTTCAGAATATCAAACTTATTTAGTTTGTATGCGTGATTTTTTGTAGTGTTGTCTATGTGGAATCCAACTGTCTAATTTCTAGTCCTATTGTCTCACAAAGTTGCTCACCTTATGACAATCTCATGTCAAAGTTAAGTCTGTGTTGCTGTGTTTAGACTGTGTTGCTTAGGGAATATGCTAAATTAGGAAACTTGTCCATGAAGGTAAGAAGAAGCAATATAGAATTTTCAACATTTTTAATAACTTAATTCTTGCCATCTTGTTAAAACGTGGAGCAGTAAGGTAAACTGCATAGTTTTCACATCTTACGAACTGTTGTGCAACTATCATTTGGCCAGTAAAGTCCTGAGAAATGCAAATCCTGAACACCCAGTATGTTTTCTCATTCTTGGGCACTCTGGTTTGGCCTAATGATCTTCTGCCTGCCCCCATCCTTAAAGGGAATATACACAGAAAGGACTTTAAATGTAGTTCACATTCTGATTAAAACCCATTTTTAGAACAAGGTAAGTAAAACAGAGACAATTGCAGCTGCTGGGTGAAACAGGAGAAAAGCAAATCTTTTTCTTGCCTATTGAGTCTTTGCAGGTCTTTCTTTCAGTCTTGGTCTTATCTCAGCAACTTTCAGGGACTCCCTGGGTTGCAGCAAATTATAGATGATCCTGTCTGATCCTTGGGAAAAAAATACTCCTTTTCATCATTTCCCAGTCATGATTGCTTTTATGCATCTTGCCTCTGCTCTTTCATTCCTCTTTGTTGTACACATGCCAGTCTTTGCCCCAGTCTGTATTTCAGAAGCCTCTTTACATAGAGCATGTTTCAGTTTTTGTTGGAGAAGGATCTGTCTTTCTCTCTCTCCTTTCTCTACCTTTCTTTCTCTCTCTTTTCTTCTTCCCCTCTTTCCTTCTCCCCCTCTTTGCTCCACTGGGTTCCATTTTCCAATGCAAAGTAAACAACAGCTGCATTTTTCTTAGCTACATAGTTGCCCCTTTGCAAAGAACACACATACACTGTACATAAAACTGTTAAGAGCCAGATAAAAATAGATATCGCCTTTCACAGCCTTACCGTGGCACTTGCTTTGTATGTCTGTAGATGGGCTTAGATAAATATTATGCTGTGTATCCTACTTGATTGCCCATATTGAAGTTCTTCCCACTTCACAATTCAGCAACCAACTTGTTTTGTGCCAGTCACTGGGGTATTTACACATGTTAAAAAAGTGAATAAAATGCATAGCTTTTAAAAAGCATCTTTTCCACTCTATCCTCAATTTCACTGCTGAAAGTAGCCTATGTAACACCTGCACAAATGTTCTCAAGATGTAATATTTGTCTTCATCTGTGGGAGACATGATCAAATAAATATAGCCTGGAAGGAAAGAGGGTAGGACTCAAAGGCGCAGGAACTCATTGTGAGAGAAAGAGGTGGGTATTGGAATGGTAGAGTTGGAATGTGAGAGACCTAGAAGAGAAGTAAGAGAAAGTACCTGGCCTGTGTGCTAGTGTGTGTATGAGCTGTAGATACTGCAGGTGTCAGTGACAGTTCCAACAGTGACACTGCCTTCATGAATGCTATATACTTTGGCCAAGTTGTAAACTGGATTGTGGTGTAATAGCATAAAAAATAGAAATAACCAGTTTTCAAATAGTGCTAAATGCATCTGTGATGACAGTTCTCTTTGTGTTTTATGCATTTGCTTCAATTGAACGAAGATAGTTCTTCCTCTTCTCTAATATTGTTCATTTTATATTTTTGTCAATCAGACTGCGCTGTTCAGGCTGTCTTTGGGAGTAGATTTGGAATGAGATTTTCTCTTAAAAGAAACTGCAGTAAGCAAGAACCCCTCGCTCTTGTCCTTCACTTCCACTTCAACCCCTGCACAAGTACCTTAATGACAGAAGAATGGAAATAACAGGAAAAAATAAGTCAAAAGGTATCTCTGTGAGCATCCCTTTAGGTTTCTAGACCCTGTCTGGAAAAATGACTGCAAAGAATGAGAGATTCAGCAGAAAACTGTAAAAAGTAAATAAGACTGTCCCTTGTTTCTGTACTGTATCTCCCTCATATCTGTCCTCTGTTACCCCCACAAAAGTGCCCGTACTGCATCTCTGTCTTCAACATTTTTACTACGTGAATGGAAAAATGATACACCTTTGCATCTGATTTCTGGTTTTCTTGATTGAGAACTGAGGATATTATTTTAAAGGGGTAAAGGGATTTTGTATATAATCAGTTCATCATAGTCAGATAATCCTTGTGGATGAATTACTAGTCCAGCCTTCTATCAGTGAACCAAAGGAAGAGTAGGAAGCTCCTGGCGGTTGAACGCTGTTATGTGCACTTGATCTTGAGGAGCTTGGAGAAAGATCTGGACCTTAATAAACAAAATGAAAAGAAAGGCAGAAAGACCTGTGTCTGCAATGAGGATGAGAAAGTGAGACTAGTAGTTTCTATTTAAAGTGAATACTGTGTGCTCCTAAGTGAAACTGGGATAGTGACAGGAGATTTTTCTAGTTTGGAGGACAGAGGAAGAGTCATCAGGACTTAGACACGTGGGAAATGCACAATAAAAGAATGTGAAAGCAGAAAAGTGTTTGAAAGAAGAAGGGAAGTGGATGACTGTATCCTCTCTTCTTCATCCTTAGTCTTGCTGGTTCTAGATGGCTGGGGTTTAAGGTGGATTTATTATGCCTATCTATTTCGTATTACTTAGCCAATTAATTTGAACAATTAGTACTCTAATAGGTCTGTTTGGAGAAGCACAGATCCTGAGAAGAACAGGTCCTGCTTCATGTGCTTCTTGTCATTTCTGTGACTACTCTCCCAATGATTCTTCACCTCTTGTAAAACTAAAGATTAAATTCCTGTTTATAATTTTGGCTATATATGATCTGGAATTTTGGATGCATGGAGATACAAAACAATTTCATATATATGTCAGATATTATAATATATGCTCTGAATACTACTTTAGATGATGATTAGGTGGATGAAGATGCAATCTCTGAACAGTACAATCTTTGAACAATTTTGAAAGCATCTTTGAATCACTTGAATCTCCTTGTCAATGTGTTGGCTTTGTCAATAGAAAAAGCTGTATATGCCATAAACAGACAGACTTCTGCACTGAGGATTTCTGCCTTCCTCGTGGGTCATTCTGTATCTTGGATCTGATGAATATCTGCACTTTTTTTTTCTATTTTACTTTAATTATTAACTAATAAACCAGATCATAAAACATAGAAAACAACTTATTCCAAGCCCCGAATGCAATCAACTTTTGGAAGGATTCCTAAAGAAAATCCCTATGACCCGGCTACTGTCTGCTATTTTATGTACAAGAGCTTTACTTGCAAATAAACAGTGAAACTGAATATAGCAATGAGATAAACTGGAATATTTTGGTATCTGGATTAACTCTGAACTAACTGAATTTACGTAAGTTCTTTAGGTAAAATGGATCTTCAGGAAACAAATATCAATTATTTTTATTAAATAGTCTTTTAAATTCTGCAAAATAGAGACAAATGCTTGAACAGTTGCTTGAATAGTTTTTATTTTTATGAGTCTAACTACAGTTTTAATTCCAAAGCTTTACTTCTAAACAGTAAATAGCACATAATCAAATATAGATAATATTTGAGATGATTGCAATATCTTCGTGTATTTCTACAGTGTTAATCTAAATTGCTTTTGGAAATTGCTAGAAAACGTTACAGACCTATCTGTATGTTTCTGTGTTGAACAATCTTTGGCTTGAACCTTGAATTATATTGTTACTGATTTGTGAAGAGCTGCAAGTATAAAATAATTCTTTAATATGAGGCTATGGAGGTCTTTATGAATCTGTATCTTTTAAAAACAGATAAAGAAGCTCAGTTGACTCTGTTGAAACCAATGGCAGTTTTAGCAGATATTTTAATTGTTTTAGTTATGCTTTTTATATAATTCTACATGGTACATAGACTTTGGACAGGACAATGAAGTGAAAAACTACATCTTCATAGTTTCTAATCAAGTTATATGAAAAAAAAGACACAATAAGACTTGAAAGTGCATTTTATCTTCGAATTGAACCAATGGTTTTTATCTTTCTTTCAGACTGTTGTAATCACTGAAAAATATGCTCTTCTGTGTAAGGAAAAAAAATGTCCTGCTTATGAACAGGGACTAATTAAAAGCAATATATCTAGAAGAGAATGACCGGTTGAGTCGAACAGTATTTTAATTCTCCCATCCTTTTGAAAATTCATTCCAAGTTCTTCATGTGAGCTGAAAAAATGCTGAATGATCATCCTGATTCATTGTGTGATTTCTGCTTGTACAATCACTTCTAATCATTACATAAAGCTTCATTAGTTTAGAAACAAGGGATCTTGCTCAGCTGGACTTTGCTAAAGATGAAGTGATAATAGTTAAAAAAAAAAAAAGTTTCTTACTTCTTGTTGCATCTTCTGTTTGGATTTTTTTCTGAGTTCAGGACTTTCATAAGTTCTTCAATTCATTCACAAAAGAGCCCTTATTTAAAAACAAAATCAGTCTTATTTAAGAAGATGCTGTCTTAGAAAATTCTAGTATTTCTAATTCCTTTCTAAAGAAAATAATCTTTCTAGTTTATATGAATTTGAGATTTTTAAGTTTTGCTTACTGCAAAGTGTGTATGTGTCCCCTGAGTCTGTGATCCACAGACAGGTGCATTGATACTAAACAATATACCTATCTGGCAAAGAGGATGTATTTTGACCATGAGGACAATACACAATATATTTATATAATAAATTCATTTGCCCCCCTTCACTATTGTACAAGCATATGCTATTTATTTTGTATGTTCATTTCCACCATGATAGTCATGATGTTAAGCTGCTTTTGCCTTTGTTTATCATCTGATACAAACTTCTGACCTGATGGCAGTCTAAGATCTTACCAGCATCAGAGAAAACTTGTCCTGTATATTTTGAGCTAGGAATAATGGATAGCTTCTTACCTAAATATTTTTTTTGGAAATATTTCTTTCAGTTCAGAATTCCAGTTTAGGTATTAACTTTTTCCTGTTTGCTCTCAAATTGAGGAAAGGGTCATCCCATGCTTCGACTTTTACAAAAGAGTTGTAGATTGAGAACAGCTGTGACAGGGAAAAAAAAAAGACAGTTTTATTACCACCTCTGCCACTATTAATAGTTGTTAATTAAACTGTGTTAATGTTAACAGTAATGGATTTTTCTATATACTGTTCTACAAATAATCAATGATGAAGCAGAGTTACAAAGTAAATTCCTTATTCGTAGACATAGAAAATTAGTTCCAGAGACTGGCTGTAACCTAATCTGTTAACTTTCTGCTTAAACCAAATTCACAGCTGGAAGACCTTTTCTTCCAAATTTTGTTCTTTGCCTTTGACTTTGGAAATTCTGTCATTTAAAATTTTCTTTTTTTTCCAGCTGTTTATCCAGTTGCTGAAACTAAATGACTATTCTTTCACCTGGAAAATGGAGTAAAACTTTAGCTTATTTCTTTGAAGTGGGGAGCAAGGCAATATGAAATAATTTGACTTATTTCAACTTTGCAGAAAACAAAAAAGTATTCTTCTTTTACAACATGTTCCTGATCAAGTGAATATGATTCTATTATTTAATGTGTAATTACATAGCTACACTTAATACTTAAGTTAATTACAGAAAAATAAATCAATTAAGAAATTGATAAAAATTGCAAATAATGAAAATAGTTTAGAAGTATAATATGAAGCAAAAAGTGACAATTACCTGAGAGACATATTTGTGCAGCCTCAGCATAAATAAGTGCAGTAACACATGCAGTAAGTGCAGTGTAAGTTAAGTAACAAATCTTTTTCCCAGAGCTGTTGACAACATCTGCACTGAATTCACAATCAAGGGAAGAACAGGACAGGACCACACTGAATTTTTGTTCTGGGAGGAAAATCAGAGACTTTTCAACGTACAAAAAAAAAGAATTCCCTGGATGGAGGAACAATGGAGTGTAACCACAGGAAGTGTGGTTTCCAGACATCCTTGTGGGATCAAATTTTTAAAAGCATGGGAAATAGAGCAAAATCCTCTGTTAGTGCCTATTGCCATAATTGATGTAATTTAAACTATTGATGCTATTGAGCTGAGGATTTAGCCCATATTGATGGACTCACTGACAGAATATATTGTAGACACTTGCTTGACAGAATCTGCACAATTTGGAGTTGGGTTGCTGGATTTATTCTTTGTGCTTTGCCTGCCCCTCCACCTTCCATGTGGAGGGCTCCGTCATTTAGCCTGGCTCCATTCCATGCAATTGAGCGGTGGCTGCAGGAGGCCACACGACATGTGTCCTAGGGCCATACAAGCGCTATCGAGCTGGATGCACTCTGCAAAGCCAGAGGCTCTCAAGGGACTGCAAAAAGAGTCACATTAGTGACATAATACTGAGTGCCTGTGCTGTATGAGGTAAATGCTCGTGGTGATGGAGTGCATGGTGTTTCTTCTCAGCTGGTTGTACTATTGTACAATAATTGGTTGTACTATTGTATGAGCATGGGAGATTGCTGCTGTTTGCAATAAATAATTTACAGCTAAGATTGTTGACAGTCTTGCTGATGAAGTTTGAAGAATGCTTGGCTGTTGCCACTGTCTCACAGAGCGTTTTACTTTTTAAGAGAGCTCTCCTAATGTTCTGTACACAGCTAGAAATGAGGATGGAAGGAGTTGTTTGGGGTGTGCAGAATTCAGGGATGGGCACGCGTCCAGGGAATCTCAGAGGGAAATGCGGGCTGTGTGCCATGCCCTGCACTTGCTACATATGCGCACATCTGAGCTAGCGCGCACACGCTCTGCAGATGGTTAGAATTGCACAGACCAACTCCACAAAGCATGGCCAGATCCCACTTTTCTTAGGCGTCTGGAAATCCTGGTCATATGGCCAGGCTGTGATTTCTCTCCTCTTTTCCCAACTCTCTCTAAGGAGCAGGGAGGAGAAGAGAAGGAAGACAGGCCAAGGAAGGAAGACGTACCAGGCCCACGGTAGCATTAAACGGTAGCGAATGGTTAGGTGCCTGTATTGTAATGAGCTTCAGGACCTCAGCTGAGCTGGTACCGACCATGTGTGTATTTTTAGTTTGCTGTTGTGGTGTAAAATATATTCACTTCGCTTAAGCTATGTCATAATAATTTACTGTGAATATTGAAATAAAATGCTAATTAGATACAGTTGGAAGAGAGCACATGGCAAATTACTGTAATACCACTGATAGCTGGTAACTCATTTGCCTATGGGAGCTTGATCAATTTTGATCAAATGTGTTTTTTTTTTTTTCCCTAGGCTACCAATCCTTTAATAATGATCCTCTCTGACTGCAACCTGCATCAATGCTAAGTTCAAATAATTTAACTTTGTAGATTAGAATGCTTTTCTGAACAAAGTTAAGTTCATTTTATAAAACACTTCCACACATATTTAAAAGCAGAATAGTTCTCAAATCTTTAAGGATTTTAAGGAACCTCTTTTTCTTCACAAGACCATGCAAAAAAATTAATTTTTCTGGACAAAAATATAGTTTTGTCTTTCCAAATCACCTCTGCCTAAGCAATCTAATTGCTGCTCTTTTAAAGCATCAATGTATTGCTATGACTATTCTCCTTTCAGTACATAGAATTATTTGTTAATATTCTGTACTGAAAATCTTGGTCAGAGCAAGACTTTGGGCTGTGTGAAGATGATCTCTCACAGATTGTTGAAAGACAGCTTTATTTTATTGTTTTTTTAGGGTGTATTTAAAATTCCAGCTTTTCTCAGGGTTTTAGAAACTGATTTAGTCTCACAAAGTGCCTATGATGGAGTCATATTTTACTCTTCTTTCTGACAAAACTGCTGTACTATTTCTTGAGAATTATACGAATTAATTATGTACACACTTCAGAATCTCTGGGTTTCAGTTGGGTACCCAGTTCCGATTGACTTCCAAAATTCTGTAAAGAGTATCACTATTTTTTTATGTGGTTATGCTTATGTTTTATGTGCTTAAGCTTTATGATTTTTAGTTTTGCTCTGGTATATGTTAAAGTATAATCAGAGTAATTCTGATAGTGCTGTCAATCTCAGGTTGTTTTTAATTCATATTTTTCAGATAATATAAAAAACATTCAAAGAACAGAAGCCATCAGCCATATTCTCTACCACTGTATAGTTACCAGTTATTTCACTGGAAAGTGTTTATTCTATTTAGTAGTCTGTTTATTATCAGATATTTTAATTACTTTTTGCAGGGGCTTTGAATAAGTTATGTAAAGGTCACCTATTGGTATTTCTTGGTAGAATTTCTTTAGTACCTTTCTGTCATAGTTTAAAAAATAAGGGTACCCGAGGTTTAAGTGAGAGAAAAACAGCTATTCTACTAACTATTCTACTAGGAATATGAACTTTCTGTTTACAGGGAAGAGTAGCACCAGTCTTGAGCACCTTTCTCCCATGATACCACATTGCCAATTGAAGGAATTATATGAATTCAAGAGATTGTGGATGAATATTTAAGGGATAAGAACTTGTCTCCATTGTGCTCAAAAAAAAAAAAAAAGAAAAGAAAAAAAGATGTCTGTTTTCTTCGCTTTTGTTTTCTTGCTTCCTTTGAGTTTGTCTTTCACTTGCCATGCTGAAGATCTTCTTTCCCTTTAAAATTCAGAGATTTTATCCCCTTTTCATTTTGGACAGTATGCATTGCTTTACAGGTCTACATTGCTAATTAGGTTGGTTTTTGCTAACAAGTTGTCTTTTGCTGTTTCTGAGTACAAATCTGAGTTCCGATGTAGGCTTTATAGTATGTACATATATATAAATTGGTCAAGTTAGAGCAGAATGACATCTTTTTGTCTGACTGTAGTCCATATACATTAACTTGGTATTGTACAGGCATACCGGTTTATTTTTCCTTATTTCGTGTGTTACTACTATCCTGTAATCTACTCAGTGCATTATAGTTAGAAATGCTTGTACATATTTTTGAAACTTAACACAAAGACTTTGGAACTGGAAATTAAACTTTAACTTTGAAAATGTGCTTTAGTTTTAAATATGTGATTAGAATCATGGAAGGATTTAGGCTGGAAGGGATCTCTAGAGGTTATCTGGTCTCAAGCCCCTACTCAAAGCTGGCCTAACTTTGGAGTTGGAGCAGGTTGCTCAGCACTTGTGCAACCGAGTTTTGGATATCTCCAAAGCTGGAAACTACACACTCTTGCACCCGATGCATTCCCAAACATGCCAGTCAGAACTGAATAATATTTCCCTCGACCTGCTGGTCGCAGTCAAGCTAGGACAGCCCAGCGTCCTGAGTTAATCCTCATTGCATCAAGGCCTGGTTCATGATCAACCTGCTGTCCACCAAGGCCCCAGGGCTTTCTTACCAAGCTACTTTCTGGGCTGTCATTGCCCAATGTGTGCTGTGCAGGGCTCTGTAGGTCTTCGTTGCACTTTGTGAGATTTCAGGGAGTGCACTTGAAATTCCTCCTAAAAAGCAGCCACAGTCCCATCCAAGGAATGTCTGAGGGTACCTTCCATCCTGTTTTCTCAGTTGCTAATGAAGATACTTCCATTAAACAGAAGTTCCTAGAAATTTAGTCACATATTTATGTTAATATCTAGGTAATGGATGAGAAATGGTCTGTCAAAAATGAATATGCATTGTTGCTCTTTAATATTGCATAAGCAAAATATACAGGTAGAAATATTAATAAGCACATACTACAGAGAATGGTAACAGTGGCTGTGACCTTTTGGCATGCTATATTTTCTGTCATCTTACTTCACAACTGATGTTTGTCTCTATTAAGTTTCATGATAAGGTAATAGCTAATAGGCATAGTACTGCTTACAGAAACTTTCTCTGCAAGTTTTCTATATACTTGTTACATCTCAAGAATAGTCCACCTTCCTGTCTTCTCTCCCAAGATGCTACTAAAATACTGATATTCCTAATCTCTCAGGAAAGTCTTTAAATATACATGGATAACTATTCAAAACTGTTTATATTGATGTATTTTGTGAAGAGTTCAGTTTGAATTCTCACTCAGCATACTTGAAATACAGCACTGGTCTGCTTTTCTGCACAGGCATTTTGTCAGTGAAAATAATAGCTCTTATTAGAGGTTAGGTTGGTGTTTTGAATATGTCTATAAGCAACAAATGTAAGGTGAAAACTATGGAAGAAGATAAAACATAAGAGTACCTGCCCGCAAAAAAAAAAAAAAAGTGTTTTATGAACTAAGTACTTGCTTATAGCCAATAAAGCCAATAAATACAGATCATGTTCATTATGGGAATGTTGGGTTGCGGCAAGTTCTACACACTTGCTAAGAAAATGTAATAATCTGTAAGAAAATATAATAATCTGTGAATATCTGACGATAGGAAATCTTGAAATTTTTGGACAGAGCTGTTTGTTAGGAAAACTTATTTTCAAGGCGAAATTTAACTGCCACTCTGAGTATTCATCATTTTGCCCATGGACTTCGCTTGCAGCATTCTCAGTTTCGATCCACTAGCTGGAGTGACCATGGAAACTATACACAGCCTTTACTATTAGTTGTCTGTTCCATGCTGAGTTCTAGAGGTGAATCTTCCCATTAACAACAAGTTGGCTTTTTCTCAAATCACTTTGTAAAGCTTAGCTTACCTACCTCGAAATGTTCTCCTGAGATAGCATACAAGCTACTGGAGCGGGTGGAACAAGAGGCCCTTTTTGTTTTGTATAAAATGAATCAGCATAAGGTTGAAGGAATCCCTTTAAATATGAAGTTATTCTTTATTTTCTATTCTAACAGATGTCAACAAGACATTCCTTGCATAAGTGGACAGAGTGAACAAACTTTCTTTTTTCTATGAATGGAGGATATCTTTTATACTTCAAACCTACTATTCAGGAAAAACTATTTTTATTTGGCAAAAATAAAAACCGGTTCTAAATAATAGAGATGATTCTGCTTCAGAATGCCTGGACTTTGATGTTAAGCAGCAATTTATAACTGCGGTTTTCCAAATGAGAAGATATGTATTTTTTTTTTTTCAAAGAACTTCCAGGCACAAATAGGATGCATCAAATTATCATTGGCTAATTTCTCACCTGATCCAAAAGAAACTAAACACCTAGCTGAATCTCTTAAAAAGAGTGTAGACAGATGTTTCAATTTGGGGATAGTCTGTTGCAGGCACCACATTTTCAAGAGAATAACAATTATGAATTATGTGTTTGCTAAGCAAAATTTTGGGAAAAGAGGAAGCCTGCTTTAAATAAAGAAACCAACCTAAACGAATTCAAAGGAAAAGATGGGAAAGGCTGGAGTGTTTCTGTTTACTTATTGTCAAGAAACACATTACAAAAACGAGGTAACAGGCAGTCTGCCATCCAGGTTGAACACTTTGCCACTCTGAAGAAAGTCCAAGGAAGCTGAAGTCTGACAAACTAACACCTAAGCAAAGTACAGGGGGTGGGAAAAAGTCTGACAAAGATGTGGATTAGAAGGTGGATCAAGTGACAGATATTTCTGTCACCAGCACCACTTGCACACCTGCTTGTTATTTCAGGGTCTTTAAAATGATTTTTCTTGTGGATTTATTAACGTATTTCAGGTTTGTGCTTCCATTTATTCTTTCAAACATATGTGCATAAAGCGAACCTCTAACAGCAGCAGCAAACGAGGTAGTTAAACTTTATCCCTGCCCATTGCCAGTTTTGGAAGCAGACCTACGCAAGGGTCGGGGTGTCCCAGGATGCAGGATTTCTCATGGTCCTTGCAGCTCCCGTACGTGGCCTTGTACAGTCTGAGTATAAAGAGCTCTTGGTACCCAAGTGCGAGTGATGCAGGCTGCCTATTCTCAAACACTGCTTAATCCTGGTGCTGCTTAAAAGTGATCAGCACCTCTGTTTGAAGGGATGTTTTGCAGGATTTTGCTGCTTGACATTTGAAAGCTTAGAAGGGCATCCTTAGCCTTTTTAGCTTCTGGGAAAATATTCTTACTGATAAATTACCATACAAGGAGGAGCACAACTCCCTCCTCCTTCTAAAAATAAGCTTCCTCTTTTAAAAAAAAAACATGGTTACAGCTTTTGGGAAGGTGAGGAGGGAAGAACCCAAAGACAGGAAATTTTAAAATATGTTTGGCACATGGCATTTAGATCAGGTTCCTCCAGTGCTAACTAGATTCTGGATCCCACAGTTATTTCCCTGGGATTAGAGCATTTAATTACTCTAATAATTCTACACCTGGTCAAATGCTAAGTATTGTTAAAGAGGGAAATTTTCCTGCCAAACAGTGATAGTCTAAAGAGGATGAATTTCTGTTGTGATAATATGGTTAAGTGGGTGGTTTGAGGATTGCAGATTTTGGCTTGCATAACCCACATGTGGTTAAATTTCATAACAAATAAGACAAATTTTGGTTTAGGACATTCATATGGAACAGGCTACTAGAGTCTAGGAGAATATGCAAGGTAATTATGAGTATCCTTCCTGTTTTGTGTTTTCATAATCATACATTATAAGCCACCGAGAAAAGAGTATTGCCTCTGCTGGATAAAAACATTCTTATACCTTAAAATACATTGGAGTTACACTGTTCTTGGCTAAAAAAATATGCTGAAAGCTGAATCCAAACCAGACACGTCCTATTTGATTAGCCTATTTTTTATTTTATTCACTGTCTTGGCTAGATCTCCATTGACTCACCTGCATGTGTCAATCTTGAGGCAAGTCTTGCTTTCAACTGAAACTCTTCATAAACAATTTGGGGGATTTTTTTCTCGCTCTTCAGTATTCAACTGCAACCCATCTGCTATGATGCCCTTTTTGTGGCCCATCATGTTTTAGTCAGCTGTTTGTTCATTTATTTCTCTATATCTCCTAAAAGACACATGTATTGTGGGAGATCTGTTCTCCTAAGTCACTTCTTTGAAAACGCAGGTTATAAACAACAACTCAGGAACCTATAGTGGAAGCAATGTTCTGTTCTGTTCTAATCTCAGTGCTGAGCTTATGAATTTTGTCAAAAACCTTTCTCTCGCTACTTTTATTTACATAGTCTTCTTCTTTAGGACATCAGGATCATATTTTTTCACCTGTAATTCAAAAGTTTCTATCAAGTCTTTGATTAAGCTTTGAACTGCTCCAAATCAGAGCACAATGCAAATAATTAGCTATGAACCGGCAGCAGGACTCCTCATGTGCATCGAGCTATTCATTTGCTGAAGCACTAGTAGCAATGGGAACTTCGGGCCTGCTTCAGTCAGGAGCAAGCAGGCACTGCTACCTCCAAGTAATGTTGTTGCTGGGGAAAGCCAAGCATACATGTTCCATACTAGCATGCAACAGGTTTTCCAAATTAAAAGTGTACCTCTGTTACGCATGTGCATGTGAAACGGTCTACCTATGTATTTAACAGCGGATGAATATTTAACAGCAGATGAAGCTTCTCAAGAACTTGGATTATCTTCATTTTTCTATAAAAGCCTTAAGCTTGTCAATCTTGTGAAAGAGTGAAGCAAATTAATTTCTTTATTTTCATTCTATTTTTACTTTTCAACTGGAGAAAAAAAAAGAGCATTATATGGGGGCAATAGTTTTTATCTTGCTTTTTTATTTTCTCTACATGAGATTCCCATTAAGGGTTCTTATTTAGTCCAAAGGTTTTACAATGTGGACAATCATTTAAATAGGTCTAACAACTAATAGTAATTATGAATCATTGAAATTAGGAGCTGAAAAGACCAATTACATCATCTAAACCATTCCCATGCCATTTTAGGCTTGTTCCTTATAGTATAATTTCCAGTGCTTTGTTTGATCCAGTTGTAAATGACTTAACTTCCCTGCACTATTCCTACACAGAGTTTAATGCCCCATTGTCATTCTCAACACCAGAACTCAACCTGGATAATTTTAACTGACTCCTCATTACTGGATATAAGACATCCCTTTTGGGTACCCTTAATCTTCCCTTTTGCAGTTTTGGACCTTCCATTATCCTTAAGCTGTCTTGTATTTCCATTCTTATCCAATTGCTATGTAAATAGATTTCTTTTTTTCCTTTTTTCTTTTTTTTTTTCCCCAAAGCCATTTCCTCTAGTCCCTTAGTTGTTTTTACTGTGTTTTTTTTTTGTGGAATATAACGAGCCTGCCCACCCATCCTGTTGAAGTCAATAGGGAAAAACATGAAAGCATCTTATTTCTCAGACCATCCTCCTACAGTTTTTAGCCTATTTTAATAAAAAGTTTTTGTTCTTCAGCTGTCTGAAATGTATTAGTATTTTGCAGATTCGCTATTGGATGGGCCTGGAGCAGTGCATTCCCCATTGCCACCTGGCTCAACCAGGACTCTCAGGAACTTGAACGTGTGTGACTGGCTTCTAGACCGGGTTTGTGCTCTGCCAGCTTGGGCCGTGGGCAGAATTCACTTGCAACTGTTGGTACCTGTGTGGTAGTTTTGAGCATCTGAGGCCAACATCACTGATGTAAATACTATGAAATCCTTTGCTAAATATCTGAAGTACTGATTACATACAAGAAAGCAGCAGTGTGAATATTCTGAACAGCTGTCCTTAAGATACCTGTTAATTTAGGCATTTTCTCCCTGAAATAATGCCAAGTGATCATATCACTCTAGGCAGTAAAGTGGTTCCCTCGTGTATGGCTCAGAAAGGAAAATACTCACGTAGTGCTTAACAAGTGGGTTAGCTTTTCCCAGCATTTCAGCTGGGCCTGGGTATCTGATTCCTGTGATTGCCTCCTTCACTTTCAATGGCTGTTGACATTTTGGACACTGTATTTGAGGAAGAGAGAGAGACGCTCTGGGCTAACAGCAAGTAGTAATTGGGTGTTTGAGGGCATTTCCACCCAAACGGTGGCAGTCAGATACAAGCTCTTCTGCTCAGCGGTTCATGCTGACCAGGTACTAGACAGTTTCAACATAAAACCTTTGTAGCTGCAAGAACAAACTAGCATACCACCAATTTACATATATTGAAGAATATTTATGCCCTACTTCTGCATAAATAACTGGCTTGGGCACAGCATAAGCAATACCGTGTGCATAAGCATATGGCTGAGACAAGGTCTGCTTGAAAGTGAATAATGTCTGTTCTTCCGAGCCTTACCTGGGTTGTATTTTGGCAGAGCTGTCTAGGTAGAGCCCACTTTTGCTTTTAACAGGGCCTTTCCACCACGGCCCTGTGCTCTGCTGAAACAGTATTTGCAAGATGTGACTCTCAAAAGTCAAAAGATGAGTACCCTCAAAATGATCTTTACAGCCCTTTGCTGAGGATGGTGTGATTGGTAGCAACCTGCTGCTTTGACAAAAGGCACCAACTTGGTAACACACCGGTAATTTCTAAGACCTTTATGAGTAGGAAGGGCTCACCAACTTGGTAACACACCGGTAATTTGTAAGACCTTTATATTTTATATATGGCTTTTCAGATATTTTCTACTGAGATAGCCAGTTCCCCTTCTTAACAAAGGGGAAGTTGGCTCAGCAGCCCATGGTGCTTAGCAAGGCTCCTTTCCAGATGGAGGTTTCACAGGAGCCAATCACTAAAATTCATGTGTTGCGGGCAGAAAAAGCCGTCGCCTAGTCCCTGTGTAGTCAGTAAGGGCTCCAGCTTAGTGGTTATCACAAGGTTGTGGTTTGGTATCTTATGGACATGCTAAGTGTGAGGAAGAGATAGGAAAGATTAAAGGCTATAAGGTTTCATGCCCCTGCAGGTGCTTTGTATCTTTGGGTAATTGCCACTGAGAATTTTCACTAATATCAATATATATAGCATGAGCCAAGCAGAATCACCCCAGTAGCTTCATTGCATAGAAATCTACTTGTTTCCTAAAAAGAACTACAGAAGAAACACATTTTAACATCTAGGTTGTTGTTCAGGCTCTAATTTTATATTCTCTGACAGTGGCTGCATTGTAACGGTTTAACTTTTGCTTATCATGCTGCTTTTAGCAGTCTGGGTAAAGAGTCTGCTGCTTGGCTGGGGAATATCCCAGCAGCTTCTGAGAGCACATTTGTTGTGAAGGGACAGGATTCACACGATTTGCACAGTCTGGGCTTTAGGTCCAGTCAAAAAGTGGTTAAGACTTAATAAGGATCAGGCAGGAGCAGGGAGAAAGCTCTGGGCAGGATATATCCTCAAACAGAACTGAAACACGGTTAATTCATGCTCCAAACTGCCAAGGACAGGAAAGAAAAAGAAAAAAAAATAGTATAAATAATTAAGGCAGAGGTTAGAGAAATATCTGGGGAGAGGGTAGAGGGGATATTGAGGTGGTAGAATTGCTAGTGCTGAGGAGAGCAGCATTTCTCTGCTGCCTGGCCTCTTCTAAGGGCTCCTAAGCCAGTAGCCTGCTATGCACCATGATTTTTAGGGTTGAAACTGCCTTTTTCTTAAAGGTTTTTTGTTTTTAAAGCTTGCATAAGAAGGAGCTGGAGAACACAGGCTGGAATGCGACTCTGCCATGCAATATGGCTTTATGATTCATTCATTTTCCCAGACTTTATTTCTCCAGAGCTGGTCCAGGGCTGGCATTCTTAGCTCCGCAAAGACACACGGGGCTGAGAGAGGAGCAGAAATGCTTCGCTGGAGCCAGACGCGGGCGAGGGCAGCTGCTGTCAATACCCTGAAGCTGAAACACATTGACAGGGGCTGGGGGAGGTGTTCTGCAGTGCTGCAGATCCCAGGAAAACCTGAGCTAAGGAGCAGAGGGCTAGGTTTTTGTGCTCTCGCCAACACGGTTGTGTTATTTCAGAGAGATGCAGCTACCACATCAGGTAACTGACACAGTCTGCTTTTTTGTTATTTAGAACAAGCAACCAAACAAACTGGCTTTAATAACAATAAGTAGCTTTACAGCACGAGTAGCAAAAACATAATTCAAAACTCTTGGAAATGAAGCTTGAAGGTAATCTTTAGCAAATGAAAGATTTTTCTATTAAAGGTAGGAAAAGCAAGCAAGCAACTTACATAGCAATATTAAATA
>NW_010579302.1:432483-448336 GCF_000705375.1 Tinamus guttatus | reverse complement strand
CTCGGCGGAGGGTTGCGCGGCCGCGGCGCGGGGCTCGCTGCATCCTGCTTCCCTGCGCGCATCCCGCGAGATGGAAGGCAGCGCGGCTGGGAACGAGGCCGCTGCCTGAGCGAGCCGGCCTACGCGGGCGCGCGGCTCACGCGTTTGGACTACGCGCGTTTGCGGTCCTGCGGCTGTCCCCGTGCTCCCCGCTCAAGGTAAAGCCGTCGTTTTGTCCAGCGCTGTTCTCGGGGCACTTCGCTGCTGTTCGGAAAGTGACAAGGAAAGTTCAGCTGCGCGGGCAGCCCCCAGAAGAGCGGCGGGGTTTCCCGCGCCGCTCCGCGGCGCCTGGACGTTGCGGCCGGCGAGAGCAGCGGCGAGCGCGGGCACCGCGCGCTCCGCTCCCGCGCTGCCCGGCGCAGCATCCGCGGCGGCCGCCGAGGGCCCGGCCCGGGAGGGACCGCTCCGGTGGGCTGCGGTACGTACCCTGCTCGCCGCGGTGCTGCGCTGCTCTCACCCCAACTCCGCGGCGGGGCTGGAAGCTGAACTTGGTGACCGGAGATTCCTAGGGAGCCTCGCAATGCCCAGTAGATATGTATCCAGAGAAGGCTCTTTTGTTGAGAGGAAAACAGAAAACAAAATAAGGAAATAAATAAGCGGTCTTTGATTGGCTTTTTTTCATTTTTTTTCCGGCTCCGCGGCGGTGCTGGAAGCTGAACTTGGTGACCGGAGATTCCTAGGGAGCCTCGCAATGCCCAGTAGATATGTATCCAGAGAAGGCTCTTTTGTTGAGAGGAAAACAGAAAACAAAATAAGGAAATAAATAAGCGGTCTTTGATTGGCTTTTTTTCATTTTTTTTCTTCTTTTCTTTTCTCTTCTTTTCTTTTCTTTTTTTTATTTCCTAG
Organism: Tinamus guttatus; assembly: GCF_000705375.1. The sequence continues at coordinate 447,451 of NW_010579302.1, read as the reverse complement.
ATAATAACACTGAGTCAGGCTGGAATCCCACTTTCCGAGCACAGCATCCATGGAGAGGCATTTCTTATATAATTCGGATGTTGTGTATAAAATATAAGGTGCTTTAATATTTACTTGAATTTGCTTTTTTTGTGTGTGTGTGTGCAGTCATTAAGGAATATTTTTATCCAATTTTAATGATTCTTAATCTCCTTAAAATGGAGATTTTCGTTTTAACTGACCTAATTTCTAAACTGCAGTTAAGGCTGGGGCTAAGTAGCAATTATTAAATTATTATCCTTTAATTGTCTCTACGTAGTTTTTTTTTTCTTTTTATCGAAGAGGTGTGAAATGAATGATTGCCTTTAATTTCAGAGGTGTGGGTTCTTTTGTCACCTTCACCTATGCTGTTTTGGAGAACAGTAGCATACAATTCCAAAGGATATTTAGGTTTTGCTTCTCTTTGTATATGTCCTCCTCCCCTCTTTTCTAATTGACATTTCAGTTATATTTTTGAAAATAACCAAAGAAATTAAAGTCTTTGTCGTGTCATTCTGCAAACAAAAAATTTTGGAAGGAGCTGTTAACCCTTGGCAGGCATTGAGCAGTTACTTGAGGTGTTTTCTCAAGGTTCTTCAACTTTGGAATGAAAAGGTTAAACTTGGTTGCTGTGCTGGAGTCTGGTAAATATACGTGTGTATGCTTGTTTACAATATGGCACATTTAAAAACGATTGCAAAGGCAACATAACACTCCCAGCATTAAAAATGTGAAGTGAGGTAAGACTGCATGCAACAAAGCAGAATATTTAATAGGAAAAAAAAAGTGATGACTCTACTTTTCACAATTACATTAATTTATCAACCGAAACAAAGAGTAAATGATGATGATGAGTAAATGCAAAATGCAATGCATGTTAAATGAATCTATGACTAGGATTTGATTTTATATGTATATATTTTGCAGCCTAAACTTTCTGGAGAGTGAATGTTGCTTTTTCATCACTCCAAACAACAAGGGCACGAGTTAGCACTAACCATTTGCAGTGGTTCTTTGTTTTCGATTCGAATGGCCAGTTATGTGGCTGCATTTTCAAAAGGGGCACTGGTTTTATCGTAGTGGTCCCTAATTCATGGCATGACTTTGTTGTTCTGCTCTCCAGTCCTGTATCTTCCACATTGTGGAATGGAGCGAATGGCTGTTTGGAGACAAAGACAATTAGGAAGGAAGAGGAGCTACTTCAGGGTGTCTGGAGCATATTATTTCTCTAGATTTCTTGAGAAGTGTTTGTAAGCATCTTTTTGTGTTTGTTTCTCCTTTTTTTTGATTCTTGTCTTGAGCAGCTGAGTAAGATATGTGAGAGGAGTATTTTGGTGAATGCACATAGGTGCCTAGGAATATGCAGCAATTTATTAGAGAGGCAGGAAAACTTTGCAGTATGAATGAGGAAGAAAGTGCTGTTTTGTAAACTGTTCTCTGGACCAGTCTGGCTTTTGTGTAGACTCTAAAGGAATGAAAATAAATTCTTATCCATCAGAATTCATAGCAAAAACCAGCATGGGCTGGTTTTCCATTTAAATGCAGAGTACAGGCACATTTATAAAACAAAGTTCTCTGAGTTCAAACCTATTTCTTGATCAGCTCTGAGCACAGTCATTGTTTGGTTAAAAGATCTAGTGAAATAAAAATACTTTGATAGTAAATGTATATACACCATGGAATATTATGGAAATATTGCATTTAATATAATTTTGTCTGAACTTGATAGATGTTTGCATCATGTAGATGAACTTTCAGTAGAGATGCGAAGTTCTTGACAGTACAGTACAGGAAAACTTTATGGCTGGAAATTGCTTACTGACCTCTTCTTCCTCATTATGGTGCAGAGAAATTCCTATAAGATTTTCAAAGATGTTCTAAGCAGAAACAAAGCCACATTTCTATATAACAAAAAATGGTGCAGACCATTTTCATCTCCGCATATAACAAAACCTAGATTCAAAAGCAGCTTCAAAAGGAGAGCTAGACAATGTTTTTGTAGGATGTTGACAAATATTATCTCTTCAGAATCCTTCCCAGGATTTTGCTTTGATTAGAAGTGCTCTGGCTACTTCAGCCATGGAGGAAAAAGCAGCAAAATGTAACAAAACTGAAATGAAGAGGGAACATTTTGTGTTGGGAGGGGGAGGAGGGTGTGGAGACAGACAGAAGGAAAAAAAATCCACAATAGGATTTTTGATCCCTTAAAAGGGATCATGCTTTTAGCCAGGAAAACAGCAAGCATTATTATTAGATCAGATTTAAAATCTGATCTGATCTCAGCTCAGATTTGCAATGTGCCTGCTAGTTGAATGTGCTTGCACTGAAGCTGCAGCTCCGGAACATGGTCACCAAGTAACCAAACTAGACAAGTTGGTCGTGGAAATAATCAAGGCTGCAGGGCACCCCATGGAGATCCATCAAATCAGGTCTGGTCTGGAACTGTCTGGTAGGTTGTAAACATTAAGAAATCAATGTTGCATCTGCCAGGAGCCTCTCTGCTTTGCTGAAACTCCCACCTGCCTAATGCATCTGGGCAAGGGGTTTCATCAGCAACCAGTTTCCTTCAGGATGAATTTTAAGCATCCTAGGGCTCCAGCATAAGCAATTGATTATAGCTCTGCACCCGGCAAATTCATAAACATCTGTAAGATCACAGATTTTCAACCAAGCCAGCACCGGAGTCTATTATTTTGTGAAGTATTAAGAGGCTTCGTGTCTCATAGCTCATGTCAGCTTGGCATTTTTTAATCAGGAAGCTGATTAGAAAGGGCTTGCTATACTGTGGGATGTATGTTCACTTGGCATAACTTCAGCTGTTGCAGGCTGAGGCTCGGGAGTCCTGCAAAGAATCAGTGGAAAGTGGCATTTTAAAAAAAATTACTTTCATCGTAGGTTTTAGGAAGGCTGCTATTTTGTTCCCACTTTGCATGAGCCCGATTTAGACTGAAATTCTTTGACTTCAGTGGGCTTAGATAAGGCCTATGATGTCTTTTTATAGAGTGATAGGCCAAACATATTTCTGATGCAGCTCCAATAAAATCAGAAGAAAACAGCTCATTTTCCTGTATCTTTTGTAATTAATGAGATTGTTTAAGGACAGAATGTAAAGGAGAGTGTGCTAAGCACTTAATTGATCCTTTAGCCTCATTACTGAATAGCTTATTTTTCCAGTCTCTGTGGTGGTGTTTCATGCACACAGATAGAAATGATGGTGCTTGCTTGAGAGATGTAGTGCTACAAGTATGAGTATCATGTTTGAGTATACTGTTTTATTTTTCCAAGGGAAATTCCCTTTTTTTCTACTGTCTCTAGGCAGGACTAGAGGATATTGCCAAGGGAATAAAATTTTATGCCTAATTTTAGTGTTCCTCTGCCTAATGTGGTGTGAATAAGTACCATGTTACAGCATTTAACCCAGTTCATCTTTGTCACTTTTTGAACATTTTCTCTGTTAAGTTAAAATAACCAAAATGTGGAATATCTGGGATTTGTAACGTGGATAAACTGTGGGCAGTGATTGCCATGTCTCTCGGAGCAGCTGCTCTGGCTTCCCTCTTGCTAAGGATCAGGGAACACCCTGGGAAGGGCTTCCCCAGGCCTCTCGTGCTGCTTGTGCCAGGGACTCATCCTTTTGTTTCTTATCTCCTTCCCCAGAATTAGTAGTTAAATCAAACGTCTTTATTTCCTGAATTTAATGCTAATCTAGCTTCTAAATGAGCAGTAGAGATTTGTTTTAATAACACATTTTCAGAACTACTAGCAATTCCTCTATTGTCTGAAGAGCAAAAGGCCCATGTTTAAATATGAAATTGTGTTTATAACAAGTTTGCCTACATTGTGGCCCTCATGCCCCATGCATAAGCATGCAGACTTGGTTTGGGGGTATGCGTACATTTAGGAAGAAATAAAACTGTTGTATTATGTCATAGAAAATCTTATGGTGGCAAGCAGGATATTTTGTTTTCTGTGTATCTTTTCAGTGCTCTCAATGTGTTTTAGACACACTGGTATGAATTCAGAATGGTATTTCTGCAGTGTCTTGGTTATGCAGCATGACTTGCCTGATAAGAAGACCTACAAAACCAAACTCCTTGGGCTCGAAGCTGGCACTGCAAAATAATGCCTGCGTTTTGGCAGCATGTACTCACACCGAGCCTTTTCTGGGTCTAGTTAGGAGCACCAGGATGTGCTAAACTATATTCACAGATGGAAAAACTTGTCTCTTCCCGTGCTGGTGAGAGCGCCTGCACAGGTCGCCTGTTACCTTTACTAAGACAAACAGTTCCTCAGGATTTTCCTAATGCTCTGAGCAACCTACCTTCGATTGCAAACTCTGTTTTCTAGTGATAAAAACCTATTTCTCTCAGCTTTTTATAATACGCTGCATGTTTGGATCTACCTGAGCTTAACAGCATCACTGTGCATGGAGTTACTCACAGATAGGCGGTGCAGCTCAGGCTGCTGCATTCTCACGAGGATTAGGGTGATTTTTGGACGTTCCAAGTAAAAGAGGCAGAGGCTGTGATATGAGAGTGAGTAACACTAACTCTTCAAGGGAAAAGAATCAACCGAAAGCTACCAATGAAAAATGTGGGCACATGACCTCAAAAGAGAGAAGAAAGGAGTCTCAGAAATCCCAGAATGGATGTAGACGAGCTGGCTGAGGCGGTGCTCAGGGAGAAGGCAGGAGCTACACTCACATCAAGGACTGCCCAAAGGCAAATCCCAGCTGGAAAAGGAGAGGAAGCCCAGGTATGTTTATTCACATATACTAATTCTGCTATTGTCTTTCTTTTATTCTTTCACTCTTTTCACAAGCCTAAGAACTCACCCTTTCTCTTCACTCTGTGCTTTCCTCTCTCACAGTAGTTTCTAATTATGTGAGGACCGGAAACAAAGGAAGCACCTTTTCAAATAGCCACTTTACTGTAACATTTTTATGTGCAGTGTCAATCATAGGCAAATAAACAAGTTTAAATAGAATAAATGACACAAAATATTAATCACTGACTGCTACTGATGGCGCATGTCGATTTCGTGTGGTTGAAGTTCAGTTGCTTGCAAACAGGAGCACAAGCAATTCCACTAAACCACATACCAGAGTCTTCCCTTGAAACAGATGGGAAACAAAAGACTTCTTTGTAAGCAATTCTGTAATCATCACAAAACCTATGTATTTCTCTGTGAATAAAATGTAAGCACACGGTAGAAGCCTTCATAGATGATTTCTGAGAGAAAAGCCCAAATCAAAAACTTTTAGAGAGTGAAAGTAGAGAGATTTTTTTTTGCTGGTTCAGGGAAGTGGCGTGCTGAATTAAACAGTAGTATTTATCCTGTTCCACTGATAGATTTTCAGGTTGATTTGTGTATGAATATCCCCCTTTACCTTCAGGACATTGTCAGCATTTCCCAGCATAGGTTCTTTACATTTTGAGAGTGAGTTTCTAGGAAGGCCTGTTTTGCTTCTCCTTTTGTAGTGAATTATTTCCTCACCATAATGGCTATGGAGAAGTCCTTGCTGTGAAGAAGGACTTCACATGTGTGATCAGATGACCTTCAACTGCTCTGAGGAAACATTTCTGGGGCCCTTTCACCCCAGGAACCAGTCTTTGTTTGATCAGCCATATGTACCACATAATTTTAGTATATACAGTAGTCCATACGTCTAGGTGTCCCTGCTTGAACAGGAGGGTTGGACTAGATGATCGCTAGAGGTCCCTTCCAACCTCAACCATTCTGTGATTCTGTGATTCAAGGCTTAAAGTGACCATCATTCACAGATTTGCTGAACTGTCCTCCACAAATCTGACCCATTTCATATAAGCAAAAAGCATATATGGGAAAGAGATAGGGATTTTTATTTGTGACCTGTTCAATCTTCTAATGTCTGTTTTTTTTTTTTGCGCTTTGTTTTGTTTTGTCATTGTTTATCATCAAACCTTTCTGACAAGTGAAGAAAGAAGAAAAAGGTTCGTCTTGTCAAATAGTTCTGTTTGGCCCTTCTGGTGCAACAGAGTGGAAAAAAGGTACATTTGAAGATTGGGTGTCCCGCTTTGGCAAGTACAGGCACTGCAAAGCAGTATGGCACAAAACAGAGTGATTTCAATGGAGGAGCTGTTGAGACTCACAGCCAGCTCTGTGCCCAAGGTCTCATTGCACAAACCTTCCTTCTTCCTTCACCTCCTACCTGTCAACCTGCCAGAGAGCCAGCACAGATTGCCACAGTGCTACTTCCAGCCAACTCCGGTGGAAAATAAAGGCATAGGACATGTGTTAATATGGCTCATGCACCTTCAACTTCTTACTTGTGACTTTATATGTCATTTATTACCATTAATAAAGCTTTATTATGTGAAAACCACAATGTATTTGTTCTGTTAAAAAAAAAAAGATATGAAACTCCCTTTTACTCCCTCTGCACTTCTTACCAACTTCAGTGAAATGCGATTAATTTTAAATTAAAAATTCTAGCAATTGCAAGTATAGCTTGCTCATGGAGCACAGCAAGCAGATCTAAAGCAGTCCTGCCAATAGTGCATATCAGAATTTGCCTCTGGAGTTTCTCCAATTTAAAAGTACCTTCATTTTTTTGTTTATAGAGTCATTTTTCATTTACTAAATATACCTGAGAAATTACTGGACAGTTACGACATCCTTATTTCCAAGTAGCAGGTAGATAACTTTCTGAATTAAGAAAGCAAAAGCTAGAGTAGCTTTCTGAGAATTGCATTTATAAGATAACTGTATCATTATACGTAATCTGCTCTAAAGAAATGCCCTTCTTTACTGATCTGCAAAAGCATTTGCCCCAAATTTGAGTTTTACATAGTTTTGATTTTCGTACAAATGTTAGTGAGCCATCATCACTTAATACAACAATCCCAAAGTGTTACTTTGTGTTTCCATACTTGGAAGACAAAAGGAGTAGAAGGGGGATATGCATCTTGCCTAAGACACTTCTCACATTCCTACGCTTTGTCAAGAGCCATAGTTCTTGCAGGCAATCTTGTAGCAATCAGGGGGTTCAAGTTCCTAGAGATGCCTTTGACTTTTCAGGGTATAAGCACCTTAGGTTTAGGAGCATTTCCATGGCATGTGGGGTATAAACTCTGCATATATGGACAGCAACTGGATTCACAATCTTCTCTATTGAAAAGCTCTGCTTCATCTTTTAGTTCCTCTTCATTTGCACTGTGATTGGTACAAGGGCTCAAAATCCCTAGTTGTACCATGTTTAAGCAGTTGGGGAATAGCTCTAGTCATGGCAAGTTTTCTTTTCTGTCTCCGTCATCTGCTTATCACAATTTCTTCTATTTCTTGAAAAATCTGCTGGCAGATCTGCTCACGCAGGAAAAATAGGTTCTGCCCTATGGTGCAGATACAAGACCTCCACTGGTTTGTTACATATAGGCTTCTGATAGTATCACAGATGGGGTGCAGGAAGCTAGCATGGAAATGGGAAAATTAAGGAAGAATCTGAGGCTCATAAAAACAGCACAAGGAAAAGAGCAATTGGCAGAAGCTGAGCCTGAATTCTTATAGTTCCCCAGGCAGAGTGTTAGGGGTCTCACCATGTGCTGACAAGTATTTCCAAAAGAAATATTTGAAATCTGCATGAACTCTCTATAATTCCAACACATCCTGGGCCAATAAAGTTGTTTAGGGAGACCAATAATACTTGTGAAGGTCTCCTAGTATGAGTAGTAGAAAAATCAGATTCCTGAGACCTGAGCTGAGGAGCAGCACAACTGTTACTGGTAAAGTTTTCTGCTGTAGGCAGGGCTTTAAAGTGAATGACTGTAGAAAGAGGCCTCTTCTCACCCATGCGTTGATGTTAGTTTTTGATGTAAGAATGCAAGTAGATCTGGAGATTCCACCTGTCCTTTGTTTTGACTCCTTGAACGGAAAAAAAAAAAGGACTGAAAAATGAGGAAGCCAAATCAGTAGCTTCCATTGATACGTGTCATGACTTTTCATGTATGAAAATTACAGATTTCAGATTACAGTTTAACATTTTTAAGGAGAAACTTTCACATGACTGTTAGCTGTAACCCCAAATGACTAAAAATGCCTGAGCTATTTCACACACAGGCTTAACTGCATTTTTTTCTGATTAAACATCAAAATGTTAGAAGTTTGGTAGTAGTAAAATGAATTTGCTAGACATCTATATTGGAACAAGGATACAATACATTTGCATAGCATTTACAGAGCCAGTGGCCTCATCCTGTTCCATTGAAGTCATTCAGAATTTCTTCAGGGGAAGAAGGCATATTTTATTAGTTTCTATTTTTTTCAGCTGTTAACTTACAGATTTTTCCAGTATGGCTTTCAAAGCAGTTCACTTTAAAAATATGTAGTTATTAACCCCTGCTTCATCAATTGAATTCTTGATTGATTTATCATTTTGCCAAATCTGAGTTTGACGTATCATTGCTGTAAGTATTTTTTTGATCCGCTATTACATTGGGTTTGATAAGTTCAAAAACAATCTTTCCCCGGGAGGTATCACACCCACGGCACAAGCCAAGAAGTATTTTGCTGTCCTCTCCAGAGGCAAGTCTCTGCTCCTGTTTACAGCTAGGCTGAAACACTAATGATCAAAACAGTATCCAACTGAAAGGGATGGGTCATGCATTTGTGAATCTGGAATGATAGCAGCACGGTTTGCTTTAGGAAGTGGCATATAAACTTTAAGCTCGGAATAGTAAAGACCTTGTGATGAGGTCCTAGCTGCTTCTAGAAAACAAGATCTGGACGAGTCGGACATCCAGTTCACTACTTAGAAGAAATTTTCAGGCAAAGTAAACAGTGTACAAACTGAAGCTGGAGCCCTTCATACGTTTGTTTTAAAAAGCTATAAGCAGAACAATAATAGGAGAAATCAAAACATTTGTCTTTCTGGATTGAAAGATTTTAATTTTCTACTAGACTTTTTTGGGTATGTTATTGCTTTTTCTTTTTTTTAGACAAAATAAAGTACGCTCATATCCAAAATACTTTTGACTACATAAAATGCTCTAGCTAAATCCACTCTGTTACTGTCAGGTTTGTCAAGCATCTCATTTTAAATAATAATAATAACAATAACAATAATAATAATAAAGTTAATGTCATAAATTGAACTCTTTCTCCAGCTAGAATTTTAAGGATGTATGTGGTACCAACTTTTACAAGTTTACTTGGTTCAATGAGATTGAGATCCAAATATGCCTAAATTCTACCTAGGTTTTCCTGCTCGGCAAGTACTGCTGAAAGCCTAAAGCCTCTGGTTAAGAGAAGTGAGAGAAAGGGAACATTCTGAACATTCAACTTCTGAATTTGGGTCTGCATGGCCAAAAAATTATTTTCAACAAAATAACTACAATCTGTGCTTGAGGTTCATGTACAGCTGCAGAGGTTGCTGGTTTATCACTCTATGGCAGAGATACAGAGAATACGTTTGGATACCCCTCACTGCTTGTGTAACTTGCAGCCTGGCATATTTTATCTCCCAGAGCTGCTTTTGCCAATTGCGGATAGCTTTGCATGCAAAGTAGCTGTACACTGCCTCGCATCATTATCCTGCTTGTTCTTCCCTTTTTTATTTTTTTCCCCATCCTCTTTTTAGATCTTGGTAACAGTACTTACAACTTTTCTGATAGAAAATTAATTTTGGAAATGAGAGCAGATCTGCAGGTGTTTCCATTAGCATGTTTAACCCAGGCTTCTCATGATTTTTAGTGTTGTTGTTGTTTTTAATACTGATTATTGCAGCCAGCAGAGAGAGAAAAAAAAAAAGCGAGGAGGGAAAATAATAGATTCCCCTTGATGATGGTAAATAGTATGATTTTGTTTTCCATATCTATGACAGAGACTGCTGCCTGAAGGTATTTTAATTTGATGGTGCCACCTAAGAAGTGATCCTAAAAGGAGTAGCAATAGTGAAGGTGCCAGAGCAATCTTCTTATGAGGCTTTGCCTGGTGAACTGGGTGCAATTCTGTCTCGTTTAGCTCACTGAGTTGTCTCCCATCTCTGTCACTGAGACAGTAAGTCTACGTCGAACGGGGCAAGCATGGGTGTCCAGTGTGCACCTACACCTGAGCTGGCCTTAGTCTGTTTGGGTCAGTCCCAAAGAAAACGCGGCTCTTTGGCATGTAAACTTTCAAGAATTTTCTACCAAATGTCAGACTAAGGAAGCACAGGTACATGCTCTGCAGTTACGTCTTTTATTTTGCTCTGTGTCTACACTCTGAACTAAAGATTTCATTCTTCATACGACGAACCTTCTGTAAATTGCTATCATGGAATCATGTCCAAATTAGGTTCAGCTGAGGTTCTCTGATTCTTGTTTAGAGATGATGAAACCCATATCCAGATAGAGAATGCTGCTGTGACTACACTGACTTCACCCTCTACTCCCATGTATAGGTAATTTTATTCCTGGCATCTCCTCATGTCAGTGGGAATAGAAACATCCAAGAGCCAAGTGCTGATTCTTCCTGTTGGATGAGGTGTGAGAGGGAATCCAGAACATCTGCATAGATCAGGAGGGTGGGAGGAGAATGTGAAGCTCAAGTCCGCTGTCACTGAAAATTATTTTTTAAAAAAACTACCCTCTTTCTCTGTTCTGAAAAATCATTTCAGAAAGAAATGGAATTTTTAATTTTAGTAGCTAATTTCTCTTGTGAGAAAAGAAATGGTAGAAATCAGTTGAGTGCCAATGGGAAGATACTGCGGCTGGTCAAATAGGTCCTTCCCATTTTAAGGTCTTTTACAGAATGATAGAAATTAAAGTGGAAAGGAAAGCATGAGAAAAAGATGTAAAATCTAGAGGAGTGGGATAAAATAAGGAATAAGGCGGGAACTTAAGTAAATACAACTTGGAACCAAAACTGAAATAGACTTTTTTTGCCCCTTTTTTTTGCCTTTTTTTTTTTTTTAAATTAAATCTTTCTGGATGAATGAATTTGCTTTTCTGTAGGTAGTCACAGTGTAGAATAATGAAAGAAAGTACTTTTCGTGTCTCCATAACAAAACGTCATCCTGCTCCGCCTCCTGCTTACCTTAGGCTAATCTGTGGTGATCCACAGCGTTTCATAGCATAGAGGACGCAGAGATGTATCAAAATATTTTGTATCAAAAAGGGAAAGAATATGTTGCTAGTTTGTTTTCCATGCACAGAACATGGATCTGCTCAATGCAAGGTCAAGAAACAAGAAAGCTTGGACCTCGCCAGGACATAATATGCTTCAAACTCTTCTGTTCATAGCACTAGTATCAATTGAGTTTCTCTAGTGATTTTTCTGCTTTCTTTGAATTTATCTAGGTGTTACTGCAAAAAGAATTTGACTGTGGGTAACTTGGAAAGCTCAACAGCCCTGGCAGAATGTCAGATATGAAGGCAGAGTAGACCTACATCATTTATATACAAGAAAATAATGTATTTTAAATTCAAATTTTGAATATTTCAGAGATTCCTTTGAAGAGACAGAGTATCTTTCATGAAAATCTTGATTTTTCAGAGTGGGCCTTTGGGCAAATTTCTAACTTCAAAACACTCTTTGGTTTGATGTGATTTAAGCCATTTAGAGAATCTCCACTCACCTTTAAATTTTTGATATTTCTTCACATGATATCACACAAAGAGTGGCATCAGGTTTTGCACTCAGAGTCAAAACTATTCTCAGCAATGTCAAGAAAACAGAAAACAATAAAATCTTAGGGAACATGGACATGTGTGTGAATTCCAAGTTGTGTTTCAAGGTTTTGTGCTCTCCATAGCAGCAACGGCAAAGCTGAAGCCAGCTGGGATTAGTTTGTGCATACTCAAATATTGCATACTCTGAAACCAAGGCTACACTGCGTGTGAGACCATCATCAGACGGTCATACACAAGAGGAGAACTGGACGGATTGCATATAAGGCCAGATTCACAGTTACAGCTGTAGCTGATGGCACCATCTGAGGTACCATTTGCCTCAAAGGCAGGTATGGAAGTGAGTCCATGCAGGGGATTTCTAAAGACCAGCAATTCCAAAGCAAATCAGACCAGCTTTTTGATGTGCAGTCTACTCTGTACTGAAGCCTCAGGGCTCTGTCCTCATTCCAGACAAATTCAGTGGTTACCATCTTTGGTGTACATGTTGCAGTGGTAAGCTGGAAAGTCTGCAGAAGTCTTAGTTAATTATAAAATTGCAGAATATATGATTTCTCTAAAAATATTCTCCAGTAATAGCGTAGGGATATCTCAGTCTTGGTAGTTATAAGCTACAGCTGTTACGCATCCTTGAGATAATTAAGTGATGCTGTTCATTTTTCACACCCATATATTGTGCGTAAGTAAGCACAGGCAGATACAACCACCCGTCAAAAACGAATGCATGATTATTCAATTTTATAGATAAAAGTAGTAGGGAAGGAAAAAAAATCCAGAAAAAACCCCGCTTCCAGTAATGAGCTAATGCAAAATGATATATTTGATATTACTTTGGGGCAAAGGGATAGGCTAGGTGACCTTTCAAGGTCCCATAAATCTCTATTTCCTGTGACTGCATGAGCAGTAAAAGAAAAAGAGAGAAACATAAAAGAGGAAAGGAAACATAAGGCAGCGGAACTAGAGGGTTTGAATATTCAACAAGGCTGATCACGCTCTTCAATAAAAGCAGGGCAGGCAGAGAGACATGAGCAGGTATCAGGAATGATCTTGTGGAACTCAGCACTGACTAACTTAGCCAAGGGAGAGGCAAAAAAGAGTCTAAGCTCTGATTAACTCACCTTATGACTTGGGCCAATGTTTTAGGCAATCAAGTACTTCTGAGAATTAAGGACATTTTGGAGGGGAAGATGATATTGCTGCAAGGTCTTATAAAACATACAAATTCATACACATTTCACAGAATTAGTAACATCAGGGTAACTGTGATAATCTAGGTCTATGATCATGGCAAATTTTACAGAGAAATGTAATTATTATTTGGTTGCCTTATCTAATACATTTGGAAAGTAGAAAAGTTTGAAAACCAAAGTCCGTTGAGTCAAAATAGGAGCATTCCCTTTTCTCGCTGAAGTTAAAAGCAGTAGCTGTGATCTGACAGCAGAAGAACTTAAAGCACAGTCTAGTGGTGCCTCTGAGTCAATCTGCACACAAATGTCAGAGCTACTTAAAATAATTGGGCTTGTCTCGTGGTTTAAATTCTGGGGGCTTTGGTAGCATCTAGGGCGTCCATCACACAACTAAGGACTAAAGGGAAGGACCCTCAAATGCAGTGCGTATGTGGCCTCTTCCCAGGCTGTGCTGAGGGGTGTGGGACTGCCGTAGGAGCTGCTTGTTCTGCAGGCTGCCGCTTTCAGTTGCAGGAGAAGACAATTTTTGCACTTTTGTTAGATCCAGTATTTGCAATGGGAATTTGGAGATCTACAAGGGAAACATCTTTGCACTTAAACGTGTCTGAAGCGCAGGTATGGACTCGATGATCTGGAAGGTCTTTTCCAACCAAAATGATTCTCTATTTCTGTGGTTCTAAATGGCCCATTGCTGCATGCCAGAGTCTTTTGGCTACTGGTTAGGCCTCAGCTGTTCATGTCCAAAAGACTGTTGCCCTGTGTGCTCAATATTAAACTCACTTGCAGGTCTTGGTAATTCAGCATAGCAGTCTCTTAATGCCAAGGCCCTTACTAGATAGGGTTGTTGTGCTCAGTACAAGCAATTCTGTATCAAAATTGTACTGAGACGGGGTTGCCTCAGCCAATCAAGCTGCCGTCATGCTGCATATGTAAATACTGCATAACTTTTTTTCCCCACTTGTGCAATTTTCCGCGTGGTGATTGGTTTCCAGAGGCTGCTTGTCGTTTCCAGCCTGCAGCTGTTGCTGGGTAACGATGCAGTGGAAGGAAATCCTTTCCTTGTGCTTTCATCTCAGTCACAGCACAGATATTTGCATATGCATATTAAAATATTTCAGATAATTGCATTATGAATAAACAAATCTGTGCATCTTATTGGCTATTACAACCTCCTGCCAAAGGCCGGCTCCTTTGCTCAGAAATCTTAAGCTGTGCCTCACAGAAAGCTCACCTCTTCTCCTGGTGCTCTTCAGCTAGAGCAGAAAAAATGCAGATGTATGTGTGCCATTGGAGGGAGGGATAGGGAAACCCAAAGAAAACGATCCTGTCGAATCACTGATTAGAAAATTATACCCCCTCTAATTCATCATTTCTCTTTACAGTCCTGCAAGAGTATCTGTACAATAAAAAGAGTCGAGAAATTGTATTTTCAGTTGTTGACCCCTGGAGAATGCCAAGGTCTTTTTCTCATTCTGGTTGAAACAATAGGAATACTATGGATGGCCCCATTTGCAATTCTGAAAGATCGGCCTTGGTCTGTAGGGAGAGAAAGGACAGCTCTACAGAAAAGAGTTACATGGAGTGGAAGAGAACGCTAAAATGTTGGAAATTTTCTTTTAAAAAATCTAAAAAAAATTGCAGTTTTGTGAACTTCATTTTGCTTCTGTTCCTCCCCTTCAGCAATTAATTAACAAGATTACTATAGTTAAATAAGCTGGCTTTAGCAACTGGCTTTAACCTGGCTTTAGCAATGTGCTGAGCACAATGTGGCTAAGTAAACTCCAGGTGAAATTCTGGGCCTGTTGAAATCATAGGCAGTTTTGCTACTGGCTTTAATCCTGCCAGGATTTCACCACCAGACTCCACTTCTTTCTAAGATTTTACTGGCTAATTTATGAGGATTTATCTGAAAAGAAAACACCTATGAGGTCATATTAGGATCACCAAGGAAGTTGCTTAATACCTGAAACTTCTTTACCTGATTCAGAGAATGCTGAGGTCCAGGGAAAGGCTCTCTGTAAGTTTTGGTGAATAAAATATAGAGGTCCCAATAAACCCTGATGAGTTATAATGATATTTCCTTAAGGTCTAAGATGCTGTAGAACTAAATTGATATTCTGA
>NW_010579302.1:377772-432443 GCF_000705375.1 Tinamus guttatus | reverse complement strand
TCACACGGAAGTCAACCATTAGCTTTAGCTAAAAGTTTGTCTGATGTATAAGGCAAACTTGTGGGTTTCATTTGTTGCACATTTTTGCTTGCATATGTTCTCTTTCTTTCACATACACAGACACCCACATCCTCTGTTTTCCCATAATCTCTTGTTCCTTTCTTTTTTTCTGATTGTATTGTTTTTTTTTTCCCCATTACAAGGTGGCCAAAGAATGCCTGTAATCCCTTTTATGGGATACTTTGGGCCTGGTCCTAAAGCTATTGACTATTGGAAAGAATTCCAAGAGTAGATCCATAGATCAGGCCCTTCAGATCCTAAATATTAACAAAACATGTTAATATTTACCACTTGCAGGTATCAATTAAGTTTTTTTTATGCAGAGATGCTTGTTTAAAAACAGGAAATAACTGCATAAAAGACAAAATGAAGCTATGAAAAATAAGCCCTATTTCTGCCCTGTATAAAGCAATAGCAGTTGAGAGTTGACATAAGGATAAGTGAGGGCAAAATCTGTCCCTCTGAGCTTGTGTGGTTGCCATCGTCTCAGCACTTTCTGCAGTGTGGGAGACAGACCGATCAGCAGAATCAGGGCTTTTGCTTCTGAACAGCACGTTATTCTTGAAACTCCTGTGGCTGGAGAAGGTTTCAGGACAGCAGTCAGGTCATACCACAGCTGAGAACAGCTGATCACTCTGCTCCAGCCCACGCAAGGAGAGTTTTGGCACCTGCTTCCTCTGAAGCCCTTCACCTTCTCCCCTGCTCTGAGCATAGGTGTTGCTGTGACAGATGCCGGGGGTCAAGGGGCTCTGCAGACGTGTGAGAGAGAGCTGCAGAAGAGACATCGGCTTTAAATGGGGAGGGAGATATACGGATCCCAGTAGAAAGGAGAAAAAAAACAAAACCAGAAAACCTAATGCCTTGGTTTGGCACAATAAGGTTAACAACTGTAATTGGAACAAATGTCTGCACTTTTACAATTAATTAATTGTGAATTTCAGAGAGTATTTTATAGGTCACAAATTCCTTAAAGTTAAATCCTTCTATTATGTGAATCAGGTATATGCAGGTCATATATCTCTTGGTTTTCTGTACTCAGATATTCCTTATTACTCAGGATTGAAGGGAAGTACATAGGAATACAAAGGGAAATAATTTAGTAGATGTCTCTTGGAAATGACTAGTGTTGGCGAGAATGAAGCCTCGTGCAGGAGGGAGTGCAGAGGCTCTCAGGCGACACTGCTCATGCCCTACAGTGCTGATAAGGCAGTTTCCCTACTAACGCCACTACTGAATAGCAACTATAATTTTGCTCCAGACTGAGTAGTGCTTTTGCGGCAGAGATAAAACCAAGGTCTAGAAGTGAGATCTTTGCATTCGTGTGTGTCTTTGGTACTAAACTGTCTAGGGAGCAAGCGTCTAGAGGTGAAACACCAATCCATCAAAACAGTGCTCTACATAGACTTCAGAGCCTGCAAGAGTCTGCCATTGCACCTCATCAGAAAATTTCTGCTGTCAGACATTCAGAACTAAAGCCTACTTTAGCAAAAGTAATGGAAGAGGGAGAGAAGAGTCAGTTCTGATAATAAACCCAAGCTTTGATTGCAGAGTGATTCTGTATCAGAGAACTGTCTTACTAGGAGTGTTGACACACTAAGCTTCTAAATGTGAGAAGCCCAAATTCTACATCTTTGCATTTTCCATTTTCACAGAGATCTTATAATTGTCAAGTATTGTGGTGAGAACTTTGTCCAGGGTAATTTTTTTTTAATGTAGCTTTCTAGCATGTCTCTGAGGATCCTGGTTTGTGTGTGTTTTCCACTGAGGACCCAGCAAAGGCTATTAGACTTGGCAGTAGGCCATAATAGTCTTAATGAATATTTTATTCAGAATAATCCTGCATTAGGTAGAATTTGGCAGACTTATAGTGAGAGGCTGCTGGCCTCAGTTGTCCTTCAAAAGCTTGTCCTGTCTCATTGGTTCCGTTCTTTATTGAAATTTATTTTTACACTGTCTGATGGTGATAGAATTCCCTTAACTATCTCCAAGACTGTCACTCAGCCAAAGGGATTCAGTCTCCATTCTTGTAGGGTGATAGAATTGATGCCTTGTTCACTGTTATTCCCCAGTGATTCTCCTTTGACATAAATCAGTAAATCTGGAAATGGATTTCCCCATTGCCAAGGGCAAGAGGAAGAGTTATGGTCGATTTTCCAAAGGTTATGCCATCTTCAGACTGAATTTCCAGGGATGCTGCATTCAGAGTGCATGTTTCACTTGCATACTTCACACCTCAAATAGATCACACCTGAAATAGAAATTATTCTCAAGTCTGTGGTTGGGGAATTTTAAGGCAACTAGAGGACCATGAGGTCCTGAGTCTGGTCTTCCATATAGCACAGGACGTAGATCCTCATTTAGTAGTTTTGCCTTAAGCCAAGGAGTTTCAGCTGGTACCTTTTGGTGAGTTGCCTGGATTGTCATGTTCTGCTGCCAGTACACTGTATGCTATAACATGAATAAATGGATGGATTTAATTGAGTATCTCAGAAATTATGTTGTACTTTATCTCCATATGACTTGTTTATAGCTTTCTTAGCAGAAACTGCATGTGCAGACTATATTTGCAATGATTTTATCACTTTGAATAATGCAGGCAGCTTAGCCAGTTTCTGTGGCCTCTTATCAAGTAGCTAGTGATCTACTGGTGACTGATCGGGGCAATTTTCCTTTCTCATCTATCCACCTGAAGGCATTAAGCTGTTTGCCTTCTATGGAAGAAGCAAAGATGCATCCACGGGAGGAGACGTTACCTGCTGTAATACTGCAATGTGCAGGTATACCCGGGTCTGTTTTTTAAGTGATAAATATTAGTGTGAACGCTGCTGATGCAATGGTGACCTGGATGGAGTGCTATCACCACCTAGCTAGTGATATGAGCCACGCAACCAGGAGCATATGCAGAACACCAGGCAGAAGTGACTGGGAAGCCTCAGGCCACTTTTTTCCTTGGAGTAAATCTAAACCTGGGTCTCATCTTTACCATTTGAACAGCAAGATATCTTTGCACTGGAAACAGAAGCTGCTTCTTCTCGTCCATATTCCTCTTATGTTTTTAAAGAGAAGAGTCCAAGCAGCTTACCTGGCACTAAAGGAGCCATCAAGGAGCTTTTCAGGAATTGTTTTTATAGACTGTGTTATGTGTATATGTGTGCTTCATTCCTCTGGCAAATATGAGGTTAACTGAGATATCTTAACTCGTCTTCACCGAGTAGTCAACTTTTCAGGAAGGGGATGAATTATCTTAAATTTATTCACATTTGTTGTAAAGTGTCACAACCATGCAATTACCGTGGATCAAGTAGCTTGTTATTCCAGAGCACCTTGCTCATGCATGTGGCCATTTAGAATTTAAATCCATAATCTTTCAAGATCTTGTTATGATTAATAATCAAAGACTCTCTCAGGCATCCCCTATGACTTATGATGTATATAAGCCCTGCCAATAACATTGAAGATAGAGGACTGCTAAATATGGTGATGATATAGCTGTCAATATCTGTATACAGAAAAAGGGAAAAAAAAACGTTTTCAGAGGAGTCTAGTCTGGAGGACAATTTCTGGACATGACAAACTCTTTATTTTTGAAATAGGAAGTTAAATCCTATAGCTGAATATAATAATACAATAATTTTAGATATCCTATAGCCCAAATGGTGCGCTTTATGCTTGGATTTCATTCTAAAATACACTGGTCTGAAATTAGCAACTTTCAAGGTATTTTTTGTCAAGGCCAGCTTAAATTTGCTTACTATAGACTGAGTACAGCAACAAGGATGATATATACACTTGAGACTATTAAAAGAAAGAGGCAGCAAGAGATACATCCTTTATCTGGAATATTTTAATGCTTTTATCATCCTTGTAGATAGTTATAAAACTCTTCTGGATAAAAAAAGAATCAGTTGAAAACATTTTAGTAATTAATTTGGAGGACAGGCTGCTGCTACAGGAAGATCCTGATTTACCTGATTTACCTGATTACCAGATTACCTGATGTCATTGTGGCCATAAAACTTAAGTGTACACTTAAGTGTAACCAAATGCACGTTAACAGTTCTGTATGTAAAGACTATCCCTACAGGATTGGCAAATGCCTAGGAAAGGAGAAGTTGAAAGAAGTCTTTTGATAATCATTTCAGAATATATTCTTAAACATGTGTGAAATGCTAAAGATAAGTAATAATGAACGAGTGCTTAGAATCTGAATTTCTTTTTTCTTCTTGGTTTGAGAGCTGGAAATCTTCATCACATTCAGCATCTCCAAGTTATAGTAATTGTAGTAGCATGTCTCTGGATTTAGAACAATTATCTATCCCTTTTTATGTTTTATTTTTTTTTTAAATGGACTTAAACAAATATTTTCTGAAATATCTCTGAGATAGTCATGATTGGGCACAGTCAGAGGATACTGAGCAAGGCAGACTAATGTGCTGAGACGATAAATGGATTTTTCTTTCTACGTGTTCAGGTTTTTGTGTCTTGCCCACAGCCTCTATGTTGAACTGATTGCCAAGTTTGGAAACACAGAGAAATCTCCCATTAGCGCAGACTTTTGCGGTGGAGGTTTGAAGGTTTACTCTGAAGTCTGGGGCTTGTTTCATTTCCTGAAACATCTTGGTATGCTCTGGCTGAAGAGCTTCCTGCTACTTCTGATGGCATTGCTTATTTGTGGCAGAGTTGTACCTCTTGTATTTTCCTCTGACACCAACTAGTTTAGCGTTTAGAAAGTTGAAGTCCCATCGTCTTTGTGGTATCAGTGAGGGCACTGGAGTGAATTGCAGAAATTCAGTGACATTCAGTAATAAGTCTGAGCTTATTACTCAGGCTTACACAAACCATGATATAATGGTTCTTTTTGGCTATTATTTTGTTGAAATCTTTCAGCAGCTTGGATGATAATAATCCAGCATTTCTTTCTTGGTGAAGGATTTTCGTTTGGTTCATGGGAGTGCAGGAAAGTTGTTGCAATTAGTTTTAGTTCTTTGTTCTTTAGTTCTTTAGTGTACAAAAACACTGAACTTTACATTCACGCCTACAAATGCGCAAATGAAAACAGGAAATTTTTCTTTAGTGTACAAAAACACTGAACTTCTTTACATTCACGCCTACAAATGTGCAAATGAAAACAGGAAATTCGTCCTTGTAGATTTTCAAGAACTTATGTTGCTACTTGATTATTTTCATAGTGTTTATTGTTTTTGTAAATACAATTATCATAAAAATAAGTGTTCATTTTGAACTCATGAAAGACATACAGTTTTGGTAGATAACAAGTGTCTTCAGTGAATGTAAATATTTGTATATATTTTGGTGGTGGGAGCGGATCACTGGGCCGGTCACTTCACAATACCTACGGTGTATGGAAATTGGACTTATCAAGTAAAGAGGAAACAATCTTTAAATATTGTTTTAAAGCTAATTCATTGGTATTTGTGTTTGCTTTATTAACTTTCCGTATTTAAAATCTTCATTCATCTTTATTTGACATACGAAAGACTCAAAGGTCTAGCTGTCACAGAAGCCAACTCATATCCTAATATAGCATTTAAGCTTGTGTTTAACCTAAAAAATATGAATAGTCCCAGTGAAAAGAGTAAGGATATTAATGACCTTCAAGCTGAATGTTTCAGTCTTTGAAAGATTTAACACTCACTGTCTTTACCTTAATAGACTGAGACTGGCTGTCCACTAAATTCTTTCACATGCTCTTAAGTGAGAAATTGGAAAAAAAGTAAAAGAAGTATATATATCTATATTTTAATAGTCACAGTAATTTTATAGGCACCCTGAAATACAGTGTTTATAAAATGCTCTAACAGAAATGTGATTTTCAAGCCTTTGGTACCCATTTAATGTGTAAAATGTTTATCCTCTATTAAGAAACAGAGCAGCCAAGATTTAGTAGGTGATTTCTTTTCTCCTCCAGCTCTGTGCTATTAATCTCGAGCAGGGCTGTTTGCTGCTGTTTCACCGAGGGCTGCCTGGCGCGTTCAGAAGGGCTCCACAGGGCTTGTTTACAAGTCACACATGCTCTTTGCTGGGCTTGTTCATGCCCTAACGTTTTTTTTTTTTTATCAATAAAGCTGACATGTTACAGAAAAAGGAAAAGAAAAAAAAGAGCAGGAACTGATGCAACTAAATTGTGTGTAAATCTCACTCCAAATTGGAAGCATTTACTATTCATACCCTGGAAATTAGTGAAGCTCTGCATTCTGGCTTGAGTGTTTGCAGCAATTGCAGTCGCAGCGGGGTGAGCAGTCTGCATGATCTGTCTCTGCTGACTTCTGTCCCCCGCTGCTCTCCTTGCTTTAACATTGTCTGACACCCATACGCTGTTCCTGCTTCCCTGCAAAATGTAATCAGAGCCATTTCAATAAGGGAAAGAAAGAGAAAAAAAAAACCTATTTGGTTATATGCAGCTTGGACGTTGCAATGAATCCATATGAGGTATCAATGGCTGCGGAAGGCAGGGTGGTGTCTACTCTGCAGGGCAGATCCTCGCAAGTGGGACTGGTGTTCCAGTTTTCAACATAGCTAGAATTCTCTTACTAAGATGTAAAGGACCCCATAGTATTCATTTTCTAAACATTCCCTCAGCCCTTAATACTCTGTATGTGTATACATTCATACACATATATATTTTTACTTTAATACATATGATTTATTTGTGTTCACTGTAATCCCCATTGCTATGGTTCCTGTGCACCTTGTAGTCTCTAATATCCATATCTTCACCCTCTGCACCACCCCATGTATTTTTATCCTGAATTATCGAGAGGAACCTTGTTCCAAGTCACTCAGGAAGACTGTGGCAGAGGAGGTCTCGTAAACCATACATGCTCACATGCCGCTCACCCACCTTTCTTTCCTTCTAGTGGCAATATTTAGTGCTTTTATTTTCTGTGCCTTTAAAATTCTCATCACTGCCGGTGCCTGCAGAGAAAGCAGCCATTTTGCTGGCACTTGTTACTTAATCTCACACACGTTCCCAGAGAGGCTTCTGCGAGCTTCTCTGGTGTGTTTAGCGGTTCTGTGATTTCATTCCCTCCTATCTGAGATGAAAGAAAAGAAATAATTAAAATAAATGTCACTGGAAGAATAAGTTTTTCAGAGAGAGACATGCCCGTGCCTTTGAGAAAACATGGTATGATAAAGGAAGCGATGACATTGGGTAAACTAGGCAAGAAGGTAGGAGTGGAAGGGAGATTTAAACAGGATAAATGAGATAATGAGGACAGCTGGGATATCTATGCATAGCAAACAATTTGTTTGGCAAATTTGTCCTTGTTCCCTCTTTGTGAATTGTGCATGAACAGATTTCTCAATTTTTTAGCTATTCAACAGATCCCTCGCGCGAACAGACTGAACCTCCCTGTTGCTGATGGACTTCATGCGGCCTGGTGGCCCTAGCTGCCCACGCCGGCCATGTGCCCCCTCCGGCCTGGCCTAGCACTGCCGCTTTTCAGGAGCAAACCAGGGATCAAATCTCTGTTAAAACATCCCTGATACTATTTAGGAGTCCTGGACGCCGTCGATAGGGTAAGGGTCAGTTTGTGTGGCAGAAAAAAAGGGCTATTTTCCATGCAAAGTATATTTGCAGTGAATACCTTATCTCACTGTAGACACCGTAAATCCTCTTTGGCAGATGGTTATGCCTATGCTGTGACCCCCTTTTCCACCCCAGGGACTGCTTGCTGAGCGTGGCCTCATCTGGGCTGGCATTTTAATGTGAACATGTTTGTTAGGATGTTGCATTGAAGTGCAGATGAAGTTACGAGATTCGGTGAATAAGAAATGTAGTAATTACTGGAAACTTAGCATAAATCTAACTTGTTTTAATTTTTTATACTTTCCTGAACCTTCCTAAGAGTGAGCGCTATAATAATAAACATTAGCCATCTAGGGGGCCTCACTTTCAAATGCATAATAGTTTTATGTGATTATCCATGTAATCTATGGCTAAAGAACTAACAAGGATGCCTGCATAACAAATCTGTCTAATTCTGATAAAATAATATTAAGCAAGAGTCAGATTGTTTTGGGCAGAAGTATGAAACATTGCCACAGCAAACACCATTTTTATTATTTAAGTAATGCAAATAATGTGCTGGAAGGTCCAGTACTACCGGTCTTGGTGGTTCAAACATCTTTTTTGCTCACAGGATATTTTTTGTTAAGAAGGCCAAAATGCAGCGTTGAAGCTTTCTTGTCCTGAGCTCACAGATGCTACTGTAGGAGTACTGCAGAGGCTGACGTAGTTTTTAGCAGTTATGTTGGTGTAACTTTGTATGAAAGACACACTGAGGAAGATCTGTTAAAATGCAACAATAAAGCACCAGAAAAATCGAATGCTGTATAGACATTACCAGCTTTTTTTGTTGTTGAGATCTTTCGTATCGAAAGAGGAAGAACTCTTTTAAGTCAAGACCATAATGTTACTCAGCCAGGTTTTATTATGATGGTGGTAGAGACTCCCAGTTGTGTGGGGCAATTATCCCAACTGTTGTGGTCTCCACTGGAAGAAGAGTGCTTAGGACTTAGGTCTTTCTTTCTCAGTGGAAGGCAAAGCTGCACAATGGGGTCAGTGTCAAGTATCTCCCAGCTAAGACTGTAACGGGGACAATCAACATTGTTAGCAAAGATATTAACAAAGCTTTCTATTCTGCATCACTAAAAATAATATATCAGAAATGGTGGATCACATACTTGTGTGGAAGAGTACAGTTAACAATATATACATATTTAAAATAAATAAACAAAAAATAGCTTTGTGGGATAGTTACGGTGTAGATTCCAGGCAGTGGGAAACACAGGCTGGGTTTTCAGAGGGCAGGTTCAAGGGTACAGTCTGTGCTTTAATTTAATTGTCATGTTGCCTTTTGGATTGAGGGAGTGAGAGGAAGAAAGAAGGTTGGCTAGGGAAAACTTGTGACAACAAAGGACAAAGAAATACAGAAAGGAGAAAATGGTAAAGTGGAAGATCAGTTGTGTTCACGAGTTAGTTTGGTCCCCCTTCCATTTGGCAGTATTGAAGTCTAGTTCTTAAGGGATGAATACAGTAAAGAATTGACAAGCTTGGATAACCGCAGCTAATTAGAGGTGCTATCTTCTTTATCAAACGTATCACATTATAGCACAACTTTGTTAAAATATGCGTTCACAAGCATGTTAGACTTTTCTGCGGCTGGTTTGATATACATATATACATATGCATGGACACATTTGTTTGTATGTAAAAAATCTTTCGAAAACATTTATTTCTGTACTTTTTGTTGGTTGAAAATAGAAATAAAATAATGGAATCTGAACACGTGCATGTATGCAGATGAACTGCTTCCTTCTTTGTGTAACTTACCCATCCGAAAGAGAAAAAGGCAGAAAAGTTTGTCTTTTTCCCATGTGTAGAAAACTTATATTTAATTCAATGAACATAACACTAATATAAATCTATAGGTACTGCTTTAAAAATCTATGTGTTTGATACAAGTTTATATGTTTTCTGTTGCCTTTTATAATCACAATTGTAATAAACCGTGTTCACTGTAAAACATTCTCCTTACAGCTCATTAAATTTGACTTTTTTATGTAGAGGAAGCTATTGTGGTTACAAAATCAAGTTTCATAAGCTGAGGCAAAACTGCAGTTCTTTTAAAGGTGTTTGGACATGCCCAAATCGAATGCAGACTTTCCCCGTATGAGAGCACCACTAGGAGTTACCATTTGACAGCTGGTTCATGTCTTTTGTGAAAGGAGCTGATGATGCCAGTCCACTCTGTAGCAGCAGCTTCCATATCACAAAATCCACTACCTTAATTAGTGCTAATTGGCATCCTTGTTGGAAGTAGCAGTGGAAAGGCCAAGGACCGGGTAAGCATGGGGAATGAATTAGCCCCTCACTCTTGGCCGTGCACCCTGCAGCACAGGCGGGAGCACCCGCGCTCATAGACTGCATGCTGATTGCCGAGCTAGGGGGGCTGCCCGTCCAGTTGCTTTTCATTTATTTATGAAAACAAAATGAGCAGAAAGGTTGCAACGAGGGGATTAAAAACCTACAGTAATTGTTAGATTAACAAAAATGTATTCCAATCCTTAAATTAAAAAGAAAGCAGTAAAATTGGGTTCTTCCTGAAGGCTTGATGGCCAGAAAAGAAAAAGTAGAAGGGTAAGACTGAACCAAATAAATAAAATATGTAATACGAATGACCACACAGATGGTTTGGTACACATTTGTTTGCTTGTTTCTGCTATTATTTAGTATCTGGCTTCTGATGGGCTTGAACATGCAGGTTTCATTTGGTTAGAGTGACGATGTGTGAAAACAAGTCCGAGTATATTTTTCACTTCTGAACTCTTACTTCTTTGTAATTTCATTCGTTCTTTCTATAAAAGGACCCTATCAGGTTGCACTGTGGCACAAAGTATGATAAAATGGATACTCCCTAAACTTAAGAATACTAAGATGAAATATATGCAGCAAAATCAGTGCTGTGTAGCCAGGTACTGCACCTGTCTTGTAAGATGTTGCTGTGATGTTCTGCCCTCTCTTAATCACCCTCTTTCTGGGGTGATTTTGTACATTTGCAGTATCTGGGATTTGATAATACCTTGATGCCATGTCTTCAGTGGCCTGATTGTGTTTGACTGAGTTCTTTACATACATAAAAGCTAAAAAGAAAAGTCAAATGCACGCATTCCAAACTGGGAGGAAAGTGGGAGGAAATATATTTCTGCTATCAACTTTATTGACTTTAAGATACTACTAACTGAATATTTGAAGAATGTAGCTTTGTGCATTTTATAGGTGTGCATTTTATAGGTTGTACAGCAATCCTCTTCTTGACACATGCATGCTGGACTACATCTCAATAGATGACTGACTGACTCAAAATCACCTTTCATAGGGGAGGTTTATTTCTTTCGTTTAGTTAAGATTCCAGGCTGCATGACTGGTGGCAGTAAAATACTGCTACAAATCAGGCAGTGTACAGAGGGAAATTGAGATCTCTGTCATCATTTCCCATGCCTTCGTTCTTTGCCCAACAGGAAGTCAGGAGGAACAAGAAGGTTTTGTAGCATGACTTAGAGGTTAATGAACTAAACTAGCAAAGAGATTATAAACTGACACCACCTTCTCACTGAAAGTGTCCTATCTTCTCCTATCTTATACCGTAAATCATACGCACAAAAAATTAATCTGAGTGTAGCAACTCCTGGAAAAACCAATTTACTCTGAGACATGGGCTCAAAGGCCTTAAATTCTCGCACCTTTGAAATTTTAAGCTATAGGCCCTCTTACTGACACATCTGTCTGGATGAAGAAAAAGTAGTTCTCATGGTTCTGGCATCCACAGGTGGAAGCCAAGAAGACCCATGTTTCCAAAAGCTGCTACTTAGCAGTGTATTTGCTTCGGGGAATACATAAAGTAGAAAGAGATACATACATGCAGCAAGGAGAAGAGCCATTTAAGCTAGAGGACACTACTGGCACAAAAAATAATGAGAAGATTTAAGACCAGCAGATCTGTAATGCTCTGGGTCATCTTCCCAGAAGGAATACTGGGGGCTAGCCGCAAGTGATTTTGTATTTAAAACTGTCTTCACGATAGGAAGAGCCTCTAATTTATATTTATTGTAAAAAGAAGCCAAAAAAATACAGATAGTGTCTCCAAGTTGGCCACAAGACTCCCACAGTGAAGAAGAGCCAGAGGCTTCCCCATCAGCTCTTAGACAACGTCTATCTTTTGGCTACTTCTATCTGATTAAAAGCTTCATTATTAATTCAGCTGCACACTTTGTCTAGGTTTTCAGACTGCTGTGGCAAGACTCTTCTCTTATTCCAGGAAACAAGACCATATCACCCCATCCCGTGTCACCTTCACTGGCTTATTCATCTGATCTCTCCCAAATCCAGCTCTGCCTCTCCTCTTTCCCAGGCTGTCTCTGCTTATTCTTCTGCCTCTCTGTGACCTTTTGTCCAGCTTCTTTCCTGACAATTTGCTTAGTCTCCTTATCTGTGGTATCCTCCCTGCCCTCGAATGACAAATGGGGTTAGGTCATGAGTGCGTTAAGTCACTTAGGTTTTTAACACCTAAATATTTCCCCACCTCCAGTCACACGTCTTCTATTTTCTACATCATCTACATTTCTTTTTTTATCACTTTAGCTGTGTTGAACTTTAAAAGTTAGTAATTTGACTTCTTCATCACTGGCTCAGAATGCTTACTGCTTTTTATTTCAGCTTTTTCCTCCCCATTCTTGGTACTCTGGTTGCGCATATCTGCATTATTTTTAGCATCTATCTGCGGAATCTTTCGGTCTTACTGTCTTTAAAGGTTTTGCTTTTGTTACCTTGTTTGAATGAGCCTGCATGCACAAGAAATACGTATATAAATTAGAGAAATACCATTTTGAATGTATTATTCTATGTGAGCCGATGAGAGAGACAACAGTTGGTTGGCACTAAATACAGATATATACCTAAATGTGATGTATGGAAGTTTGGGGCAGTTTAATAATATCCTAGATGGATTCACATAAATGATAATCACGCTTGAATAAAAAGCTGTGAGAAATGTGTAAGCAGCTTAATTCATCCTTCAAATGAGGAAACAGTTTTGGTCAAGGACCTGGTTACAGAGAGAAATAAGGGCTGCTTTCTGTCTCTGCTGAAAAGACCTTGGACGTAGTGCACAGAGAAATGATAAGACCTATATTTGAAGTGTATATGTGTAAATGTTCTTCATGCTGTTTGCTGTCCAGGTGTCCACTATGAATGGTTTCCTTGCTCAGGACCCTTAAGAACAGCAGGTCAGACAGGCGATTCCCTCACGCTGTCCTGGCACCGCTGAGGCCCTTTGCAGGTCACGTTCTGCTCCCCAGGAGATAATCACACCCCAGAGCAATCTGGAGCAAGGTCTGGGCTGCTCATCTTTATATTTCTGTTCCAATAGCCTCCCGTAGCCAGTTCTGAAGGGACTGTAAATGTAGTGAGAGTGATGAGGAATGGAAACCCTTAGGTGGCTGTGTGCCGCCAGACTAACCCCTTCCTTCAAGTGGCATAAAATTGCCCTGAAAACTGGAATATGAGTTGTAAATATACCAAACAACTAAGCTCTTTTGTTTGTCCCTTCACATACTCTAGATGGATTTTCATAAAAGCCAAGTATTACTCAAATGCAGTGGTCATCAGTCAGCCGTTCCTGCTACTGGTGTCTGCAGCAGGATTTGCTTTTGAACTGGGAAAGGAAGGGACTGGAGAAAGGCTGCCATAGAGCACTGCTCCTTTCATATAAAACAGAATAACTGGTTAATAACTGAATGATAAAGGGAGATAAGATGTAAAAATCAAGTCAAGGAAAGGAATTTCTTGAGGTGTTGCAGTAAGGTTGTCTTCCCACACTCAGTTTCATAAAACAGGTTCCCTGTGTCTCCACTTACCAAGACCCTCATTTTCTCTGTAACACTCATCTTCCTGCCACTTACATTAGTGATAAATAATTATTTATCGTCCAGTTAATGCAAAGAAATAAGAATTCTGGACTCATAACCTTCATGTCTGCTTGGGCCCATTGTCTTTGCTGAGACTAAGCTGGTGAAGGTGAAGGTCTCTCCTTGGAGCCGTGTTCTCTACTGTCTTAATTCAAGAGAAAGGGAACCTTCCTCTGGCTGAAACTGATGCAAGACCAAAGTATTATGATTATGAGCTTGAAAGTAATGACTGTTTTATTCTTTAAACTGAATTTCAGTTATTCGTATTGGAGATCTGGTTCCTTGCAGGCCAATAAAAGTTGCGTAAACAAGTCTACTTCAATACCTCTCTGAAAGAGTCCTGCAGTCACACTGCAGTATGTTTGATCTGCGGGGTATACGGGAGAGAATATTTCATGCTTTAAACAGAAATAAAATATGAAAAGAAATGCAAAAAAAAAAAACCCTCAAACATTTGTATTAATAAGAGAGTATAAAATTAATTAGAATCAGAATGTTTCCAATATGCAGAAGGGCATTCCTTGATACCAGAGGGCTCAGTCTTTTGTCTTTTCACAGGATTTGTGTTCAGAACTCCTATGCACAACTTTAAAAAATGCTGGGGATGCAGCTGTGCAGTTTGGGTCTGGAGAGCCTTCCCCTTCCCCTCGCAGTGATCTCGGCAGAGAGCAGGACTTTTTATCTCGCGCGCCAGGCTCTGCAGAGGGGCTGCTAGGCAGGGGCTGGAGACCACGGCCGCACGCGCAGGCCCCTGTGCTGCCAGGCTCATCCGCCCCATCAGGCACCAGAGAACAGAACCACAGCATGGTTGAGGTTGGAAGGGACCTCTAGAGATCATCTAGTCCAACCCCCCTGCTCCAGCAGGGACACCTGCACAGCGTGGCATCCAGATGGGTTTGGAAGATCTCCAGAGAAGGAGACCACAACCTCTCATCTATGGGGGATCTATGGGGGCAACACAAGAAGGAAAAAATTGCTACTTTTGCTTGTAAGGATGCTGTGAGCAGCTCACGTAGTCAAATGGTTACGTAAGGCAGTTTGGCTTCCTCTGCCCACGGGAATTCTGCCTGTGGGAGCACATAAGGATCAAGGCTCTGTGCGGTGTGTTCAGAGCTCTCTATCTCTCCAAGTTAAATGCAGTGCAAATCTTGTACCAGGCTTCTGCAGTGCCGTAGCTCCCAGATGTGAGGACACAAGCCTAAATTAAAGACGTTTGTCTTTTTATTGTGCACTCCCTGGTTTTGTTCAGAAGCCAAACTTATTTATGCGTGTAATAAGAAGTGTTTAGGGACAAAGGGCTTGGAGTGTCTAGCGGGATGCTTTGGAAGTTCAGATAATTCAGATGGTTACCCAAATAATGAGTCATATGTTTGCCTGTAACTAGATTTCATCTGTATTTTGATTAGGTCTAGCCTGCCTTATAGATTCATTTACATGCAGTTTATGTCTGATGAGGCTGATCCACATAAGGTCCAGCTGTCTTAATATTTATATACTACATTTTATTCCCCACACTGTAAAGCTATGAATCCTGTGTTGTGGCCTGTTAAAAAAATGGCCGGCATTATTTGATAACACATCACAGCAACAACAATAATAAGCCTCAGATTTTCACCGTATGCTCTGGCTGTCCTAACTTGCTGTTTGAAGTTATACCTTGGCCTGTATGTTCTGGGAGCACCAGAAATTGGGAGAGAAGGAAAAAAAATAGAGTAGTATAACCAACATAAGAAAATACTAGTGATTGATCAATTGATCTATCTATCTGAATGTATCTATAGTGTCTTCAGAATATTACCACTGTTTTAGGTCTCCAAAACCCCCACAATAAGTAGATTTTGTAGGAAACTTTATTGTTTTGCTTTCCTTCCGCTTCAACTCCTGCCCTCATTTTCAAAGTTGATGTGTGTTGACAGACAGAAACGCTTGCTAGATTAGGATCCCTTGAAAGTCACACAGATGACACGCACAGAGAAAGTCCCCACAGATGGGAAGATAATTCCCCAAAACCAAGATCCCAGCAGACTGAACCAGAACCTTCAAAACACAGATACTAAATTTTCACACGGATAAGTGAGCATTCTTTTTTACTACATAATAATCCAACAAATTTTCACATAATTATTGTTCATTTGCAGTCATTGTCTACCGTATAGGATACCTTGATTAAATTATGAAACAGTAAAACTAATTTCACAGTTTCCTGTCATAAATTTGTATTTTTAGCTCTTTACTGAAAATATACTGCTACTTTACAGTGTGATTAACTGATTAATCTTACAGTTTGAAATACTGATTGGTTTTGCGTTGAAATAGGAGTCAAATGATGTTTTAGCATTTTTTTTTCCAATTCTGAGTTATTCCAAAATAGGGAGGGGAACACATCTTAATCTCATGGTATTAGCTGTAAACTTATATTTACTACTGACACATTTATTGCATAATGAGGAGATAATAGTATAGCTCAGCACAGCAAAGACAAGGCGACCGGTGAGTGAGAGCAGCCTGGCTGCCTACCAGCTCCATTGATAAATCTCTACCTGATTGTTTGGGATCTGAAGCTTGTCCTGCATAGCTGTGTATACTGTGAGTCTGTATGCGAAGTCAGGACACCTACTGCTGTCTGACAGCGGTAAAGGTATTCTGCACAAAGAGGGCTCTGTTCTCAACTGAGATCTGTAGTTGCTTAGTCCCTTAAATCAGAAATGCAGGAGTCTGCAGCCTCCAGTTTGGGAATGTAAGGCCTGGATATTATCTATTCGAACACTCCCTTTGCAAACCCTTGCAGCTGTTCCACATTTCTTGATTGCAACTGCTTCATGTATTTGGGGAATAAGCAATGTCATCTCAAAGGCACATGCAGTCGGGAGCTTCTGCCTGCTCCTGGTCTTAGGTATTTTTCAGCTAGCTCAGAGAGCTGAATATTACTTAGTATTTGGGGACTCTGAATATGTGACAGCACGTATTCAATCCATTAACATGGTTAGATTATATAGTTTTATCTTTTTGTTCTGTTTTGTTTTCAAAATGCAGTACTGACAGTATTAGTGAAATAAATCAATGTAAATTAGAATTATTACTGACTTCATTTAACTGGTGTGGAACATCTTCAGGGAGATCAAAATTGAATGGAAACAACTTATTTGTGCAGGAGGATAATTTACAGTGAATAATTTATTCAGTGAATTGTTCCTTGTTCTGTTTGTGAGCTGTCTGGTCACCTGGCTGTTTGTCTTCAAAAGTTTTGCTGTTGGATGTTGGCAAACAGTTCTCGGTCTGTAGCTCTGGTGCAAGTAATGTCCACTTGCACTCTGCAGTATCTGACTGCATGCAGTTTTCTTTCAGTGTTAGCTGCTTTAAGCTGTTTTACAAAGCCATGCAAAAAGAGCAAAATGCATCCAGTGTTTGGGAAATCACATGTAAATGCATAATCCACATAGGAGCTATCATCTCCCAGCTGATACAGCTAAGGGTAGCTGTCCTGTTTGCAAATACTCAAATTCATTAATTAAAAATAGCTACTCAATGTTGTCTTGTGTTCATGGCAAGAAACGTACTAATTTATATATATATATATATATATATTGTTTGCCTGCCCAACAAGAGAATAAAGAGTGAGTCAGGAACGAAATGTTTCAATATTGCAGCAGTCCTTGGGAAGGGACTGGTCATGTCACCTCTTGGGTTGTCTCCTGAAGCAGGGCCCCACCAAAATAAGGTACTTGCAATGAAAGCTCATTTTCCCTCAGAAATAAAAGTGCCCACTACCAAATGTGCTAACCAGAATGCAAAGCTGTGCGCAGCATTGTGCTGTTCAGCTACGAGCCATTTGTGATGAGCAGAGTTCGCAAATAAGTGGGAGAAATAGTTTGAGTTTGAAGAGACATTTGCTAAACAGGGTGGAACCTGCAGTTTCAGTCGTTGCTTTTTTTTGTCCCACAACACTAATACCAGTGTGTTGGGTCAATTAGGGGAAGAAGAAGGCAGTGTATCCCAAGCGAAATGGGGAACGTAGGTCAGATTGTGAGTTTTTTGTTGCTTTTTTAAGACTCTTGAAATGCCTGAATTCATAAGAAAACACAATGACTGTCATACATTGTGTCTGTATAGGATACCATACACTCACATACGGTGCAAGGCCAACAGTATCCTTCTGCTCCTAACAAGTGGAGAAGACTCTGTGAGCCGTACCTATCAGGAAGGATTCTTGTTTTTCCAGTGTACCAAGTCATGACTGATAATGAGCTGAAGTGCCTATTAGAATATGTTAGGAAGGATTTGATTTCAAGAGCATAAACTGTGATTCTTATGTGCACAAGGATAGGCTAACTATTGCATTATGTAGAGTCAGAGATGCCAGAACATGTAAGTGCTTGTAAAGATCAGTACGGAATCAGAAAAGCAAAAATACTATTCCCCTAAGTAAGTCTATCCCTTAAAATATTTAGTAGGAGTTTAAAAATTGGGATTATAAGTTTACTTCCACTGATAGACTACTGTTCCTTTCACTGTGCGTGTATATGTACATATACACCTACTGTATGTGTTACGCATATGTATAACATTAGTAACTCAGATGTAGTTTTGAGTACAAATGTTCTGAAATGATACTGGGCTAAGACCAGATTCTCATGGTACAGAGAATGTCTCTTTGGGCTCTTTTTTTGTCTGCAGTCCCACACTACCGAATCCTTCCGCTACGTGGGTGCCATTTCGGCCTTTTCTGTATTTCCTGTACCCTCAAATGTTCTATCTCTCTCTGCGCCATTTCCCTCTCGGTGTTACTCTGGAAATGGAAATCTCCTGCCGCTGGGTTCTCTCCTGAGCCTGCCTTCCTCCTCGCTCCTGAGCAGGTGCAGTGTTCAGAAGCTGCTGCTGCTTCACCTTATCCCATGGGACCCACAGCATCAACAGATGGGAGTGATGGAAAGAGCTTTAATTTTGTGGTTTGGTAAGTTTACAGTGCCAGGAAAAGAGAAGGAAATCCATTTCAGCTTGCCTGGTTGAGTGTTGGAGGAGGAGGAGGCTAGGAAAGAAGAGTGCAATGCATTTGTGGACACTCTATGGGGACAGGAAAGACTCCCCTTATGTAAAGCATGGGAGTCAAGCTTGTTCTTCAGGAGAGTTAGAGACTCCCCTCAGTTAATGCTACTTGTCTTTTGTGTCATGTGTTTTACAATAAAAAAGGTAGGGAGAAAAAAGGGCTTAAATCTAGAAAAAATATCCCAAACAAACCCATTTTCTAACATTATTACAGCACAGATTCAATACTGTTTTTAAAATTAAGTGAACATATATGGATTGACATTGAACAGTATAATGAAGGGACTGGCTTTGAATCTTTATATAAGGATTGATTATGGTTTCTGCTTTTTGAAATTTCTGGGGCCAAAACCTATCATAATTTAACCACTGTTTAACCCTTCTGACTATACTCTTTTCATATGGACTGTCAGAGTGAAAAGTGAGGAAGTTGTGAAAGATAGAAAAATCAGGATGGGATAGTTGAGTCTAAAGTAATCCAGCTTGTTGGGTCTACTGAGCATTTGTTGACCAATAACTCATTTATTTCTCATGAGGGAAAGCAGGATTCCTCTAGGTTTGTTAGAAAGGAAGCTGAGCTGAATTCTAACCGTTGACCTTTCAGTGACATTCAAGGTCCAGCTTTAAAGCCCCAATTCACTGAAGGGCTGATGCCACTCGCCCTGATTCTCTGAGGCACTCCATCCATGCTGAAAAGAGGATAGGGAACCTGCACAGGAGAATGGAAAAAATACTGTTTTGGTTGGTTTGGCTTTTAAACCTGTCTTCTGTTCCAGTTTGATCTGTGGATTGCTTGTAACTTTGTAAATTTAAACCCCTGGGGATCAAGTGACCTCCCAGGAATGAAAAATCCTAATTTACTGCTAGAAAGTATCATCCATGCAACATTGAAGAGAATTAGTAGACATCCAGATCTGAATCCATTCTGATTCCAAGAGAAGGAGGGAATATGAACACTGACACACGTGCTCACAGACATTGTGAAGAGGGGAAAAGGACTGTGTCTTCTTTAGAAAAAAAAAATGCCTCCTACCATGATCTGTTCTAAACTCAAGTAGTCTTTTATTAGTTCAGTCGATATCACACTTTCCCATCTGTGTAAAAGGAAGAAATCTTCAGTATACAAATGTCAGAAGGCAAAAATTATCCTTGAGCTTACCTTTGAAATGCCAGGCACCGTATCCCAATTTAAGGGAATACCCTCACAGGGGATCAGTCTGCACTAGGATGTTGGCAAGTATATAACTAGATTGGGAGATCCAAATGGAGGCATGACTGGGGTGAATCTATCCCGTGATCACAGTAGCGCGATGGACTCACTGTGGTGAAATTCACTGTGTGTCACTGTAGTGAAAAATACAGAGATACATTTTTGTCGGGCTAGCTCATTAAAGGAGACAGTAAAATAATCCATCAACCATTGGGCTTTAGGTAGTTGATTTTATTCACCAGCTCAAGATCTTTGTGACAAGAACATCCACCTTTATGTGGCACTTCAGTTAAAGGGACGGACTCATCAATCAGTAAATAGCAACTAGCAATTAGTGCAACTAAATGCAGTACACTGCTTGTCCCAGTAAAAATGCTCATGTTTCTTCTCCGTGAGTGCACAGGGGCCTCTCAGCCTTGCACAGCTCCCTTGGCCCAGCACCCCAGGGAAGGGGCAGGAGGGATGCTCACAGTGCAGCCGCAGGAGTTGCTCGGGTGTTGTTCCCTATCCCTGCTCAACTCTTCACTGCTAGACCTTGTCCTTTTTGCCCTTAGGGAAATGTGATTGCTGCGATCCTGCCAGTACTTTCAGACAAGTTCCATATGAGAATCTGCGCTTTGCACCATCAGCAAGATGAGTTTTGGTCCCTTATCGGGTGATTTGCAAGTGTATCAGTTTCTCACCAAGTTCGCTTTTGTTCACAAACTTTGGCAAAGCCAGACTGCCCTGCCTTCACAAGGCTTCCCGCCTCCCTGTGAGGAGGGGGTCCTGAGCGTTGCCACGTGGCAGTCACAGACTGCTCTCCTGAGGTGCATGTGCCCAAGTCTGTGTGCTATAAAGTCACCACGTTTCTTCTGTAGCTGTTACCTCTTTATCTGCTAAGGAATTATGGAGAATGTTTTAAACATCTTAGATAAATTGTCTAATTAAAAGCAAAAAATGAAGTATTTGATGCTGACCACCTTTGTGCATGCACATATATTTCCCTGTGATGTTTAGAAAAGAGCTTGGCTTTTTTTTTTCCTAGAGCAGCATAAGCTCTAAACTGAATATCAATCAAAACTGACCTGTTGTGCTAAAGTGTGAGGTCCCTGGGCTCCCGTAGAGGGACCCTGCCCTTGGGTTATGAGGATTCTTCCCCAAGCAGGATCCCAGCGTCCTAAGGGTTATCCATGCTGCAGATGTCTCTTCTCTTTGGTATTTGTCTTAATGAGTCTCTCTGGACTTCATTTCCCCGGCATTCAGTCTCTTCTGAAGTTCAGGGCTGCCAGAACAGCATCGTATGCAGTTCAGAAGCTGAGGCTTATCTGAATGGGAGGTATCCTACAGAAGTCTATCGATTTATGATCCCGTCTTTTTTTTTTTTCTGTGTTACACTTCTACTTTCTTGTGTCCATGCAAGCTGACTTCTTATGAATTTTCCTCTAACAAATGGGAGAAAGTAGAAGTTCAGAAGAGCATCAAAGCCTTCCCTGACCACAATAGCTTCACTGTCTTTACTTTTCTCCTCTGGATCTTCTCTTTCTCTATCGCATCCACTCCACTTTCAAGGCTCTTCATGTGGTATCCTCTTCTTTCCTGACATCTCCTGTTTATTACTGAGCTGATTCTTTGCTTCAGCCTACATACAGATTCCACTTCTATAAGGAAACATCTAGGCAATATCATCCGTGCTTTCTCTTCATTCTTGGAGAAGCATCCTGAAATTATTCCAGTGTTTCTTCACTATTCTCCTTCAAATTTCTCTTTAAAACTCTCCCTTGCCTCAATGCCTGCAGATTCTTCTTCCATTTCAGCCCTGTGGGGTGGATGGATGCTGTTCACTTTTTGTTTTCTTTGCTAGAGTGCTTCAAAATCAATTCTAAGGTATTTCTGGAGAGCTTCTGATTCTTGTTTGGAAACTTGAGATATCTTATAATTAAGTGTTTTATGCTCTGAGGTGAAAATCAGCCCCACACAGAGAGCAGGCTAAATGTGCATCATTTAAATCCCACAAATGCATTAAAACTGGCTGAATGACCAAACCCAGATCCCATGTAAAATTTCAGTGTTTAAAATGCATGCAGATCTAATAGGCTAGCTTGGGCTGCCCACTCAAGAGATTTTGACTACAGGCATCTCTCATCAGTAATGTAGATGCATTTTAGGAAAGTCTTGGGTCTAGTTACTTTTAAATTAACTGCCCCTTTGAAGACACAGATGGTGAAGACACAGATTCAGTTCTTTTTGGTAAGAGTCACTTCTTTTTTCACTTGTTTTTATTTATTATTCTTTTTATTTTATTGCTCAATCTGTGTGTCCCTGCAGGTCTGGCTCATTTCCCTTTGACGGGTGCATCCCTCAGCCTCCCAGGACTCCTGTGGGAGCTACCTGGGGATACTCACTGCGGCTTGCTTGTTAGCTCCAAATTACCTGTATTTATAGTAGAAGGGTGACACTCATACAAATTATCCTCTCTGGGTCTAACTAGATCCAAAAGGCTCTGTTAAATCAAGCCTCGTCAAGGTGTATAATCTTCCCATTTATTTTTCATCAATTAGAGTGAGAACTTTTTGTCTGAATAACGTTTGCATTTAACAGAACTCGTGATGACAGTTACAGGATATTTTAATGATGGCTTTTCATGTGTGCAGAATTCAATTGTATTTTTAAAAATTATCCTGTAAGCTTCTGACTTTCTCCTGTGGCTTTTGAAAACTGCCATATTCTGTAGGAATGTTAGTGCCAGCTTCACTGCAGCTTAGCTGGGAATTTTGGAGGTTTGGTTTGATTTGGGTATTTTGTATTGTGGTATGTGTTGCAGTTACCATATATATTGCGTTTCTTGATTGTGTGCTTTGAAACTGGGCTTGTTTAGTTCACAACTATGAGTAGCAATTAAATGTGAGGAACCAGATTAAAAGAGTAGAGTAGATGGACCGTGTAAGGCTACAGCTACACAAAAGTCACAAAGTAAAAAAAGAGGTAGAAACACTGATTAAAGGAAGAAGAAGAGAGTGTGATGGCTGATGATCCCAAAGCAGTGGTTTCCTGAGGCTTTCCTGATATAGACACAAGGAACTGGAAAAATAACAGTGCTATTTCCCAGGCAGTTGCAAGTATATACCATACACATAAAGCATTTGCTAAATGGCTTTTAAAATGAATTCCAAAAAATCATTTTCATACACTAAGCAAGTAGCGGAACAGACCCCAGCTGCAAAATAAAGGCATATTGAAGCCTGCTGGTTTGGTGTGGGCCCCTTCCTTACCCGAGGGTCCTTTGTGCATAGAAAGAGACACAGCTTAGACAATGTGGTAGGAAACATAGAGTGCACACGCAAATAAGAAAGTAACTTCATGAGGGTTTGATATAGCTACTACAGATAGAGCAGGCACACTTTCGTATATTTGTTGTTTATTCAGTCAACAGGCAGGCACTAAAATAGATGCCAGCCAGTTTGGCAAGATACAGAGCGATGAGTGCCCATATTTTCAAGACTGGGCCTCAGACCCAAGCTTGTAAAACCACAAACATACCCCCTGCATCAGTTATTGATAAACATGGATATTGGTTCTAAGGAAGAAGGAGGGAGTGTGATGTAATGGTCCCAGAACAGTGGTGAGGGAAATTCTCCCGAGTGCTAAGATGCCTCTGAGCCCTCTCTTCTCCAAGACAAACAGTCCCAGCTCTCAGCCTCTCTCTTGAATGTCAGATGCTTCAGCTTCTTCGTCATCTTTGTGGCCGTTTGCAGCACTCGGTCCAGACTCGTCTTCCTTGTCTTGCTGGCAGTGCTCTTCCTAATGCAGCTCAGGGCACTATCGGCCTTCTTGGCCATGAGGTTGCATTTCTGGCTTATGTTCAGCTTGTTGCCCACCAGGACTCCTAGGTCCTTCTCTGCAGAGCTGCTCAAGCAGGTTGTCCCCCAGCCTGCACTGGTGCATGGGGTTTTTACTCCCTTGGTGCACCACTTTGCACTTCCCTTTGTTGAAATTTGTTCACAAAGTTCCTGGCTGACCATTTCTCCATCCTGCTGAGGTCCCTCTGAATGGTAGCAGAACCATCTGTGTATCAGTTACTCCTCCCAGTTCTGCATCATCTATGAACTTGCTGAGGGTGTCCCACCATCCATGTTGTTAATGAAGATGTTAAACAGCATTAACTCCAGTATAGGCCTCTGGGGCACTTGTGCCTAGCTTGCAGCTGGACTTTGCACTGTTGTTCACAAAACTGAGCCTGCCATTTTAAGCCATTTTGCAGTCTACCTCAGACTACTTGTCTAGCCTGTACTTCTTATCTGTGGGCATGTTAGAGTGTCAAAAGTCTTACCAAGGTCAAGATAAAAAACATGCACTCATCTTCCTTCATCCACCAAGCCAGTTGTCTCATCACAGAAAGCTCTTAGGTTGGTTACGCACAAATTGTCCTTCAGGAATCCACTCCTGATCACATCCCGATCCAAGGTCAGCTGCTCTTTCACGTTCCCCAGGATGGAGGTGCAGCCGACTGGGCTGTCGTTCCCTGGATCGTCCTTGCCCTTTTTAAAGGAAGGAATGACATTTATTTTCCTCTGGTCCTCAGAAACTTTTCCCTGTTGCCGTGACCTTTCAGAACTGATTGAGAGTGGCCTTGCAAGGACCTCAGGCAGCTCCCTCAGCGCTCGGGGTGCATCCTGTGAGGATCCGTGTACAGAATTAGCAATATCTTCACTGAGATTACTGTGGACTATGGTACTATCCCTGAAGCTTTATTATGTGAATTGTCTTTTAAGTTATCTTTCTCAGAAAAAAAAACATATTTCACAACTCTTAAGTTAATTGCATGAAGTTTTAGAACTTTTAGGATGGGATTAAATTGCTCTGTAAGAAAGGTTTTAGATGATTGGGTTAACTTACTTTTCCATGGCAATAACTTTGTAACGTGTATGATCTAAGGACATATATGAGGGGATTTTTTTTGCATGGAAAATTATATTGCATTAGGCTGGGAGACAGAAAAACATCCATGCATCTCCTCATCAATGAGACGGCCACATTAGGCTCACAGCAGTTTGGCCTGCCAGACGTTCTGACGTCTCCTGCAACATTAAGAGCCATGAATAGGGCTGCAAAGGCTACACTGAAAATTATAGAGGAAGGAAATAAAATCCTGGGAATTAAAACATTTAAAATATCCATAAAAATATGATTTAATCCCAATGCTGCACATTAGATTGGCTTGGGATAGGGTTTGCTTTCTTGTCGCATTTTACTGAGTAGGAAATTAAAGAGCTGCTGAGTGCTGCACACAGGTGTTTCTAGAATCTCTTCTGCACATTTTCACTTACCAATTAACACTTGGCTGTGGTAGCACTTTTCATTCTCCCCATACTTCCATGTTCCTAATGGATGCCCGCAAAAATTCAGTTCCTCAAGCAAGAATTGCTCTGCCCTTTTAGAGGCAAGGGAGCTGGCAGAGGTCGACTGACTACATGTGTGAAGTCAGAATTGGAGGTAGGGGGAGAAATTAGGTAGATTTTGCATCTTGCAGAGCATGCAGTAGTTCCTAGCTGTTCTTTAATGGTCTTATCTGAACATTATCTGAGATAACATTAGTTTTAAGATTGCATGATTAATTGAAATGTGAAGTAAACAGTTGGAAGGTCTTGGATTCCCTAGGTTGGGTGCTGACACTCCATAGGCTGAATTAAAATGGAGTGGGGTGGCCCTAGAATAAAGAAAAATATTCATTTGTACTGGTTGTGCAACAGAACAGGGATGATACCATGGTTTGGGACACATCTGCAAGTATTTCTTTATGCCATCTTCCCACCTAGTCACAGAAAATGTGTTGCAGAAGTTGACAGGTACATTTTACCTCTTGCCTTTGACCAAAGATAGTCTTTGCAGAAGATGCTAGGAGATGCATTCTTAGATGCCGGACAAAAAGGACTGGCTACTTTTTCACCTTCAGCCAACTAAAATGAAATTAGACTTTGTGTTGGTTTTATTTGCCTTTCTTGAGAAGAGTCCAGAACCGGGGAGACAGCCCCTGTAGCAAATCGGGACAGAATCCAGGGCCAAGCTCCTGCAATGCTTGTTTCTTCAAAATGAGGGTTTGTACGATCTGCTAGTCTTCACATTTAGGGATTAGACTGAATCTTTAAAATATTTTTGAACTGATTAACTCTTGACAGTTTTATCACAAATCAGGTTAAGTAATAAATAAATGCAGAAGAATATAGGAATAGATATTTGTATCTTCTAAAGAGCAGTATCAATATGTCCTGAATTTCTGTGCAATGCACATTGAAAATGTGTCTTTCTTGCACTGCTTTCTCCTCTGCTAATATAATTCCGTGTGCAATGTTCCTGACAGCCTGCAGTCTTTGGATTTCTAGCAGGGACGTGTTGGTGTGTGCGCTGCGCTCCCGACGCTTCCCTTTAATGCCCTCCCTTTTCCCTGCAGCGCTCTGGTGCTGACAACAGGATGAGCTGGTGCAGGGCAGGCTGTAAAGCAGGGCCTGGCGCGGCGGCTCCTGTGCTGACGCTCACACGCCGCCTCTGCCAAGCACGCCGAAATATCCAGAGCTTCATTAATACCCTGCCCGGGTCCAGGAAGGCATTTGTGGAGGATGCAGAGGGCTGTGCTATTTAGGGCAAAGCTCCCTAGCCAGGAAGGGGAGCTGGGAAGTCTAGAGGGGTTATCTTTAAAGCAGTCTCGCATACAGATTTCCAGGCTGTCTACTACAATATAGCGCTATTTATATCTGCGGTGCGCCCTTCATGCAGAGCATCACGAAATGTTCTGCAGCGTCTAGCAAAACCTGAGACAAGGGGAGTTTTAGGGGAGGATTTAAGGAAGGGGGTTGACTCAAAGAAATGAGAGAAACAAGTGACACTTCTGTGGAGCAGCACAAATAAAGATGCAACTTGTAACTGAGAAAGGGGTTTTAGTTCTTAGTGGGGTAGGAGTGATGTCTGTTCAAGGAAGAAGGAGAGATTGCTTTTAGAAAAAAAAAAGGTGATTTACAGATGTCAGGGGCTCTTACACCCTGCTACTAATGTGGCATCACATTTTGCACAAAACTGAGGCACAGATGTTTCTGTTTATGCACACAGTACAGGTTCATGCATACAAACAGTTCATAGTCATTAGACATGAAATAAAATGCTAAAACACATCAATCCCTGAATTTATTTCCCTTGAAAATAAGTCACTATGCCAGGGCTGCACTACATCTCAGTCTATATGTGAATATTGCACCTAGCATGAGTTTCCTGACATTTATGAACCATAAACAAAAATTTTGCAAAGTACAGGTTGATCCCAGATGAGATTTTTTTTTCTGTAGGATGTTCACAATATCAATTTGGGATATAGAATATGGTTTCTTCCTCTGCCCTACCTGTCCACCTAGAAAATGTTTCTCCTCCATAAGGAGAGAAAAGCACTGAAAAATGAGCATGTGCATGGACACACACACAAGCGGTTCCTTAAAGATCCTGATCAATCACCGTTGCTGCTTTTCTTACATTACTCCATGGTAATAAGAGCTACCACATCCCTTGCTTCACGCTAGTTCAGTGCACTTAGCCATTCAAATGCATCATTCTTTCATAAAATATGAGTAAGCAAAAGCACCTCTCAGAATAACAGCACTAGAAATAAGAACAGGATTTCTCCTCTTGCCATTCATTTTTTTTTACCAGATCCTGTTGCTGACGTTGAAGCTGCTATGGTTTCGGAAGGCAAAGGTTCAGCGCTTGCTTTGTAGCTCCCTCTCTTAATGGGAAACTGTCTCGTACTCTTTAAGGTCATGGATAATTGGTGATTCCCCCCCACTTCTCTTGGCAGCTTTGGAAATGTTACCTCCTCTGTCTTCCAAACGTGTGCTTTGGGAAATTAGAGAACATACGTGAATATAAAAATAAAATAATTCATTTAATAAGTTAAATACTGGTGTTTTAAGTAGTGGAAAAGTAGAGAAAAGGTAGTATCTTTAAACAATTTCTGTTATAATCCATAAGAAACCCACCAGTTTGGAAGAAATTGCACAAATCTCAGAAGCTCTCATAAGAAGAGAATGGAAACACAATAAATACACAATAAATACATCTGTCTTCTTGAAAAAGTTGTTTCCAAGTGTCATCACTTCTGTACTGGCACAGCCAGAAGAAAAAAATTGTTCATTATCTGCTAGAAAATCCAAATGCATAAAAGGCACATGAGGTTTCTTTTTGTTTTCTTTTGTTCCAGGCCAATGCCCTTGAAAAACCTAGGAAGACTGTGACTTGCCCACTGCACTTACTGACCAGTAAACATGAGGATTTATTGAACAGTTTGATAAGTGCTAGTATGTATGTTCGGTGTCTGTAAGGATGGACGATCACTTATGTTAAATATTCTAAGCCACGGCCTCCCTTGGAATGTTTATCATGGAAAAGAAAAACATAACGGAGCACTTTGAAGGCTCCAAGGTAGCTACTTCAGTTCCTTCCTTAACAGGAAGAAGGGACAGATTTTGAAAGAAGGAAGGTGCTGCCTGGTGCTCTCGGGAGTCACTGTGTAACCTTGCAGAGATGATTTGGACTGCTGCAAATCTGCTCTGTCATCGCTCCCTGACCGGAGCATCCGTCTGCAGCTCGCTATGGGTGGAGTTACGGATGCAACATCAATTAACTTGGGTCCATTTCTGGGCTCGGTAGAAGAAATGTTAGATTCAGTCAGGAGATGTCTACATCCAGCTGCACGCAGGGTAATTTCCTCGCTGCTCTGTCCCTCATATGATTTTGATCTGCAAGACATGATTCAATTCTCTGTGGGACTGAGACCACTTCTGCTAGGTCAGAATTTGATTTTGCAGACATGAAAATGTTGTCAACTTAGAAACTGGAGATTCTGCATAAAGTTGGGCTGGTTTTGTCACGTACCCTGAGTTTAGAGCTAACAGAAATATTAATGTCTTGTTTGTGATGGAGATTTTTAGTCCTCTATGCAGAGACAGAAACTACCACATTGTTTTCCTTTTAGGAAGCCCTTGAGTATGTTGGTAGTGTGTTATGTTAACAACATTAGTCATTACTGACCTGTTCAGTGCTTGATTGGTGACCTGAAGGAGGCAGACCTAATAGCAACCCAAGGAACTAATCTTGTCTGCACTTAGAGTAAATTTCCAACTCTGATATACTGAGAGAAATCACTGCTGCGTGGGCCTCAGACTCATGCTCCCCTTGCACGATGGAGTATGTGTCTAAGGCTGCAAAATGAAGCGTACAAACTCACAGCAGCCCCTGAGAGCTCATTTCCTTGCATTGCCCTGCTGCTTGGGAGCAGCTCATTTCCTTGCATTGCCCTGCTGCTTGTGGAGTAGCATATGCATTGCTGTCCTCTGCCAGAGACACGCTCCCATCCCGTCAGTTCTGCAGCCCTCTCCCCCTCTAGTGGCTTCTCTGGGAAGCAGGATGTAAAGGATGGTTAAATCTGAGCGTTGGGTGCTTAAATCCCACATGCCATTTGTGTGTCGAGCTGGCAGCTTGTGCACTTTCAAACTACAGTTTTGTGACTAATTTTAGTTTGCCTAAAATTGAGCTGCTCTCCACTCCTCAAATATCTTGTTTACCAGGGCACATCAGGCAGAAGATGTTTTCCCAAAGCCTTTTTCGCCCTGAGCTGACTGGTCAGGGTGTGCGGCAAACTGAGAGACTGCAGCGTTGGTATTACTCACATGTAGCATAAAATATTTTTAATTTGGGTCTGAGTCCTGTGGTGTTGAAGTCGGGCTGTGGATTTTACTCCCTGGGAAGCGTGTGCAGTGTGCGCTTAAGTGACGCAGTGTCAATGCGAGGCAGTGCACTTAGGTGCTCTAGATGCTTGCGTAGCTTCTT
The DNA here is from genome assembly GCF_000705375.1 of Tinamus guttatus. Next base: position 402,793 of record NW_010579302.1, on the reverse strand, counting down.
TACTGCATTTGAGCTCCATCTTTTCATGCTGAGAACTCCTTAAAAGCTTTTGAGGTCCTATTCATTTATTTATAAGATTGGTGTGGACTTCTGAGCAGTGATACCCAAACAAAAGAATTAATGGAGGCACCGGTGCTGCCTCCGGAGGGCTGCAGCCTTTCTTGGTGCCTTCACAGAACTGTGCTAGCGCTTTCGTGCCTGCCACGCATGGGGATGCTTCTGGTCAATCTAGGACATTCGTTGCTGATTTGTCCTTACTGTTAACACTGCAGATAGTAAACACGTAAATCTCCGAGCCCCGAGACAAAATGCGGCAAGGTTTTTAAAGCTGGGCACTCCTTCCAGATGCAGATCTTCCGGAGTATTTCTACTCTTCTTCTCCTCTCTGTATATCTTCCCAGAAAGTACTGGGACAATCTTTTGCACTAAGCAGCATAAACAGAAAAGAGGTTTAACTTTTTGGAGGGAATTGTTTGCAAAGATTAGATTTTTGTCCTACTTCTGTTTGGATTTGCTGCAAGGAAGCAGTGGAGAAACGCACATTCAGCTACGAGTAATAGCGTGAAGCATAGGCAAGAATTGCTTCATGTTGCACAAAACAGGGATGCTACAAGTATTAGCACTGTGTATTCAACTCTTCTGTATACGGCCTAAATGCTATTGCCTGAAAGGTGGTGAGACTTAGTTGTAAGGACACATAGGGTGTATGAATCAGACAGGAAGGAACTGGTTGCCTTTTTATTCATTTTACATAGAGCTCTGCCTTCTGAGAGGATTTAGGTAGAACTAGCACAGATTAGGTTGTGAAATGAGTTGCCATGTGTTCTCGTAATGCAGATCATGGTAGCTGCAAATGAGAAGTGAAACTTCCAAACTGGCGAGTGATGCTAGGAGAGAAACAGGGGAGGGAACATCTTCCTCTGCGGGGAGTGCTGCTTAGATGAGGTAGCTGGTTTCTGTCTCTGGCATGAGTTTAAGAAAATGAGTGTGTTAATAATAAGATGTGTGTTTTAAGGATGTCTTTTTTCTTTTTTTTTGGTGTGTTTTTGTTTCTTAATATTGGTTATGTGGTAACCAGAGCTTCCTCTATTGATTCCCATGCTTTCAGGAGCCCTGGTGATATACTGTATCTATTTGCATCACAAATTCAAATGCAATACAAATAGAGTAATTATTCTGTCTCTGAAGAACTTGATTAATCTTCTTGTCTGCACACAGGAAAAAAAAAAAAAAAAGCTGTTCCAGCTCAGCTTTGTTTATATTACACTAGGAGACATTTTATCTGGGCATAGGGAAGCCCTGATTTTGGAAAATGTGGAAGTTACAGGAATTGTTGGGTCATCAAATTTCCAGTGGAGCAATTTATTCACATATGGATTTTTTTGACAATATTGTCTTTTTAAGGGTGGCTTTGGGATTAAGGTGCGTTGAATGGCAGCTTTCATTCCCATCAGTCGTTCCACTTGGATGAGAGGCCAAGAGGAAAAGCGGGAAGGCCAGGAGTACGTAGCCAGGAAGGGCAGTAGGGCTGCAGCCCCAGGGCCCTTGGAGAGGTCACACAGGAGGAGATGGGAAACCTGTGGTCCCTGGAGCACAGAGCCTGAATGAGACGAATGTGCCCAAGGAGGGGAAAAGGAGACTGGGAGACACAGAGAGAGAGGGATTGAGCTCCAGGAAAGGGGAAGGTGGGGAGAAAGGGAGGTGGGGAGGAAGGGAGGCAGGAAAGAGGGAGTCAGGAGAGAGAGAAAAAAAGACTGTTTTTTGCATCCAGCACAGAAGCGGGTCATGTAGACTGTAAAATAGGGAGGGACGCTGATCTAAAGACACCTCAGCTGATGACATAACAGATTTAATCGATTTATTTGCTTTTGAGTATTCTTCGACCCACCAGCATTCAAACGCCTGCAAAACATCCAAAGCATTTTTTTTTTAATGATAAAAGATAGGGTTTTTAGCACTGATTCCAGTCCTGCATGCTAGAACCCTGGCACTTGGTGAGGAGAAGTTCTGTTACATTATGGCTGCAGGAGCTGTGGGGTTTTGCAATTGTTTTTTCATCAGTGTGGAATTTCATAATTCTCACTTGCTTCTCACTAGCCTTCCTGTGTAAGAGCCTTATCACCAAACTGCCCTTTCTTCCTTGTGTCACAGAGGGGTAATAGCACAAAGGCAAGGTCAGGATTTCAGCGGAGCTTGTGACTCAGTGACTGTTTGTTAGACAAATTAATTGAATGCTCTTTTGAAGACTGAGCTCACTGTGCCTTAAGATATTAGGAGCTGGAATTTTGCCTTCCTTGCTTTTCCATGAAGAGCATAGAAAATCTCAGTATTGGTTGAAAGTAACTGTGATTATAGCTCTTTTGTCTGGAAACAAACCACTGTTGTTTTATGTTACCAAGTGTCTACTAAATTAATGAGACTAATTCAGTATTTAGGCAGATGAATTGCTACTGAAAATACTGATAGATGCTGAGGCATGTTCTCTGCCTAGTAACTCCACTTCTGCTTTCAATTCTGGCAGGTACTGTGTCTCAGATAGCTACTTTGTTTGCTTATTTTGTCACTGTAGGTTGGATTTGCAAAAGAGGCTCATCAGTTCCTTTATCCTGTAACCTGCAATTTACTTCCTTGCAAAGCTGGTTTGGACACTGTCCATGTGATACACCCAAAACTCAGACATAAAATTTAGCAAGACAGATACTCTAGTTCTGAGGGCTTAAGCCATCACCACCACCACCACCACCAAAAAAAAAAAATAGTGAATACCTGATATATGTGATACAAGTCTTGTCTTGAGCCAATGCAAGTTTATTCAAATCTTCAAAAAAATAGTTCAAATTTGATGAAATAATTTTGAATGACTAATTTTGGCCAAAATAGAATTTTTGCTAGATCAAGTTATGCCAGTTTAACTCCGCTTGACCAGATTACATGCATTTCTTTGCAACAGGCGTAAGGTCAGTAAAAACAAAACAAAACAAACAAACAAACAAACAAACAAAAAACCCCATAAAGCAAACACAATAAAAATACTGTGTGTATTAGTTAATAAGAGAGAAATGCAATTATAGTTTGTATAAGTTTGATCTGGATCCAATTTATATTGCTAAGTGATCCAGTATGAACGGCTGTGGGTTCTTTTTCTGGGCTAAACTGAGCTGGGTTACAAAATGAAATGTCACTTCTGAAAATTGCCCTTGATATTTAACATATATTAAGAGTTGTAAAATTTCGATTATTGTATAAATGATATAGCAAGATAATTTTATTCGCTTTTGCAAAGGGCACAGATTTTACAATAAATATCTGGTATGATTAATTACGCGTAATCGAAATACCTTGAGGATTATTTTTTGTTAACTTTTTTGTAGTTTCACTGTCATCTAGAGGTAGCAATCCTTTTGGCTGTGGGATACTTGAAAAGCACAAGTACAATTTTCAGCTTTCAGAACTTCATCTATTAAAAAAAATCCTTTAATCTTTGCAGTGCTGAATCCTGTCAGTGCAGGAAGTTTCGGCCAAGGCATACCAAGCTGTGCAGCTGGTTCTTAAATTCATTTTACCAGGCACTAAAGGATTGTTGACATAGATATATTAGAGCCAGCAATCTAACCAGGTGCGTCATTTCATAAAATGAGGCCCCAAACTTAATCAAATAAAAACTTTCTTCCAAGACCTTACCCAACTTTGTCATTCTGGATTATTAGTATTTGGTCCATATAAAGAAACAAGTCAATTGTTATTCCATGTCCAGCCATGTGGTTTTACTGTCTGTGATCTAGATACTTCACCATATGAATGATAATGTAATTATACTGATATGTTTATGTACAAAACATGTTTTATTTTGACACACATGTAGTTTTTTATTATCTATATGCAGCCAGATGAAGTGAATTTGCTTTGGAATCATTAGAACGGAGGGACTTGGTGGCTCACAACTAGCTATTGGATAAGTCTGATACAGAGTTGCGTTTTTGCAGTCCCTAAAGATCTTGTTAGGTCTGTTCTTGGCCTAACATCAGTACTAGTGAATGGAAGAATCTAGAAAAGTTCTCATTTTGACTGCATTCTAGAATTTGTAATGAAGTCTAAAACACCTTTATCTTTAGCAGTGATTACTTTCAAAATAAACAATTTTGAAAATCACAAAGTGATTTTCTTAATGAATTGTTATATTACATCCTCTAGCATTAAAAAATGAAAAGGAACCTTAGACTAAACATTACCATAGAATGTGATAATATTTGGCAGTTATTAATAGATATATTTAGGGAAAAAAAGAAGGCCATCAGTTTAATGTCACGGAATGCATTATAATAGGAGATCCTTAGGGGCTAGTAGCTTACAGAAAAGACACGGGGAGCCAAGAAACAAAGATACACATTTTTCTTAAAGGTAATGGGAGCTGCCCCCTACCTGGGAATGAACGGCTTTTGGAGGCTAGATGAATTCTTAAGAGCCGGGCTTGTCAATAATGCTCCTTGAACTTGATTCATCATCGTTTGGTCTCTCCTATTTTTCTCCCAGTGCCTGCTCCCGCTGTGCCGGCTGCCTTGCCTCTGCCGGGCTCTCCTAACGGCTGCGATAAGCAGGGGAGAAAGCAGGACCAGGCCTGGGCTTACTCAGGGACTAACACAGAGTGTGCATGTACCCGCAGCCACGTCTTATGTGGCTTATAGGGCTGCTATTCGATCTCGTGTCATTTCTCAGGATATCTCGTCTCAACTTGTGTTAAGCATTGCATCTGTCACAGCTGCGATGAGAGAGGTTATTTCGCGACAGCATCACAAGGAACGTAGGCCGTGGCTGTGTGTTGGTGGGATATCACCTCTTACCCTAAGAACGCACAAGCAGAGAGAGCTCATAAGAGATTTACACAGGAACTTTTTCTCAGGCACATAACAATATGCAAATACCTCAGGATCAAAGGTAAGTCACAGAAAGATGGCACAGAGTAGAATAAGTCAGCTCAGCTAGCAGACGAACTACATGACAGACCCACAGGCAACTTCAGAGCTGTCAGCTTCGCTGCCTGTGGAGCCCACCAAGGGGCCAGATGCTGCTGCGGCATGAATATTTTCTGCCGCTCGGCATCTGGGCTCTGCGACGGCCTGCGTGTCACGTGTCAGAGAGGCAGCTTTCACCGTGCTGCTGGGGATGGACACAAAGGAAAACAGGATTTGCTGAGGTTAATGTTAATTAAAAATTAATCGCCACGACAGTTTTTAAGCCAAGTTCTACCTGCCAGTTATTAAAGAGCAAGATTATCTTAAAACAAAACAAAGCCTTTAAGAGTACACATTTACATTATACACACTGCTGTTTATTTCTAAGTTCTGACTGTCAGTGTTTCTGGCCAAAGTGAGGAGCATATACATAAACATATATTACACACATACACAGTCCTTATCCTGTAAGGAGTTACAGGCATGGTATGCTGCAGTTAAGCCCTGCGTCATATTCAGTCCTGGCACAACATTTCTCTAACCTGGTGATTGATGATAATGAAGCTAATGATAAAACGCTTCTCAGATCTGCTTCATTTGGCTGGTAGTTCCCTGCGCATCCCAATGAGGTGCTACCCTTGCTTGGAGGTGGCTGCTCACTGCCCTGCTCTGCAGGGCTGTGGTGGTCACAACGTAGGTTTAGCCCTCAGTAGTCTTAATTAGCAAAATTCCCTACAAGTAGAGATTAGATTTTTCCCCTTCTGTTTTCTTTAGACTGAAGATAGTTCTGTGGATTTCTAAAAAAAATTGGGAAAATACTCACCAAGCATTATATTTAGATAAGAATCTCAAGTCTTCAAGTGTCCTCTTGGCTGGCTGTCTTCAGATGAAAAGTATTCTTCAAAGAGAAGACAAAAAGCATTTGACTTACCTTTGCGGGGCAGGGAGGTAAAAATAAAAACAGGGCAGTTTTTTGAGGGTAGTTTTGTTCATATGTGATTTTTATAGAGCAACATATTGGCTGGTAAAATTGATCAGAAAGCTCTTTCGTGGTGTGGGCAGCACTGCCACCCTCCCTGTCAGGGCTTCCCCAAGGGTTGCTGCAGGGTGCAGTGTGTGCACGGGTCTGAGCCTTAGGAGAAAAGCAGGGAAAGCAGCCCAGGGAAGCTTCAGGTGTCCGTCCTGGAAAGCTTCCAAGACCCAAGTGAGAAAGCCCGAGTTAGCGGTTTGGATTCAGTGTTGTCCCTGCTTGGAGCGGGAGCTTGGACTCAAAAGCCCTGGAGGTCCCACGAGCCTGCATGATTCTCTGGTTGTCTCATTCCATGAAAAAGTGTGTGTGGAGACAGAAATAAAAACTCAGGAAAATGCTGAGATTATCGACTTACATGCAGATTAAAAGACTGTGTCTAAAGTCTGATGTAAAAAGATGTATTTGATACCAGAGCTTCTGCGTGCCTCGCAGAGAGCCCCGATGGTTCTGAGGTTGTTCCCAGAGGTTTCACCTCTCAAAGACCCTGCTATACAGAATGACATGACAACATCAAAGATGACTGTGACACATCATTCTCAGCAGGTAACCCCATCCAAGGTTAGTGGTATGCTCAGTGATGTCATATCTCAGTAGGCAAAGAATTACTAAGTTGTTACCTCTGATTTAGCCGGAGAAACACTTGATTAAATTATTTAATGGGAACTTCAGACAAACACATTTTTCCTGCAGTTTGGCCTGTGACTGTGGTAACTACTGGCAGAAGATAAAGATGGTGAAAGCATAGATGAGTCTATCCAGATCTTTTGAGTCAAATGAATGATTTAAAAAAGGAAAAAAAAAAACTGTGACACCAATAGACAGTAGTACCCTATGAAGTAATAGATTCATAGCTGGGAAAGCTGGGAAATTGGCCAGTATTGATCACAGACAACATGAGGGTTAATACTTTTATACCTCTGTAAGTTATGACAAAGTACTTAGTTTGCCTTATCTTGTACTAAAGGGCTCAAACAATGATCTTCAGAAAGTTTTTCAACCTTTACTAGAATTTCAAAATTCTTCTTCTTTGTCTACTAGTAAATATATGAAAACAAAGATGGCATGAGATGAGAGAAAAGACTGCAGAAAAAATGAGTTAGTTACAGTCACATCAGTCATCGTCCACTGGGATATTAGTTTTATGTAGTCCCACTGAACGCGTTAAACTTCATCCATTACCATCTGTTTGAAAGGAGCAATGTTGTTTCTCTCCTGTTTTTCCCTGCAGTTAGTTACTGCTGTGCACCTCCATTTTTAAATAAGTTGGTGTATTATAATTACATTAAAATACGCTATTTTCTGATACTCAAATAGAAGCATGACCTAAAATACTGTTTGATTTTAGGTAATAGTAAAGGATGCAGATGTATTTTGGCTTGACATTTTAAGCTTGAAAAAAAAAGAAAGAATCCAAATTTCATACATACTGAGGTATTTGGGAAAGCTTTTTTTTCAATAACTGCTTTGAAATTGGGTATTGAGCAGGAAAGAATTGGAAAAAAATAACCTTGAAGAATCCAAAATCCAAAACTTACATAAAACCCTCTACCTGATAGACACCTGTCTGGTCCATGCAGTAATTATACACTGAAATTATGACCTTTAGAATGAGAACTCCTTTTGAGCTTTATCATGTACAGGTGTAATTGGACCATAAAATCCTTATAAAAATTTATGAAAGAAACTTGACTGAATGAGTCTGATAGATAATTTAGGAACCCAAAACTCTCAGTCATTTGACTGAATTTATATCTTAAATATTCTCTGAGGTGATTATAGCCTTAGCCCATCCAGCTGATGTCATTTACCAACTGATGGCATCAGCATGTTCCTCAGTGTTTAGTTGTACCTTTGCTGTCCGTTTGTTTCTAATGACCAGAGAGCACAAAATGACCAAGACTGTCCAAAGTGATGAATGATCTTTGTGTCCCCCATAAGAAATCATAAAAGGGTCTGTTTGTTAAAGGCTCCCAACCCACAGCCTTCTTAAAAACTCAATAGCAGCTTTGGCAGAGTACTCAGAGCTGAGGCAGCCAGAGTCACAGGTCACGTTCGACAAGCACAAGCCTCTAAAATTTTCTCTGTGCCAGGACTTCAAACCAGGGAAAATCCTGGTCCATTATTATTATGCTTTTGTCCATTTCCTCCTCGCATCCATCTTCGTGGGTTCCAGAAGTCTCCTAGGCACTTTTGGAAACTTGGAGAAACAATGAAGAGTAATTAAGAGTAAGTCTAATCCTCCCAACATTTGGCATTTTCAAGTGACTTAGTGTAACTTTTTTCTAAAATGTGTAACTTCATTCAGGCACATGATCCATGGTAAAGCTCATGGTTAGAAATGTTATTAGCTCGGTGAGGTTTATGCAGCCATTCACTCATCAGAGGTGTTGGCTTGCAGTTCCTCTGTATTCAGTATGATTTTCTGCCGCCTGCCAAGTGATGTTGCTACAGTCCTCACTGTAGGAATACGCTGGTGCAATAATTATAAACAACATTTTCTCAAAAAATATTTTTAGAACAGCAACTGTCCTTTCCAATATAAACATTTCTCTGCTGTGGTGGCAACTTTACGTGGGCAAACAAAATTCCTTTTGATTTTTTTGTAGGTGGTATCCTCAAATTACCGGGGAAGTATTTCCCTTTCTCTTCCCACCCCAAATATGCCCGATTATTTCTAAGTCTAGATATGCACTGGCTTGTATGAAAGGCTCTACTATTTTGGGTTTGTGACATTGTTCTGCTACTGTACTGCACATTGGAAGACCACTTTTGTTTACGGGCTTTCGAATAGTGGTAATGCAATTTTACTAGGGAGTACTTTGGTAATAAAGTTATTTTAAAAAATCTCCCATATGTTGGATATCATAGATACCTCGTAATGCAGTGCTGGAGTTGAGAATGTGATGGTTCAGGTCTTGCACTTGTTGTGTTGATCTGGCAAGCTTCCTAGATGCATTCTTGACTGTAAATGCATGGAGAATCTGAGAAAATGCATAGAATATAGCTATATTTATAAATAAACTTGAAGAGATTGTCTCATGCAATTCCTTCAAGATATGCATAGAGCAACTCAGGATGAACTAGTTCTGATTACTTCTGTCAGCTGAAGAAAATGCTGCTCATATTTGTTTTAGTTAAAGAGGGACAAAGTAGACGCTCCAAAAGGAGGAGAGAAATCCATAAGAAAAAAAAAAGTGCATGTGATGATAGTAAATACGTGAGAGCATTAGTTACACTATTGTGTTTGTTTTTCTGTTGCACTTTATTTTCTTACTCTCCTCCCATATTGTGTAACCGCTCTGTCAAAACAACTCTCTTTCAAAGGGCTTCACCCTTGTCTTCACTACTTTTAAATGTCATGTTTTTGTCGTGTGTTAGAAACCACTAAAATTGGAAAAGTTTAATTCTTTCAGCCTAGATTGCCTAGTAAAATGTAGATGCAGTCCCGCTGAAATGGAGGAAGAGAGGAGAAGGAGAAATGGAGGCTGAAATGTCAGTAGAGTTTGAGGAAAGGTGGGAGAAATTCCTATTTTGGAAAGGCATTTCAAAGAGTCATTTTTGAATTGTGCATTTTTAACACATTGAATCTAGTTTTAAATGCTTATTTCAGAAGAAGAATATGCTGGGAGAATTTGCTTTTAATTTAGTTGCATTTTGCACAGATAAGTAATTGATAACAGTTTAGATTGGATAGAGTTATAAGGGTGCTGGGAACCAACCTGCCAGCGAGCCAGAAGAAGGGATTTCAAAAGCAAATGTTGGATAAAATTCTAGCAATATCCATAATTTCTGCTTATAAAAATGCATCTAGTGAGAACTGACTTAATGTGGGACTTTGGACTGAACTGGCATAGTGGAGGAGTTCACATAGTTAATATTTCCTGAGGTTCAACAGGGCTTTGGGGTGCAGTACAGAGATCCACGAGCGAAAGGGGAGCCAAATCCTGCTTGTTAGAAGAACAGATGTTAGCAGCTGTGCTGTGCAGTGCTTTTATTCCCAAGATTAGCATGGACATAGGCAGCGTGAGTCCCTTTTCAGACAGAGTTTTTAAGAAGAAACTTATATTCTCAGGTGTGTGCCTTCCATTACCTTACGCTGCCAAAAAATAGATGTATTTCGCAGTGAGGAAACTGAAGCAAGCTCTGTGGGAGAAAAGGCTCCATAGATTCCACTTGAATGGAACTGGGCATCATTAACTAATTACGTCTGGTATAGAGTTGATTTTATAGCTAAGAAAAAAAAAAAAGCACTGTGCTTGAGTTCCCCAAACACTTTACAGGTAAGTGGGTAATTCATGTCGCTTATCTCATTGTGCAGAACTGTATTTTGTGAAATTGAAGGTGCAACCAATTAGCCCAAGGCTTCAAAAAAGAGCTGATTGGAAATTCCCTGACAAAAATGATGATTCTACTGTTGTTTTACAGTAATGTGGGGCATTTTGGTAGTGTAAAGATTTTGCATACAGAGCTAGTGAATGCTTATCAGATGAGGAGCAGCGTATACGACCAGAGGAATTTTTGATCTGGAAGAAGGAAAGCCAAACCTAAAGCATATGGGCACTATATGGGTGCATGGGAGCCAGATCCCGTGCCGACAGATGTGACCAATATCAAATGCTCAGCAATAAGCAGTGGATAGCTAGTGAGTCTTAAGCATATGAGAAAATGTCAAGCAGAAACAGAATAGCTTATGTGCTAGGTCTTTCTCCTGCTTTCCTTCAGTATCCCAAACTAGACCAAAAGCTGGTTCTCACCATGTTGTTGGTGGAAACTTTGTATGCACTCACAGGGTATAATTATACCTGGAAAATTATATGATTAAAATTAAGTTGCAGAATGCCATATTATTCCACCATTTTAGTGCTGTTATCCTCTCAGTCTTGTCTGCGTCGATGAGAAAGTCTCATATGCAGAAGATGTAGAAGATTATACTGTGCCTTCCCAAACTAAAGCATTTTGATGAAGTTTTGCAAAATGTGGATTCTATAACACTCAGCATCTATGACACTATAGTGCTACAGTGCATTATAGTGGTGTTACTAGATGTTTCTCCAGAAAGATGTTTCTGGTCCAAAATAGAACTTCTGGTCATAATTAGAGAGTAGACCAAAAAATGAGCAAGAAAGAGATAGTTGCATTGGAGACATCTGTATGTAGTTACTATCCTTGAGTACTTTGGTTACTATCCTTGAGTACTTAGGTGAGTAATTCAGTTATTTATATGGACTGGCACAACTCTGACAGGAGAAATGGAAAATTCCCCCCAAAGTTAGCAGCTGGGTGGGTAGGATTCTCTCCTGGAGCATAGACACGTAGGTCTGACTCCAGCTGTGTAGAAATTTGATTTACACAACCTTTGAGTGCCCAAATCATCAGCCAATTGATTTTGTAAGTGCTAGTATCTCAAAACAGCAGTATTTCTGAAATCCTGGCAGTTCAAAATATGGATGTATTCTACCACATTCTTTGCAAGACCTTAAGTTCATTTGAAAAAGAAATGTAAGCTTCTAAGTCACTTGGCTATTTCTGGAAGTTTGTGTTTGTTTTCTCAAAGGGCTTATTTTAGAAAAATATTAGCGTATTCCTATAATTAATCTGCACTGTTATTAGTGTTATTTGCTTTGATTTGATGTCCAGAGGTAGGTCGCACATATGGGTGTTTTGTCTTCATTAAAAATACACATCCATTTTATTTTTCACTTAATCTTCATAGAGGCTTTTCCATTCTGTAATAAAGTATCTGGGCGTCTGCGTTTATGCAGAATGTATGACACATAACTCTATTGCCAGACAGCAAATGTCATCTCTATCTTTTTGCTGAAGTGCCCTCTTTCTGCCTTTCCAGAGCTCAGGACTTGCACTACTGCAGTCTAGCCACATCAGGAACATCAAATCAGGCTTGGAAACTCCTGATAAACACTGGCATCAATTTTGTCTAATTTAGATGCTCCAATATTTTTCACATTCCTACCAATTATTCACCTAACAATTAATTTATTTATTTACTAATAATAAACACATAAATTCAATAATTTTATTTATTATATTTCTTTCTCACTTTTAGATTTTAGGCATAATACAGCGTTCATAGTTAATTTTTGAAGTTTTGCTTTTTACCAAACACTCAACAGAATGCAGGTTTACTAGCTTTCCCTTTTGCCTTTATGTTTTTGCTTTTTTGACACTGACAACTTCCTAAATTAAGGGATGGAGCCTGATTGAAATCACTCAGATGGCTTTTGAAATTTCTTGGAAAGGAGTTTGTAAGTCCAAAGAAGAATAAACAGGAAAATTGAAGAAAAAAATCCTGTAATAGTCTTACAGCTGAAGCACTCTTCCCACAAAATGGGAAATTATCACCCAAATCTTTGTCTTTCAGTGGAAACTGTTGAAAACATAGGCATCTAAATCTGTAAATAGAAACAGATATAGTAAAGGGGCCTAACTTCCACTGAAATTACCTGAATATGTTTCAAATATATGTCCTGGAAGCCTACCTCACTTCCCCTGCCCCACTTAAGAAAAGAAAAAAAAAAAAAGATATCAGCGTGCTTTAATTTGGAATTTTTAAATTTCAAAACTCCTATCCTTTGTATTTCCCTGTAAAATACATTAGGTCATTTTCAGTTGATATTATTCTTGTATTATTTTCTCACTTTTGAGTGTTTGACTTTTGTGTGTGTGTATATATATATAGATATGTGTTATATATATCTGTATATCCCACCAAAATACATTCAGCATATAACCAATAAATATGAAAAGACAAAATGGAGCTGTGACTGTCAGTGTCACATCCCCCATCTTCTTCTTCTGCATTAATATTTATTTTCTCATGCTGTTGATTTCCATTTCTTTAATACCCCGCTGAAGCAGGGGCTGTTCAGGTTTTCAGGATGTGGAGTGCTGCAAGAGGTAATATGTGTCTGCGTTGTGTAGCTCCTGGATGCAGCAATCAGGAAAGAAAGAGCTATGGACTGTCACAGTATTAGGTAAAATGCATAACACCGATAGTAAAATGTTCATTGACCTAAATGCCTTCCTAGCTGCTATAAATGTGCCCATTCGTCTTAGATATCAGAAGGGCAGACGAGTGGCTGAGCACATATTCCTGCAGTCACAGAAGACATACAGAGCCCAAGTCAGAGGAAGGGTGGAAATAACCAAAGACAAAACAAGGTCTAACACTTACTGTGCCAGTAGTATTGTAGCAACTGCTATTTCAGGAACAGGCCTCGTTCTAGCGGTTTATTGTATCATGCCTAAAAGTCTTAAATAGGAAATGAGACGATGTTTGACTCCAAGTTAGAATGTATTACTTATTGATAATTCAATTGCATCAACATAAATGAATCCTCTTGCTTACAAAATGGCATTTTGAGAGCTTATCACCTACAGTTCAGTAGGAAGACAACTAATTTGCTGCGAGTAGATCATTGCTTTGCTTGTGAATTCATATGCAATTCCCTTGCTGTCTTTGCATTCTGTCCGTGATATAAGCACACAATTAAATAAAAGGGGGGCGATGAGACCTGCATTAGTGTCTGCAAAACAAAATGCATGACATGACGAGAGAACAGGAGGCCTTTTGCAGGGCTTTGGAGGATACTACTGTAATCACAAACAAAGAAAGTGTCCTATGAATTTTCAGACCACCCAGATTTGCTATTGAGGTAGAAAATATGTTTACAGAGAGGCTTTAGGTGTGCTGCTCCCTAATTCTTTTGCTGTCTAAAAATGTATTTTTAAATGTCCTTGTTCCTTCCTGCCAATCATACAATCAGTTAGTCCCGGCTTCTTTTCTTGTGGGGCTAAGCCGGCTTCCTCGTTTTTGCAGTTCATCAATACAAAACTGATTTGAAGCTGAGCTGTATAATAATAAGCCTTTCAGCAGCCAGGCTTGACACTTGCCTTGTAATTAAGGCCTTGATGGTTGTGTTGATGGCAAATGAAAGAAAATGGCTTTGTTCTCAATTCCAGAGGCTTGATTGCTGGTTCTCGTTCTCACCTGAATTCGACCCATTCTGCATTGTGCACATGATTGCTGGAGTGTGAGTAATTGCAGCGCTGGCAGATGACATTTTCATGAAGCACACTCTGCACTGCTCCAGAGGGAATTTACAGAATTTATAGCTGGAGAAGCTCATCAAACATGGATTTAGGAAATGCCTGTGTGAAAAGTGGGAGCCCACAACCAAATATCAGAGCTTTTCTTTTGACATTTGCTTTTACATAAAGGACTACTGCCTGCAACCTGTCTTACCTTATGTTAGCAGTCTCTTCTTAACCAGATTTTGTGATTAAGCACAGTTATTGAAGTTCATTACCACAGATTTTCTTTTTGTTTTGTTTCGTTTTTGTTTATTTTCACAAGAGTCTCAGGAAAACGAATGAAAAATGTTTTCTCATTCCCATTAATGTTTTTATATTTCCCTAACATTTAAGTGTTTCATGATGCTTATTAATGAAAATAAATGTTTGCTTTTTATATAAACCCTGTTATTTTCTCAACTTTTTTGTATTCAAGCATATAACCTTTTTTCATTAAAGCACATTTTCTTTATTTTAAATGAAAACTAACATACATTTAAAATCGTCACTGAGGCCTCTGTAATAGACAGATGCTGCAGCGGCCATGAGTCTGATCTGCTTTAGAAGCCCTTTTGCCTCATCAGGCTCGCAGATCTCGGCGAAGGCTGTTTTGAGTGTTGCGAATACGGAACGCACCCTGAAATTGTGCATCGCAGGCGGTACGTGTCACGATAGATAATCTCTGCTCCCCTCCGTGGGAGCCTGTCTGCCGTTTCCTCCCCGCGTGACAGTCTTTGTGCCCCTCTCCACGTCTCTGCTGCTTCTCTTTGCTCCCTGAACACGGTGGCACTTGGGTGACTACCTGTGGGGTGCTGTGTTCTGCCTTCGCCAGCGCTGGAACCTGCAGCACCGTTCATGCAGCTCTGCTGACCTTTTCGATCACGGCTGTTGAGGCTGTCACCGCTTTGCACGTGAAGATTCATAGCCGCTCTGACTCAGACAGATTTTTTTACACTGCTGTCTGTCTGGCAAGCAAAAATATCTGCACTTAGCTTCTAATATTTCTTGAAGCTTCTTAATCACGGCAAGTAGAGCAGCGCCTTTCCTCTTTGCATTTAATATTACTGCAGATACAGAGTAGTTGAATGATTGAAGGTTTGTTTTTTTTTTTTTTTTAATTAGCTTATTGATTAACCCCTAGGAGAAATTAGGTGAGAAGTCCTTAGAGTTTCTGCAATAAATTTTTGATTCACAATAGTGCTGATTACTTCAAATATGCAGGAAAAAAAACCTGAAGTCTAAGCTGATGATGTTAAACTGCCTGTTGTTGTCTGGCCTAACTTAGCCTCATTTCAGTAATAGATCTGCATATCAATACTAATAAATGGCAACAAGAAGAGAATCAATCTAAACTGCTGACAGTTATTTTAATTTATACTATAGGCTTCAGGTGGCTGGGTAGCAGAAGGGGACAGTATTGAAGTGTCTTACCTAAATTTATGGATGTTATGCTACTTCCATTTACATAAGGTAGGATTTTTTTCTATTGACCTGAATGATTAAAAGATGGCACCTATTCTGAAAATACCTAATTTTTAGCCATACATTGTACATGTTCTAGCACACTTCCAAAACAGTGTTACATTCTGCTCTTAATCTTAAATGCTCATTGGGTACTGAGTTGACAGATTCAGGTTCAAATCTGCAGAAGTTCTTAGGCATTTAAAAACCTTTGAGAATACTGGCTTCACAGTCTCATCTGTAGCCTTTCAAAGCTGGTCACATAAATCCATCCAGAGTCTGAAGCTCCAGAACTGGAGATGTCAGTAGTTCTCTGTCACATCTCTTGCAGTTATTACTGGGAGGTCGAGATGAAAGTGAGTACTTTGATGCTTCCTGTTACTCCTCTTGCAGAAGCTCTGGGGATCCATGTGCGTTCTGGCAGCCTTTCAGCTGTCCTTGGAGGAGCATTCCCATCTTCTGTGAGTTCTTCCTGCAATGGACCTTGTCTCATGTTAAGATTTGAGTGGCAACTCAACCCCAAGAGGGAAGCCTGCCCTTATCGTTCACCATGTCTATATGAATACAGCTCATACATATCCAGGACATATAGTAGGAGTAGGTTCCGTACTCTGTGCCCTTCATCAGGTACTTTGACATGTAGAATTATTTTCTTTATGGGAATAAGTCCTGGACGAAAGCAGAACAAGCTGAGAAAACACTGAACATTTTAAATGCTTTGCAAAACAGTGAGCTGTGAGGAATTAAAGCAATAGTCACAGAACCAGAACAGCGAAATGCTGCAGTAAATAGGAGCTGCTGAACCTTTCTGAGGTGAAGAGAAGAAACTGCCTGATAGCATTACCTTAATTATGGTGATGGCCCAAGACATACCGGGCACAGCGATCAAATATTACATTATGTAAGCCACTTTTGGACAGGATTAGCATGTAACACAGCAGCTGCAATGCTGAAAATCACCTCAGTGCTTTATTTTAAAAATTAAACAATAAAATATTGCAAGTCATGAAAAATGTTCGGCTAACATCCCCCTGACCTTCTTGCTATTGGTGCTGGTACTTATTTGAAAGCTTCAGCTCACTTTAATAGTCCTTCCCTTACACCATTTGCAACCTTTTCCTTTTATATACAAATATATACAAACTTTTCAACAAGAATGGTAATAAGATGTGCTTTAATTCTTCCTAACACCTATTCATGCTGGCTTTTCTGTAACTGGTATACTGCGCTTGTCCTCAAACTTCTCCCATTTACCTCAGTCTTGTTCTCTTATTTGATTTATTCCTGTTGCTCACTTTCTGATTTTGCTCTGATTATTTTGCTTGGCAGTAAAAACATGTTGTGGCCTTCAGCATTTTCTCAGCAATAGCTCTTAATTTTACCTGACTTTTCTCCTCCCCTTCTGCCCTTTGAATCCAAAGGATAGAGGATGCCCATCTCAGACTGTGAGGTGATTTTCTGGGTTGTGAGCTGACTCTGGATCAGTGTGGTCATTCAGCAACAATTTCTTGTTTCCTCTGGAAACCCCGAGTTCCTGGACAATAGGGTGAGTGTATGTGATTAACCATTTTCTCATTTCAGAGAGGCCATGAAAGGGTAAAAAATTCTTCTTTTCAACTATAAATGACAATATTTCTGCATTTGCTGTTGCATCCTCCTCTAAGCCTCTACTTATCATGGCCTTATTTCAGTTCTTTTGGAATCTAAATAGGACTTCAGCTTGTCTTGCTTTTCAGCATCTGTTAATCTATAGATTATTATTTATGCAAACCTCTTTTACTAGCTAGTCAAGCTTTTTTTTCTTTTTTTCTTTTTTTTTTTACTTTCTGTTTTGATAGAAATTAATCAACACATGCTTTAATGTATTAAATAATAGATTCCAAATGTGTCTCGCATTATTAATCATCTGATTTTTGTTCCTTTTTTGGCACAAATTATATACCTGTTTGTGTGTATGCACCTTGCTGATTACTCTTCTATTGAAGAATGCCCTGCATTTGCTCTACACATGTGCCAGGACAACTCTTTGATAAGCAATTCACATTGCAGCTGATATGTCAACCCCCCTTGGTTTTGCACTTTTAACACTACTAGAAATCAAGCTGTAGGAATTTGCTCTGTAAATATACCACAGCCTCTTTGGGAACTCTTATATCTCCATCAGAGGACACAAAGACTTTATCTTCCCAATATATATGTTCATAAGCATATTTTGCTTTCATGTTTATTTGTTGTTAGAACTGAGTCTTGTGTGCTTTCCTAAGGTATTTTCTGATCTTGCACCCGTGACACTGTATCCCACATCAACGCTTTTGTGTTGGGGGACACTGTAGCACTTGGCTTGTGCATCTCCAGCAAGCTCTGCTATGCCCCAGATTTGCTGTTGCAGTACTGCTTTGAGAGTGGAAATACTACTAAAATAGGGGGAAGCAAAGAGGAGGGTGTTTCTGGTGAAGCCACCCTCATGTTGACGCCTGAGAAATAGTCTGAGACTTCAGCTTCAAAGTGGCAGTGGTTGGGGTGATGGGGTAATGCACTGGCTGGAAGAATTGCTCCCACACATCTGTTTTCTTTTTTTCTGAAAAATCACATTTCAGCAGAGTAGCGTATGAAAAAGTCACTGTTTGATGAAGCTTGTTTACGCATAAAAAATGATACTTAGGTTTCTGTGCGGGTAATTCCATTTGTAAGTAGATAGATAGATATGAGCTATAGATATTATCTACCTACCTTCTCTTTGTCTGTCTGTTTATCTTACCTATTTCTCTCTCTTCAAAGTAGATGTATCTCTGTGCATGTCTGTTAGGCTTTGCGTGTGTCAAAGTTTTTAATGTGGCTCAGGTACATCATAAGAGCTTTTCAGTCACAATCAGCTTCCAGACACAGGAAGAGGTTCTGATCTGTGAATATAACAATTTTCCAGGAACAGGCTCTGTGGCTTTCTTTGTGTTTGCTCTCTACTGAGATTACTAAAGGTATTCCAAGGAGGAGACTTCCGTGTTCTTTTTTTGTGATATGTTATTCTGTGCTATTGCACTTTTAATTTCATTTTGTTTAGAGGATGTTCTTGTCCTTAAAAGTTAAGAAGAGAGAATAAAAAAATTATCTCGTGACAACAGAGGGTAAAATTGGGCCTCTTAGCCACAGAGAAACCTGTAGGTGCTCAGCACTTTGCTGTGAAGTCATCAGGTACTTCCTACCTCGTGTGCTGAACATGGTGCGTGAACTGCGGTAGACGAAATCTGGCACCGTAGCAGTATCAGTAATACATGTCCCCTCACCACAGCCCTCACAATGAGTCTTCAGCAGCAGCTGAGCAGTGTGGGAGGATAAAACTATCTATCTGCTATAACTCGTGCAAACAGAGGTTAATGTTTGCGTTACACTTCCATTTGTCTAGCTATTAGCATTTCAGAAGACGCCCTCACGACCTGTGACATGCTTCAGGAAACAGCAGGAAAGGTCCAGAAAGGCAAGTCAGCACCCCGTCCCACACTCAGTGTAATCACTGGCAAGTTGCTTTGATTACGGGCTTGATTTTCTTCTGGTCTGGCTCCCTGGGCTCTGCTGTATTGAGGAGCTGAATCTGAACAAGGGAGTGAATTTGTCAACGTCTGAAATGCCTCCAAATCCATAGCTTGTAATGTAGCAGCCTTCTTCCTACCATAAATTGCTTTGCATCAAGGACTTTGGATTCGGGACAAAGGACAACATCTGACCTGTCCTGTCCTGTTGGGGTGTCAAAGCAGCCACAAATCTGCTGTGGGCCACATAGAGCAGAATCTCTCCTCGAAGCACGAGTCCTCCCTGACTGCTATCAGGGAGATGCATGAACTCCAAGCAACCCAGCTGTCTTTCTCCTTAGGGAAACCAGCACAGTCCCTACTGTCCTAATGCTGGACACGTTGCTCATTTAGAAGAGCCCCATGTAGGTCTGCAATCTACACTGTGATGTAACCCAAGTAATGCCCTGCGTGCTCCCCATCTCTCCTGCCTCATGCAGACAGGAGCAGTTGACTCTTCAGCAGTTGACAGCAGCAGTTGACTCTTCCCATTTGCTCCAGCATTCCTCAAACCAGAAGGAAAATATTTTGACCACGATTTAAGAAATACCTGCAGCCTTCCCCAAAGCTCTCTTCAGTGCCAGTTTTGGATCTTCCTCATTAGTTTTAAATCCTTGTTGGGCAGTGACTGATTCCTTGAAGCTTTTATCCTGATGCCTATGTGTGCATCAGGATAATATATGTTAGGCATCAGTAAAACATGAGCAAGGATGCTCGTGGACTGTCTACTTGCAATGCCGATATTCTTAAATTTCCCAAAGGACACTATATGTCAGCTTTGGATATCTTCTTCCTTGAATGAAGGACATTCACTCTGTTTTTTTCTTTATATTTCACATCACTCCTTAATTACCCTTTTAATTTATAGATGACAGTGCATCACTTATAGCATTGCATCTCTGTCCTTTCAATATACTTTTCTCAGGTGCGAAATATTAAGTAGAATCACTGTATTAGTGTCTTATGAGCACCCTGTATTTCCACTTCTTCAGAGGTAATTGCATTTTTTGTTTAGACTCCTGATACAAAGCATTTTTATCATTAGCAGAATTTGAATAGAAACCTGGGGGGAGACTTTATTTTTCTAGTATTTTCAAGGGCAAGCACAGTTGCCTATGGCTTTATGTGCTTTTGCCAAGCTGATACTAAGGCAGATCTCTGAACAGATATTGCACATGCAGAAGCTTGATTTTTGTGTGCACAACAAAACTTGATTTTTGTGTGCTTCTTTCCATAAGAAACTTGTGCCACTGGATATTGGATTTTCAGATTTGAAGTGGAAGAACAAGAATGCAGAGTGCAGGACAGTGTTGTTAATCCCTTAGCTCTATCTTTACATCTTTGAGCACTGATTCATTTTCAGATGTGTTCATGCCTGTTGTTTCCAAAAATCTTTATAGGAGTTTGACAGGTGGATGCTTTTGTAAATTAGACCTTGATGCTTTACTTTTTCATTGAGAGAAGAAATAAAAATATTATTTTAATGAAAAAAAGTTAGATGGTAAATTAGGAAATACCGATTGCGCACATTTTATTTGCACAAGGAATAAACCCTCTTTATTTTGAGAAAGAGAAGTTTTTGCTTATTAGAAAGAGGAAAAGTGAACAAATTCCTGTATTTTTGTTTCCATGATAAATATCCATTACTGCTTAAAAAAAAAAGAGAATAGATTATGATGTGAACCTTTTCACATTTTTTGTATTTTTATTGTGTAAATAATTATTTCTTGCCTGTAGTTGACTGTGTAATTGCAGCTGTACTGTACAACTTCATTGGCTCTTACTAGTAAATAGCCTATCCTAACTTATGAAAACTCCTTACTAAGGTCAAAGAGAAAAGTCACATTAAAATCATTATTGAGATGTATGCAGAGCTGTATATAAGATGTTTAATATTTCTTTAAAGTAGTAAATTATTAGAATTAATGACTTCCTTATAGATTACTGTACAAAAGGAAATAATTCCCTAGGATTAATTTACTCCCTCTGAAAGGCATCTAAGAATCAAGGCAATCCCTAGAAATCAAGATTTTTGGACTCTTGTGATTAGTTGCTAGTTTTATGCATAATTCTGTTTTAGACAGTTAGGCTATGTATGTGAGAGACTGATACTCAGACCTAACCCTTAAATTGTGAAGGAACTTTATGTGAAAAGGCCCTTTTCAGAATTTTCCCACTTATGTCCATACATTATTCTAAAGATGAAAACACCTTCTCCTTGCTTTTTTCAAAGCTGAGCAAAAGTAGTAAGAGAATACTGCTTAGTATTTTTAGTATGCAAATGGTTTGTGCATTAGAAAACAGGGCTGAATCTTACTTCAGTTCCCATCTTCTAATCTTGTAGAATGTTTCCTTGCTTGAAAGGTAACATATAAAAAACTGAGTACAGTATGTTTTAGAGGATTTATGGTAATGCTGCTGCATTTAGCTGAGCATAAACAGCATGGTGAGCCCCTCAGGGTCCCTTCATTTTCCTGACACACTCCACTGCTGCCCCATTAACACTTTGTCTGTTATTGCCTTCTACCCAGTCTAATGAGTATCTTTGAATTAGAAGTTCAACACAAGAAACAATAGCTACCATAACCGAAACACCCACTGCAGCTTTTAATGGAGTATCTCATTCCTTCTGTAGTTTTTTAAGACAAAAAAAAATTCATTTCTGTTCCTCAGCAGCACATTCACACGATGGCATTTTCTTTAACTATGGCAGGCACTAAACACAAAAACAGAGCAATGACTACAAATGGGATGCTCTCTCTGTCTGCATAAAAGGTAAACACATGCTGGACAGCTGCTAGAGAAGGCATTTCCTTACTTTAAAACTCATTCTATTAATACTGACTCTTTAATGTGAAGAAAGAACAGGATTGCTAAAACTTGATGTTATCAAAGCAGAATATTATATTAAAAGACAGAAAGACTGGCTGTGATTTCCAATTCCTATATGAGTCCAACTAAGTGCTGTAAAAGGTCAGTAAGTGGCTCATTAGACTGGCTTCCTAAAACTGAATTTATAATATTCCTCTAAAAACATGCATAAAACATCTTAGATCACTAAACAATAAGCTGTATTGCCAGATAAAGACTCAGTCGGATTTAAGGCCTGAATAATGTTGCACCAGGACACATCATGGAAAATCAGAACAATGTTTTAATTTTGCATTGATTATTAACTGATCAGTAGAAACAAAAGATAGTCATCTTAGAGACTTAGCTGATAGGGAAAGTCTTTGCAGGACCAAATAAAAAGTCTGAATAATTGAATAAATTTGTGTTCTAAAAAAAGTGACAAAATCTATTGTATATCAGAGTGAGCCTTGTATCAAATGCATTTACTGAACGACTATTTTTAAAAGCTGGAATAACATTTGAGTGATTTTCTCCATTCCTGGTAGGCTTTAATATTTTTTTTTCCTTTCTTTTAGAAAATGAAGCTGGAAGAAAATTGGTGAAGCCAATCCAGGGGACCTACAAGCACCCTGACAGGCTCAGAGAGCAGAGTCTGGACCAAAGAGCAATTACCCACCAAACGATTTCAGGTACAATTGACCTAAATATAGCACACTCTTGAGATTATTGACAAGAGTTCATTTCCTGTAGTGCTTTTCCCATTTGCTACTCCTGGTAACCACTGTGATCTTATCTGCCTGGTGCTGCATGACTTCTGCGGTGCAGTTAAGAGCTATGTTCTGCATTATCTTTAAACAGACAATTCATACTAAAGAGCCATTTGCAGTTGAATTAGGTGATGCCTATATAGTTCTTGCTCCTGAAGTTACAAATCCTCATGGACCTGGATGCACTGGAATTTTTGTACTGTGAAATCAGAAAGGTAGCCCTGCTAAACCCTAAATAAACAAGGACTTTTATTTAACTGAACTAGAGCTTGTCAGCTCTGCAGGATGGATAGGCTGGACAATTTGCTATTTTTCTCTTTACACATATTTATATGCCAATTATGGTTTTCCTTAGTATCATACTACCAACAGGCAACCATTGTAGATGCCATATGCCACCATGAAAGCCATATGAGTCTATGAACTGAGTGTGTAAGTGCACATAATGTGGATGAACTGAATTCAGGATTCAGAAGTTGATAATATTGCAAAACATTTCAATTCTGATACATGAAGAATACATTTTTAAGCAAAACTTGCAAACTTGTGCAAAATGCTAGGCACATTTGCCTTTCATATATGTGGGATATTGAGAAAATAGATGGATTTCCTACAGTGTACTTCACAAAATTTTTTTTACATCATATTTGTTTTACTGATTTCTTGTCTGCAAAAAACATACTTTTTTCAGATACTCAAAAGACTTGTATCGAATTATATGCTGTGGAGCTGCAGAGAGTCATCTTTACACAGAGTTTTATGAACTAATATAATAGGTCACAATTGTGCTAGTTATTTTCCTGCGTATCCCCAGTTTTCCCAAGAGAATGCTATAATACATATTTTATTTGGGGAATAAACTCCACTAATAGTCACAGGTCCTGATCTTCAGAGGAACCTGGGGACAAAGTTCAGTTGAAAGCTGAATAATTTATAAGGTAGAGACACATATACATTATGCTGGTTTATTGTATTGGTTCTTTTGATGACAGTGGACAGCAGTTATAAATGTATTTAGACTCAGAGGGGTTTTACATTGTATTCTAAAAAGCAAAGAGTTCAGTGAATGTGTGAATTTGACATTAATCACAAAAAGCCCATGCTATTCTCAGTAATACTATTCCCTCTAGAGGGCTTCATTTTTTTCAAATCTGTAATAGCAAAATTCTGTATCTAGAGATATGGGATTTATAAATTTCATTATAAGGTAGGAAACTGAGGCAGGCAAAATGTAAGTGATGTAGCAAAGCTTTATTACTAATGATAGTAGAATCATGTCTACATTCCACCCCTGTTGATCTTTATTCTGATACTTAAGTAAAGCCAGGATTTTCTGTGTTCAGAAGTTCCTGTTAATAAAGCAATATTTTGAAGCAATCTAGCAAAGTGGCTTTCCCCCTGTGCTGTGCACTGCCTTGCCCTCAGAGGAAAACTTGTGTGGTATTGCACTCAGTTGTGTGTCCTGCATACAAAGAATGCATAGATAACTTGAAGAGAGCTTAGCATTTACTTTTATTAACCAGTAAAAGGAGTTTGGAAATGTAGTGATGGATGAAGAAATGCTTTTAGTCTAGAATAAGATAAAGAATGGATCAATTATTTCAACTTCTTAGTAATTAAGCTATTAATGAGTAAATATAAAGATAGGAGAAATTTTACTTCTATTTTTTTTCCAATGTCCTATGATGAATGGATAAGATACAGCATATCACAGCGGAAAACAATAATAACACAGCCATAAGAACAATATCAATCTGTGAAGTTGCGGCAAGGATGTGCAAGATTTGATTAAATGTCTTCCCAAATGGGCAGCTTGAGGTCATGGAATGTCTTGCACTGTGCTTTGGGATCCTGAGTAATCTGTGTAACCCTTTGGGCTGCTAAATAGCATATTTTAAGGCTGGAGTGGTGAGAGAGTGTACACTAGAAAATAAATGGTCCCCAGAACCTCAGATACACACATTCTGTTAATTGCTTTTACGTTCCAGATACATACTATGCTCAGACACAACAGTTGTGCCTACCATAAATGAGTTAAATCAGTTTAAAACTTAGGAACTAACCTCTGAATAACCTTTTATAATCTTCCTTTTCTATGGAAGGAAGTCCTTCCTAGACTTTCTGAAGGTTGTTCACTTCAGTTGCTGTCAGAAAGGAACATAATTTTGACTCTAATACTAGGGCCATCTTGTAACATATTCAAGAGTCATTGAAAAGTATAGCAAGGTAAGTATTTTCTTAATATAGATATTTGACATCTTTGAGGGAAGCTCTGTTCTTTATAGGATGCAGCCGCACAGAAGATAA
>NW_010579302.1:293433-377742 GCF_000705375.1 Tinamus guttatus | reverse complement strand
TATTCAGTTTGCCCTGCCACCATGGTGAAGAGAGCTAGTAAAGCAACCCTAATTAGGCAGTGTAGGAATCCCTGGTATGCAACGTTCTTCTTAGCCAGCTTTATATTCCTCCTGCTTGTCCTACAGTGCCTCAGGGAATTAGATGAGTCTGGTCCATTAATTAGAGAATTAGCTTAGTGTTGGGAAAGATGAGTTCATGTTTCTTCTCTGCCACAAACTTCCTGCAAGACGCTTAGCTAAGTATTGAACAAAATTCAGCAAGAGCGAAGGGTTGGGGATTATCACAGTATTTGCCTTGCTTTTGAAGCTGAGTCAGGTGTCTTCCCATATTTCCTGTATCTTAGTTACTCCACTGATAACTGAGTAGTCATAATACTTAGCTTCCCTCATCAGCTGAAATGAATTCTCTGTACTTCTCAATCATTATGTGCTTATGTAAGGATATGGGTGGAAAAGCAGGGATACAGAAACCAAAATGATGCCTCATGTTAGTTCAGACAGAGCATTGCAAATGTATTGCTGTGATGAAAGTTCATATTAGTTTCTGGCAATATAAGTCTTCCTAGTATGACCTTCTAAAAAGAAGCAATGTTCATCAGTCAAAATATCACATTTCTAAACTTATGGTATATAAATTGCCACTGTAAATTTTGGTAGTAGGAATCATCATACAGAATTGATTTTCTTTCTTTGTTTCTCTCCAGATTTTGGTGATTTCAAAAAGGAGACACTAGGCTTTTAAAATTACATTTTCTAGGAGGCACCATACTTGCTCCTGAAGAGTCATAGCTGTTTCTATATCTCATGGGTCAGCCAAATGTGATGGACCACAGGGGCCTCTTGATGTTAGCAGGCTAAAGAGAACAGTTGTGTTAGAGCTAAAGACGTCAGGGCAGGGTCATATCACCAGCAAGAATTAGGAAAAAAAAAAATGTTCTTTTGTTTTCAAGGATATATAGCTCCTCCTGCTAGAAAACCTAATCCTTAAATCACCCTGAAAATTGTGTGGATATAAAATAAAATTAAACCCACTATGAAAGGGCATGGTCTCCCCTCACAGCACTAGGAGTTATATGTGTAAATCCGCACATATCAAGGGAAAGATATAACCTTAGTAAAATGTTTTTAAGAGAACTCTGATGATGATAGAGCTGATAATTTATGCAGCAAACAGCATAAGTTGGAGTAATTGGATTAGAAGAGGTAAAAATAATTTTATTATATCATGACAGTTTAAAAGTGAGTCTCTCCTTTTCTACTATCCTAATATTTTATGGAGGAGAAATACCATAGAGATTCATTTCAGCCAATTTCCGGTTTTTAGTTCTGTTAAATGATTTTAAATTATTCTTTTGTCTTTATGAATATTGGGTACAATATTTCCATCTAGTTTATTTTTGATGGACCAAAAATCTTAACAGATAGGCATTTTGGTACCTTTTTCCAGTTCAGATGAACGATCAAGTACAGCAAGTGCTGTGGTATTCCTTCTGAAGCCAAGGGAGAAACAGAAGGCTAAACTTGAAAGCCAACTGGAGTTAAGTAGATCATTATTGATCAAACAGGTTTGGATCAGGGTTGATTGAGGTCCAAACCATATTTTTTTAATACAGTAGAAATAAAGTTCTTATTAAAAAAGCCTACATATAAAAAAGGCATTCATATGAAGAGAAAGTAGGTACAGAAGTACATTTCTACGAAAATAGTTGTATCTTTAGTGAACTGAAATGCCAAAGAAAGGGCAATACCTGATAAAAAATATAAAGGACCTTCCATTCTATCCAAGAAGAAGCTGAAATCAACTGAAGGTCCCAAGGTGTTCTACTGAATCAGAACTGTAATAAGAAAATGTTTTTTACAAAAATTTGTTAAAAACAAAGGGGGAAGACAAACCACATGCAGGTTCTGATAAGATCAACCATGCTTTATGTAAAAATAAAGAAGGAAGAGCCCTAAAAGTTCCCTTTCTTGTTTTGAGCATCTTCTTGAGAAGGTGCAGAGGGAGCAGGCACTAGAGCTTCCCGGTCGCCTTGTGTGTTGCGAGAGGAAGCTGCTGTATGGTGGTTCGGGACAGGGCAGCTCTCAGTAGTATTGTCCCCAGGTGACCCAGTGGATTTCTGTTTCAAAATCATGCAGAAGTTAACTGAAAATAGCATTCATTCTTGCCGTGCTCCCTTTCATGGCTGCTGGGGTGAAATTTATCTGTCCAAATGGAGATGTCTTTTATATCTAAATTGGCTTTTGTAGGCTGCCTTTATAGTCAATGGAGAGAAATAGACACTTTTAGGGCATGATTCATCTCTTCATAAGGTAGACATCTAAATAGGTCAGATGAATCAGACTCTAGAAGAGCCTATTGCTTACTGGTGTCAGTAAAGGAAACCTGGGGATCATCTTAGATGTTGATGTCTACATTGCAGACAACTAAAGTTGAGTGAAATAATTTCTATGTCTATAGGACAGAGCTCAAAGTCATAGGAAAATATCCTACTTTGCAGGAAGCACCTTTTTCTTAGCTCCCGTGGCACTGAGGTATGTGTCCAATGTAGTTGTATGTTTATAAATTAAACAAAAAGAATTGCAAATTCCTACTACCCATTCTCCCTTTTAATATTTCCAGATGTTAGAAGTGGGTGTGTCCTACTATACAAGTAGGAGATTTATATACTTGTACCATCAACTACACCAGCGGTTCTACAGTCATATCATTTTTACTAGTCTCTGCTCATAATTTGTATGTATATGATCTCACCATGATCCTGAATCTTCCTTGTAAACATTTCAGAACCGTAGAATCATAGAATCATTATGATTGGAAAGGTTCTTCAAGACTGTGGAGTCCAACCGTAAATCCTTCCACACCATGTCTGCTAAACCACAACCCTAAGCGCCTCATCCACACGTTTCTTGAACACTGCTAGAGACCAGTTCTCTGGGAAGCCTGTTCCAATGCTTGACCACTCCTTCCATGTAGAAATTCTTCCTAATATCTAACCTGAACCTCCCCTGGTGCAACTTGAGGCCCTTTCCTCTTGTTCTATCTGTAGTTATTCTGGAGAACCAGAACCAAATGCTCTTATTTCTCAATCTGAAATGCCTGCAAATAGATACAGAAGTGAAGCAAGGCAATCAATTTAGCCTAGTAATTTAAGTTATTTCTCCACCATAATCTTTGCTGTTAGTGCCAGATTTTCACTCAGCTTCCCATGAGACTATGGGGTTAGTGCCTGGAAGTCCCCCTGATGAATATTTTCAAAAGAGTTTTGCAGAAAAGATGCCTGTTTCCTTTATTTTGGTGGTGTTTTTTAATTACCAACCATAAGCAATTAAGAGGAACATACCGATATTTAAGAAAACAAAGCCAGCAAGCAAAGGCCAGTCTGAAGCCCACGAAGACAAATGCCGCTTATTCGCCCGCCGCTCTTTGCGGCAAACGCGCAAGACTCTGTCAGCTGCGCGCCCGGAGCCGCACGCGCGCGACAGCCGGGAGGAAGCAGATTGCTGGTGAGGCTGGCAGGTGCCAAAGCATGCTGCTTCGTGACCCAGGGTACAGATGCCAGAAATAAGCTCCAATTTACTTCAGCAAATAAATGCAGCAAACGGGCTTCAGAAATGCTGTCTGTAGCACTGTCTGTGGTTAATCAGGAAATATGAAGGTGGGAGACCAGGGTTCCATTCTCTGCTCTACAACAGGTTTGCTATGCTCAGGTTGTGATGCAGTTTGGATATAATCTGTGTTTTTCCCCTTAAATCAATGGAAAGTTTTTCAAAATAACTGAGACCAGGGCAATCATGGATTCCACACATTAAAACATGCAGTTAGCTACTGCCATTTATGTCCCGTGCAAATATTTGCTAAATATCTCTTACCTCATTTTCCCCATCTTCCACAGTTACATTAGTTAGGTGGGTTTTACTGTTTTCAAATGTGTATTTAAAAAATGCTTTGTAGGTGCCAGTATTGTAAAATCA
This sequence comes from Tinamus guttatus, assembly GCF_000705375.1. The sequence goes on along the minus strand of NW_010579302.1, from coordinate 373,770 downwards.
TTTTATCTTAAAGATAAAGGTAGGTTCATAGTGATAGAACTGATTTGTTTGATCAGCTATGAATCAGTTTGATCAGTGGATCAGTTTAATCAGTTTGATAAAAGTAAGATCCAAATCTCTTTGTTAAGCTTTAGGTTGTAGCTTTAAAGATAGCAATACCAGGATGGTGCTCAGTGAACCTGAACTTGCAAAATGCACTGCAAAATTGAGGGCAATTTGAGTATAATCAGTGCTGTGTGTTTAGTGCATAAAATAAGATCAATGAAATAAAATATATGACTGAAATTGAAATAGAAACAGAGAGGAAAAAGAGTTAAAAAAGAAGGTGTGATTTTTTTTTCCAGATTTTAAATACTGTATTTAAATTAGAAATCCTTTTGCTGCCTTTTTCCAATTTACTGCTGAATGTATACCATGAGGAGACCTAAAAGTTGCTCGTAAATAAAGGATAGCAAATGTGACAGAGGCATGGTGACAGTGAGAGTTTGTAGAAACCTAAAGAAATGCCCATGTGATAAAACTTCAGGGTGAAAAACTATTTACATGGTAACAAGTACTTTATCTTAAAAAGTGGTTATGAAAGCAAAGCCAAGGGATCCAAAGTTTAAAAGGAAGCACCTAGTACATGATGCAAACAGGAGAGACAGTGATTTAACCTTCTGAAGATGGGTATATAGTGCATGTTCTCAAGTACCCACTGAGCTGGCTCTGTGAAAAATGTCAGTGTTCTTTATATGACCATAAGAGATTAGAAATGCAAAACCTTATATGTTGTCTATCCAACAGCAATGGACAGGCCTCTTTTCAGCTGGGGTACACCAGGCTGAGGAAGAAAAACATGAATCTTTTAAAAGGGGGATTTTACCCTAAGGAGGTACTATATAAGCAGTGTTGGAAATGGGTTGGGTCGTATCCTCCAGCACAAATGAAATCAGGGAGGACACTGCTAGAACAAGATATGATCTCTGTGTCATTGTGCTGATCTAAGAGACATAGCTGTTTTAAAACGTTCTCTAAAATGACATTGTATTTCACTTGGAAACAATTTGTTAGAGATCACGTGTACACAAGGTACCCATGGTTTTCACAGAAAAAATACTCATCTATGTAAAAAAGGAAAGGAGAAGTCTTGATTTGGGTTAATCTTGTATTAATTTAATACTAATAAAAGTATGTTTGTTTTAGCTTGGTATTTTTTACCAATTGAATGAATATTTCTTTCATCTTGGCATCTTTCTCTCCACATGCTGTGATATTAAACCCAAAGTGGCTGCTTGGTTTCAAAATTAAGTGTGGTATTTAGTTCAAAATTAAGATACTATAAATATGAGTGTCCACATGTAGATGTCCCTTCTTAGCCAGTGGAGTTGGGACAGTAAGTGGTTGCTCTCCTGCATCTCTTCCCAGGCCCTGCTGCTCATGCTGATAAGGTCTCCAAAGGCTACGTGGGGCGCTAACATGTCCATGTCTAAATTCAGCCAAGATCTGAGTCTTCAGCTTTCCTTGTTGTAGTTCTACCCCCGAGTTCTCAATCCCCGAGTTCTCTGGTGTGGTATAAGCCGTACTTACAACAAAGTAGTCATCTTTGCAATCTATCCCGTTGTATATAAGGACTTTTTTTTGAACTTTGTCAGTAATTTTTTTTTAGAGAGGAAAAATTTTAAAACCTCTAGAATATTGAGATTCAAAAGTATTTGAGTTAAAGTTCAGATCTCAAAAGGTGGTAAATAAAGGTGGGCATCTAAGGAGATGCACACAAACTGCTCTGGAAATTAGGTGCCCAATTTGACTGAAAATCAGAATGAGTTAAATAACTCACTGATTTTTTTTCATGAAATCTGGTAAACATCTACTTTTATTTCTGGGAATTACCTTATACATATATGCAAATATACATACATATACATACAGAAGTACTCCTCTACTACCCAAATTCCTTTTTTCTAAGTTCAAAGACACTGTGCTTTCTTCAAGAGTAATTGATGAGCAGGAAAAAGTCCAGGATAAAAAACATTGATGGGAAGGTCCAGGATCAAATGGAGTTTACATCCTTTTCTTAAAATTTTTTATAGAACTGAATTTATTGATTCTTTTCAGGGAATTTGAGTGCATAAAACTTCCTCAGTGAACACAAAAAAGTTGCATAATATGGAAGTGCTCACCAAAAAAGGTCTGTATTAGTTTTCAGACAAAAACAACAGCAGGTGCAACAACAGCAGTAACAAAAGACTGGCTTGGTTACGGCGTAATGTTTTTTCCTATTCTTATTTACAACCTTACAAACATGCAGACCCTCCCTTTAAATCATGAGTCCAGTGACAAGCACAATAACTAACATCAAATGAAGCAGTCCTTGGTGTGAAGGTTTAAAGAATTTGTATAAGGGACAAACGCTTCCCTTAGTTCTGTATCAGGGAACTTTCCATCAGGGAACTTTCTTGCGCTTGATGAAAAGTCTTCACTGAGCCTGACCCTTCTTCACTTTCTTTTTATACCCTTATTAGCAGTCTGACTTTCAGGGGTGCTGAGAAATACATTGAAACTAATGGAAGCTGGATATACTCTTGACTTGGGAGAATCAGTCAGAAATTGCTTGTTGAACTCATTTACTCTAATTAAGTCAAGTAACAGGGATAGGCATTTCCCTGCGTGTGCAGGGGGGTTGGACTAGATGACCTCTAGAGGTCCCTTCCAACCTTAAGCATTCTATGAGTCTATGATTCTATGATGATAAAGGAATATTTGGGGCAAAATCTGGATCCAAATGATTTTGTGTAAAGTAAGAATAATTTGCAATGGAGAATATATCCAGTAGTCATAAATAAAGTGCAGGTGATAAATAAATCTCTAAATCAGGTCACAGTGGGCTCTTCAGTTACTTTGTATTGCATATTGCAAATTCACAGTACCCAAAAGCTAATACATGCTAGAATTAAACTTTTTAGGCCAATTTAATTTAACCTTCCCCATGCACATACATTATGAAACCTTCTTTAATTACATTAATTATATGACCACATATTATTTTTCTTGCAAGACTATTGCCTCATTCAGTTCACAAAATAAGTGATAGTCACTTAATGAGCAGCTGTTCAATGTTTTGTTTTCTTGACATTGTTCAGTGTGTGGTCCCACACCGTGTTTACCGCAGAGTATTTTAGCCCTGCTCTGAAGGCAAAATTATTAATTATTATTAATTTCCTTTTGGGATTTTACTAGTGATCATCACTATGGCATCTAAGTGCTGAACAAACATTAAATTATCTTTACTGTAGGCCCCTGAGATGGGAAGATAATGTGATTCCCATTTTATAGTTAGTAAACAGTGGCCCAGAGAAATTATATTCAAAAGCTGCCACTAATGAACAGGTTCAGTCTGAGATGCTTTGGACCTTTACTCCTTAGTGCTTTTACTCCTTAGGGCTACACAGAACTTTCCAAGTCCTCAGTCCAGCTCTTACTGATTTGAACTATATCCGTGAGCATTTATTACTTCTGCAAATTGGAATGCCTCATCTCAGTGAGTCACACAGAAAATGAAGAATATACTTGTAGTGACCACCAGCGAAAAATCTGGTTTGAATGGCTACCACAGGAACTTTATGGCAAGGCAAGGGTAGGATCCTCTTTTCTAGGCCAGCATTCAATTACCTCAATCATTCTTTCTCATCTGGCAATACTGTCTCATTTTTTAGTGCACATCTTCAAAATTCTCCACCAGATGAACCTTCTTCAGTACCTAGTTCTGATTCATCCTTATAGCAGGGCCATCTTGTCTTCTGGGAAAAGTGGTATGAGTCATGCAATTAAGGGCTCCGTCATGATGCCCGTTCACAAGATCAGGAAAATGTAGGTTCTGCAGGCAACCTGGTGCTTCTGACATCTTTATCCTTGATTTGATAATGTAAAAGAAATGCTTTTAAATATGTGTGTGTGTGTGTGTGTGAGAGAGAGAGAAAGAGAGAGAGAGAGAGAAAGAAAGAGGACACATGCTCCTAATATTTAAAAAATATACCCCAAATATGAGAATATCTTGACACCCATTTGAATTATGAACACGCCTGAAACCTTAAAAATTCTGCCATCATCCTGTGCCTTTCTTTATATTAGAGGAGGTACGTATAGTAATTTTCTGTGAAAAACATTACTGGATGAATAACATACAAGATACTTTCCCATCAGGCTCCGCAGATATTTGCTGTTGGCAGAGGACTTTGAACATTGGAATTCATTCCCAAAAGTGCTGGAAAGGGTTTCCTACTGAGCAATACTTCTTTGTTTAGTCCACAAGGACCTTTTCTACCCCTTTTTTTTGCAACTGTTGAAACTCTTGAGTATTTCCTAATCTTGGGTCCTTCGCAGAACAATTCTAGTTTCCATAGGCTTTTAGTCCGTGTTATCCTCTTTGTACCCTAAGACCAGACCCGGTGGTCTTTCCTTACCCTGTGTGCAGTGGCCTGCTACATTCGGTGCCTATGCTTCTTCATGTTTTATTCGTCCTGGGCTAGATGTCCAGGCTTCTGTACCCATCTTGCTCCCTCTGGCTGTCCATCCTAAGCTCCATCCTCAGGCTCTTTGCTCCGTTTCTGGGCCTTCAGCCATCCATCTCTCATCTGTTAATTCACCTAGTCCAAACACTGCTGTCAGACACCAGCTCTTCTTTTGTCTTTCCTCTCTACCACCTCTTTTGCTCTTTGACAGTTGCAAACTGATGAAAACTCTCTCCATATAAATGTTGTTGTAAATTCGTGAGCAGAGCCTCCGAGAACTCTGGGACAAAGTTGCATGAGTGCCATGCTCCTTGCTCAAAATTTATGCCTAAATCTAATATAGCACGCAGGCAAACTGCCATTGTCCCAAAAGATACTTACTTTGTCCACTCTCATTTAGGTATTTATGTTGCTCCCATGCTCTCTGTACCCTTTATCTGGTCATCATTTCTTGAGTCCAGACAGCTTCTGTAGGATGAATCCAGGCTTCTGGGATGCTGTATGGATGCAGCCCCAGAATTCAGCGCTGAAGAAAGACACACTGATCATTCCAGTTACACAATTCTCTTCATATCCCAGTAACAGCTGGGCTGATTAATTCCTTCATCACTCAGTGTGATGGTTTAATGTAATGTAATTTAATGGCTTGGACAAAGCTTGTGCATAAAAATGCTGGAATACCAAAGTGTTCAAGTTGCACAGTGCTATATAGTCTCAGTTGTACATTAATTTACTTTTTGCACTCTTGTAAAATGTTTGAATTCAGAAAAGATCATTGGTTTAGTGTAGTATCATATTGTGCTTAAAACAATCCAGATAATTTTGTCTGGATACTCTTGTATTGTTTGATAACTGTTATAAGGTGATGCATTTGCTTCTGTCCTCTATAACTCGTAAAGCTTTGCATCCCTTTTCTAAATCATTTGGAGGAATGGCAGTCAGCACCAAGAAGGACTGAGCTAACATCTTGTGAAAGTGGTTTGTCCCTGCCTTTGTACCATCTGGTTTTCGGGAACTTATAGTATCTAATTCTACCCTGTGAAATGAAACCAGGTAGTACTGGGAAATGTTCAGCTTACATCCATTAATAATTGCATTGAATTTTCATGTTTTCAAAATGTACGATTTCTTGGAAGCTTCTCAGCACAGGTCTTTGCTTCCATTGCTTTTTTTCTGACTCCTTTGCATGTTACTTTCTTATCTTGGTCTCTTCTCCTTCTACCAAGGGACTTGGGATCATGATCAATTCAAGATTTGTGAAAAAGATGCAAAGACAGCCTGAGCATTATAATGGAGTCTTTGTGGAATATTTTAAAAGAGGGCAGTGTGGTTTGAGAATAATAATATGAATGTGGTGTAAGAGAGTAATAATGATTACAGATGCTAGAATAACGATGGGCTACCTGTTCAGTCCCCTGCCTTTCCCCTCATATTGTGGCCAATACTGCACAGATTTCTTAGTCTTCCTGATTCCTCATCAATAAAATGACAATAATACTCTTTCACAGGAAGACTTTTTTCATATTTTCACCAAAAACATCTACTTTACAGATATTACAGAAAGAGGAAAAACCTTCATTATGCTTAACTTATAGTCTTATGGCTTGCATGAGTACTATCATAGACTGCAAGGTTTTAAAGCCAACTGATTTTTTTTTCTCTTGTGCAAATCTTCTCTTGCACAATTCTGGCCACTGTTTATCTCTCCCTCTCTCCCCTCCAGTGGTGCTTATGCTTTCATGGTTCATATTACTTCTGAGCCTCTCACAGATACTCACTGCTACTTTTATTTCACCACCGCTCCAGTTCTTCTGCGATGCCCTCTGTCTTGCCCTTTTACTCTAAATCTGGATACCTGTTTCATTCATCCCCAGCAACATCCACCCATTTCTCTGCGCGAGCAGCTTCCTTCTTCTTTGACCTGTATGTCCCCAGGCAAGCTTAGAGGGACCTTTGGGTTGCTTGAGGATGCTGGAGTGTCAAGAGCGGATGTAGCAATGAAAAGACAAATGGAAATACAGTGTCCCTAGTACAAATATATACCTACTCTTTTGAGAAGCAGCTATATACATCTGTTTTCACAGCAGGAGCCTCTGATTTGTGTGAAGTAGCCCTTTCATCTAAATGACATGTTCTCAAATCAGCAAGAATTTGTCATGGAGTTAAAAGAACAGCCTAGTTGTAAGACAGAGAAATGGAACTAGGCCCTTACCATGCCAATAGTCACTCTGTTTACATTGTACTGTTTGTCCTTGTAGTTGGGATACAGCAAGATTGATATAAGCTCAATGGATATTACTGTGTGGATATTACTGCTTCTTCACTCAGGTGCATGTATTTATATGTATACATATACACATATATATATATACACACACACACATATACATATATATATATATACATGGGTGTATTCTACACATCTAAACTAAGATGTTTTAAAATTATTTCCAGGTTAATTCTGTCTATTATGGTAGGAACCTTCTGTCTTCTGGGGAAGAATTGTTCAAACAGCAAAATCCAACCAGTGTGGAAGCGGGTCAGTCTATTTTTCTTGCTTCAAGAATTGTACTAAAGCATGGGCAGGTTCCAGCTCACACCAAAGTATAAATGCTTCAGTTCATGGATTGTCAAAGCTCACAAGGGTTAAGACTGAATTGGGGTAAATGCTAGCTTAAATGAAGCCACAACAGCCACTTCCACCTCACTTAGGTCCAGGCTCTTTCTGTGTGATCTATATTCCATAGTTTTTGCACTGGAATCTTAAATTTTCAGTTGTGTGGCAGGGTGAATAACTAGGAACATTTTGTAGAGCTAAGCGGCTGTCCATGCTTTATACTGGATTCACATGGGAAAACAAAGCAAAGGAAAACAGCGCAGCCCCCATCCAGGAGGCTGGGATTCTGCAAATCCCAGCTGATGTGAGTTAGTGATCAGGAAAACAGGTCTCAGAAAAACAGCAATCAAGTGAAGGAGATACAGACATGCCAAATCAGCCTACTTCATACCTGGTTCAGGAAAACTGGACATATTGTCTCATACAGGCTATATTTCATATCAAATTATAAAATGTAGATGCGAACTGGAGCTAGGGAGTGCTGGCCTTGCACTAGCTGTGTACAACCCTGTGTATTAAATGCATAGTGGAGAAAAGACCTTTTGTGGCTACTGCATTTCACACATGGAACAATGAAATCCATTGTTTGATTACTTGAAATAAAATCTAATTACTAGAAAAGAAGATTTTAATGCATTCAAATAGAAATAGTCCTTCACAGAATCTTTTTTGTCTTGACAAATATCTTTACTTCTTTCTCGTGTATTCCTTAATAAAAAAATACCTAATTTTCTGACCATTTGGTCTGACTCTGGAGGGCAATATTTTTTTAATTAAGAATGATGAGCCTGATTCTGCAACCTTATTTATGAGAGTAGTCCCACAGCGGCTCCTCTGTTTATCAGTGCCAAGCACATCTAAGATCAGCTAGCTCTTTCCTTTCATTTCCTGAACACCAAAAGATAGAAATCTACTTCCAAGTCTCAGTGCAGCTTTAGGATGCTTGGGACTTTGTCCATCATAACCGAGTTTACAATCCTTAATGTTTCTGTTTGAGTGATGCCTAATGTGTACTTGAGCACAAACCAAGCTAAAATTGGGGAAAGTAAAATGAAATGTGCACAGACACAAACGTGGCATTGCCTTCAGTCAGAAGTGCTATGTTTTACTAGAGGCACTTTTGTGCAACACCTGCCTTTCTCCTTTCTGCGATGTAAACTTTTGCAAAACAAATATTCTTTTTAGCATTATCTGGTGATCAGGATTCCCTTATGCAACTGGAGTCACGCACTGATTGTTGTGTTATGAAGGGCAGAAGATGTTAGCATCAGAAAAACTGCCTTTGATACCTAAATAAACAGCTTTCATTGCGTTTTTGGTGCAGAATGTGTAAGGGAGCATTTTACTAGTTCTATGAATTCTGTATATATATATTATATATATATATAATATATAAATATATAATTTTGAATATTCAGGCAGTAAAATTTGCAGATATTCCACCTGTAGCTGCTAATCATTATAAATGTTTTTAGAAGTGGTGCTTTTGTTTTGTTTTTAAGATCTTTTAAAATAAACTTTTCAATTTATATGTAAAAGGATCAGTTTTGAGATATACTTTACTCCCATGACACAAAAAGAGAAGAAACGTCCAAAAAGATACCTCTTAGAAAGCAAGAAGTCACTTCCAAACCCCGTTTTTCATGCCTTTGCACGGTATTTGTAATATGGGGGCAATGTGTAGTCATCGTTGTTTGGCCAGGTAACAGTAGCCTGTGAGAGTTGCAAGCAGCCAACAAAGATCAAAGCAACCACTAATCTGCTTTTAATTATTTCAGTGTTGCTACCAAAAAAAAAAAAAAAACCTACACAGAGTGAGTTAGATTTGATTCTACTCTCTTCTTCTGCTGAGTGATGAACCTGGTCTCAGATGTTAGTCATTTGATACTGAAATTTAAGAAACACACACATATTTAATAGAGAAGAAGTTGCACAGGTATGCAACATACTATTTACCATCCAAAATACAGCTAAAATTACAGATCTTCTCCTACATCTGTTCTCTTCCTGAAAGAGTAGTAGTATTTACTAACCAAAAATCTGACTTCCAGTAAGAGCTCACTCCAGGCACACTGCCCCATTTCCTTTCCCATGTTCTTCGAAAATCCTGATGGAACCTGGGATTTTAATCTATATGCACCTGCCATACATTTCTCTGATAAATACTGTCTTTTTGATACCACCAAATATTAAGTGAAGCTAGTTTTGATTAAAGTTTTACCCAAATCCCTAACTCTTAGCGTATTTACTCAGCCCAATAAACTGACATGATTTTTCCATCTCTTCAGCTTTACTTCCCGTCTTCTTCTCTTCTTACACAGAATCACAGAATGATTTATGTCAGAAGGGACCTCCAGAGATCATCTAGTCAGATCTCCTGCTTAAACCAAGGCCACCTTCCAAGTTTCACCATATTGTTCCCACCTTGTGCAGATCAGCTTTGCGTTTCTTCAGGAATGGTGATTCCAGATTTCCCAGTCTTCCTGCGCAGCCTCTTGCAGTGTTTCCTTACACTCATATCATTGATTTTTTGTTTTGTTGTGTTTTGTTTTCATATAGCTAGTTAGTTATTATACTGTTTTGTTTGTCTTTTGATGAAGATTTAGAGGTTTCTCATCTGTTCCTCTCCTCTACTCTTTGGTTTTCTCCAGTGAACTCTTTTTTTTTCCTATTTCCTCAATTCTCTTACATGCGTCTCATTTTTCCTAGTTTTCTCTTTATCTTCTCAGTCTATTTCCTTCTTTTAATCTGAACATGCATTAGTCTTTACCAACCTTCCAATCTCTAAAAAGTTGCCCTAACTCAATTTATATCTATCTCTATCACTACAGTCTTACTTTGAGATGTAAACAGCACTGAGTGTGCTGTTTACACATTCACTTTCTGTTCTGTTCTTCAGAGCTGTTACAAACCCCTTCAAACTGACATCTGACCTTCTCGTTTGCTGAAACCACTCTTTAAGATTACGTAATGATTCTCTCTTAGCCGATTCTTCATTCTCCTCTGACACTGTCAGTTTTGATCTTATTAAATCTCATCATCTGTATGTGTCCTTGACTCCATTTTTTCTTCATTTGCTCCCTAAATCCTTAATCATTCTTTCAATTCCTGCTTTGAGGAGCCCTGATATGACTTTTTCTGAAACCCCAAGGAGTTCTGGTGTTGACCTGTCTCTCCTTTCCCTCTATACATCACCTCTACAGCTCCTATCCAATCTAAATAAATTCAAGCGACACCTCTGTGCTGCCGACTCAGATTTGTATCTGTTCTCCAGCAATTATAAACCCAGCTCAATATGGACATGATTAAAACAGTGCTTCCCACTTAGGACCTCCCTACTACCTGTTTTCTCAGTCACCATCTTGCCTGTCAGGCCAATAATATGGATGTTACCTTTGACTCAAGCCTTTTTGGGTCTTCATATCAAGGCATATGTCTAAATCTTTCAGCTCTCTTTCTTTATAACACATCTAAGATGCAGTGCTTGATCCTATAGCTGAAAATCTGTTGCAGTTCTCTTATCTTCTGTCTGCACAGCGTATCCTTCTCCTCCTGCTTTGCAGGAAGCATCAGTTCTCCTCCGTACTTGGCATGATGATCATATAGTGTGTGTGACTGTAGACCTTTGGCAGTGCAGTAATGCAAATAATTCCTACCAGACAGCATACAGTGAGTGGGTAATTGTGCATTGTTTAAGGATGTGTGAATCTGGTGAAATTTCTATACAGTCTGGGATAAAAGCTGCAAATGCTGCAGCAGGAAAACTAATCTCAGGAAGTCCACTTCATAATCTTAAATTTCACTGCCAAATACCTTTTTGGACCCATTGCACTCATCATGTAAAATATACACGTCTGTTCTACTGGTTAGGCACCAATTCTGGTATCTCTGACTTGAGCTCCACATTACTGTACATAGTTGTACAACAGAGGAAGCTAAGGATGGCCCTTTGCTTTCAATGCCTGTGTTCTGATAGATGATAATCAATGCTTTAACTCTGGATTTGTGTTGTCATTTTAATCTGTAGTAAAAATTCACTCTCCCCATAAGTTCAGGCAAATAAGATCCTCCAAAATTGCATGCACTTCACCTGATATGCTTATGCTTTCTTATAAGGTTAAATATGCTACAGAGGCTGAAAAAAATCATCCCAGCAAAGGCAACATTTATGCCAGTAATGTAGTAGAAAATGCAAAATGTTTCCAAGCTCAGAAGCCAACGAAGCTGCTGAAACATAAGCAAATGCTCAGAACAAATTTCACTGTATCATGATCTAAGCATATGTGTATTGATTCCTGGGCCAGACAGTTGGCTGCATGAAAGACACAAGAAGAATAAGAGTAAAGAGAGGGCCATGAATTCCGTTTCCAAATTATTTTTATTTTGAAAAGCTTTTTCATTTAAAAAAATCATCTGAATGACTGAGATAGGCGGAAATAGAGAGATGGCATATGAATCAATTTCTCTAACATCATCTTAAAGTCTTTTGCTTTATTTTTTTGGTCTCAAAAACATCCAAAAAACTCTGAGCAACAAGAAGGGCAGTGTGGAATGAGTGATAAAACTATCACAAAACAAACCAAGAATGTCAAATCAATGAACATTTCTCTTGCTGTAAGTTTTTGTAAGTCTTAAAATGATTTTGTTTGCGTTTTATTTTTATCCACTAACCTTAACTAAAACTCGTCATGAGTATCTGTTTTTGTTTTTGTGTGTTTTCTTTTTCTTTTAGCTGTACCAGATACGATCTTTTTCTTTAGTGTCCTTTTTTCCTTTAAAATGTGTTTTTCTTCAAAATGTGTCTTTAGAATGTTGCTCAGGGCCTTCCTCTGGCTTGGGCGCTGTGCTTCGGCTGGCGCAGTGGTTTTACAGCTTTCCCCTTTCAGGCGGTGTCCCCATGTGTGGCGCTGAGCGCGCGTGGCGCGGCCTGGTGCGATGGAGCCGCGGAGCCGCAATCCCACCGCGCTTCGGACAGGGACAGACACTGAAGCTCTTCATGAATAAAAGCTCTGTAGTAGAATGTGTTGCAATCACCCTGGCGATGTGCTCATATACATAAATATATAAAAGACAGGAAAACACACTTGCTGCTATATTTAGTGCAAGTGTAGAGCAGTGTTTTGAAACTGCAGTGCAGGGAAGAGGAGCACACAGAAAGCCTTGATTCAGCATGGCATAGCTGGGGGCAGAACGTAAATACCATCCGTATCTGGTTGTTTGGTGCCTCTGTCCTTTGTCACATGCATGTTATCTGTCTTTTTGAAGACGAGGGTCATCTCTTTGTATGTGCTTTGTGCTCATACTGATAGCAGCCAAGGTCCACTGGTGCTGTTTCAATATAAATTGCTGTTCAGTAATAATAAGTTTAACCGCAGCACTTTGCAAAAGGGCCTTAAGCTTATGGTATTTTCACCTTGCGGGGAAGGTAGACTGCTAAGATGCTATTCCCAGGGCTGTTTTAATTTTATTTTTTTTGCTCTCTGTGTTAAAGTCATCTTAAAAGTAGGCAGGAGGAAGAGCTGTGATTTGACTGCTAGTCCACAGGGAGCTGGGCTGAGGTCTCCGTGTTCACATCCCGTAGGTCACCCAGCAGCTCTCAGACCATAACAACTTTCAGCCATTACTTTAGCTAGGCTGGGTTTGAACTAGTAACATAAAGGTGAAAGGCCCTATGGAGCATTATCAATCCCCAGTCATATAGACCAGGGACTGTAGACCCCTTTTGCCTGTCCTGTTAAATTTGTGCTTCGTCAGCAAGGTGATTCTGGCACGAAAGCAGCCAGAGTGTTCTGACCACTGTGTAAACTGCACAGAGTCTGCAAAGCACCGGGGGCACCAGCGGGAGGTGCTTGCTTAATGCTTCAGGATGGGTTTAATGAACCTCATAAACATAATTTTTTTATAAATTTCATCCTTAAAGCTAAGGACTGAGCCATTAGTTTCTCTCTTTCCCCCTTTTATCTCTCTCTTTGTGAAAGTATTTTTGTGATGTGAAATTTTCTGAGGACTTCTGTAGAATTTTCATTTTTAATTTGAAACTCACATTTTTATCCTACAAAAGAATGAACAAGGTGAAAAGAATGGAAAGAAAAATGAAATTATTTTCACTGTGGCTCTCCTCTTTGATTCATGTTATCCCCTCTTCTGTGTGTGTGTGTATGTGTCTATGTGCGTATGTGTGTATGTGCATCCCTGTTATCTCTGCTTAGGATGCCATTACGGGAAGTCTTGCAGACTCTGCGCAACAGCCCTGGAAAGGAAAGCTTAGCCTTGCTGCAATATAACTTTCAAGCAACAGCCTAAGACCGTGTATATACGCAGTTCTTATCTAGCTTATTTCCTAAATGCAACCACCCATCTTAGCAAAAGATTTATTAAAACAGAACATTAAGAAAGGCAAAAGCAGTGCCGTCTTGTGTGATCAAAGCGATGTTGTGTTGCATAAGACCCAAATGGCATCCTTCATTCAATACCTGTAGATCATCCTGCAGACACATTGAAGGTAAGTTACAGAAATCTTTGTGAACCCCAGACAATAGCTACTTTTCAAAATATTCACAATAAAGGAAACACTGAAAATAAAAAGAAAATTCAGAATTGTGTTATGAATAAGCTGAGGAGGCTTTAAGCTTACAAATCACCATCAATTCCTGTTTCTTAGTGGGGAGGGTATATTCCTTCCGCATTTATGAGCACAATTAAGTGTTTAATTCAATTAAAAGATAGTTTGTAGCTCTGCAGCATGGAAAGCCATGTAAATCCCTGGAAGCTGTGAAAATTGGCTCCACACCCAGTTAGCTCATGCTGCAAAGAATTAGCTCGAATGTGGAAGCCAATTAACAGCGAAACTTTAATGCAGCACTAAGCTGTAGGCACTGGGCTAGCCAACGAGAGGCTGGGCAGCCTGCACAGATGGAGCCTTTCTCTACTAACACGCACTGATTTAAAGAAAACCTTGTAAACCTACCTGCTCTCCCCACCCTGCAACTTAAAAATCACACATAACTATGGCAGTCGATGCAGAAAACGGGGCCCACGGCCGTTTTTGGAAATGAGCTGTCTCTGTAGCTATCCATAAGGTTAAAGAAGTGGGAATGGAGTTCAGAGGGTTATTTGTCATTAGACTGTGGTGATCGTTATTAGCAAATATCCCCAGTCAGAGTAGCATTCATGTCCTCAGCACTGTCAGCACTGTGGTACCCCAACATCAGGGATTCTATTTTTTAATCTACATAATATCACTGAGATCACTAAGTCCCCCAGAATTACAGAGCAGCTGAGGTTGGAAGGGACCTTTAACAATCGTTGAGGGTAGGGTAGGGTAGGGTCCTGGGAGCAGTGGCAAAGTGCTGCACGCAGCGCACGCGGGTTGAGCTGTGTCGCGTCTCGCACGTTGGACTCGGGCAGCCAGGCTGCAGCTGGGCTCATTCCCTCACCGCCCGGGTCCATGGGCTGCCAGCCAGGCCAGGCCCACGGCTCTGAGGGCTCGGTTAGCACCGCTCTTGGCCAGAGCTAATGAGTCCCTGACCAGATCTGCTTTGTATCCAGCCAGGCTGGAGCAGGCGCAGGATAGCCGGGGTCTCTTGCAGCCCTGGATGTGCACAGGCAAGCCCAGAAGGAGGGCTGGGTAGCAAAACAAATGCTTTTCATGGAAGCAGGTTGCCAGCTCTCATTGCACTGATCCCGAATTGCGTGAACTCCCACAGCTCCTGCCTTATTGGCAGCGCCTTCCGCGTGCCGCCTCAGTGCGCGAGGTCCCGCTGGGAGGCTGGCTCCGCACACCCGCGCTGTGCGCCGGGAGGTGCTCTGATAGCTGCAGAGGCAGCGGGACGTGTCCCCGGGTGCGCGTAAATAAAACCTTTAGACTTCCACAGATGCAATGCAAGACATGCATGCAAAGCGTTGTTATTACAAGAAGTCACAGGGAATCACTGCAAATGCACAGAAAAAAAGAATTTAAGCTGCAGTGCTGGTGTCAGATTCTGTCTAGGTGCAATCAGGATCAGGACCACAATGACAATCTGTATGTGAACAAGGCCTTTAAAACAGCTTTTTAAACATCTGAAAATGTGTTTTTTCACTCTGCTGATCTGAATTTGGCAGCAGTGTCGTCCCTGGGGGCTGCCATTTCAGTGATAGCTCCAACAGGAGACCCAGCCTAATGGCCTGTGTCAGAGCGAGAAGAGCTGAGCGGCAGCCCAGCTCACTGCTGCGCCCAGGAGGCGCCCGCAGCGGCGGGTGGTTTCTAGCACCACGCAGACACGGGGCTTGCAGTCCTCTGCACTGCATGTGAGTGGCATTGGAATATAAGAAACAAGGGGAAGAGCCACAAGGAAAATCACAGAGCTTATTGCAGAGAGCTGTGGAAAAGTCTGCTCCTGCTTCATGTCTTTTGCATGCAGCTTTGATTTCCTTGATCTGCCTTTTGAGTTTCTTATTCCACATTAAAATAGGTTAGCGATTGCCTTAAAAAAATTGTCAGTGACTTAGCCTTTGGGCATCAGAAATAAAGAGCGTTCTGTTTCTAAAGTAATAGGGCAACATTTTCAATCATCTGGACTATCTGGACTTTTTGCTCTCTAAGGTCTTCAAGGCTTTGGGGATATTGCCCTTTTAAAGTGCTTTCCTGGCTGACCAGTGCTATCTATTTGTTTTAGCCATAGGCTGCAGATATGAGGCAAGTCTCTGGTATTTATATTAGTCTTGGATGAGCTCAGAAACTGATTCATCCAGCAGCCCAGGAATTCCCTGAGCATGGCATCAGGCTGAGCAGAGGTAAGGATATCCTTCTAGAGAGAACAGCTCTCTCTCATACAACCTGGCATACACTTGATTTTCACTTAATGTGTTATTTATAGCTTATAAAGTCTAATATGTCACCAGATCTCTAATTGTATTGATTTCCCGAGGTGAGGCATAGAGGACAAGGGCCTCTGACTGGAGCAGTGGAGAGCAGGAGGTATTTACGCAACTAGCAACATTTCTTTAAAATTATTATTTCTGCTATTAGATGTGTCTTGTTCTTTTTATACAACAGTAAGCAGTTGCCAGACCTGTGTGATCATAGTAGACTCTGAAGGATGGAAACTTTTGGGGTCATTCAGATTTCTCGTAACTATCACTGTATGAAACAAGTCTGCCATACAATAGTATAATTTTATTTCGAATTACTAAAAACATTTATGTGAAATTGAATCATATCAAACAAATACTTTTCAGTAGCTTTTGTTGCACTTTTTGAAAACTGGTCAAATTTTTGATTTACAGAAAGGACACACACACACACACAAAAAAAAAAAGGCAGGTGGCTGCACATGAAGAAACTCTACCAGACTATGTAGAAAATCATCTTGCTTCCATTTTTCACCTCTGGCTTAAGAACTTGTTATCTGCATTGCTGTAAGAAGTGGTTGGAAGTAGGTCCTTGGATCACACCGAGGTGTTCACTCAAAGCACTGCTGCTAAGTTTTGCCCCATTTCTCTCTCTGCCCAGCTCTACAGGACAGAATCACTCCTTCCGTGTGATCTGGATGGAGATTCCAGGTGTCCGCCTGCTGCTTAGGTCTGCTTAGGGACAAGATCACTGCTATATAGCCTACAGAAAGAGCTAGGAACTATTTTTTTCTGTTATTTTCTAAAGAAAATCAATAGTTTGAATAGCACATGATTTCATGTTGACCACTGAAGCTTGTTGCTTTGGTTGTGGTTGCAAGCATTAGAAAGTTGTTAGCTATCAGTCACTTCTGCATTCCCAGACCTTTTCTGGTCCTAAATCCTGCCATCAGATCCATAGTATGAATTTCAGATAAGCAGCTTAAATAAAGCATTAACTTGGCTTTCGTGTGTAAGTGGACATTGCCAGCGTGTTTTCCCATGGAACTGTTTGCCACTGGACCTAAACCACTTAGTTCAAAGCTTATGGGTCATCATGAATTAACACGTCATGGTAGGTGAACAGGTTGATAACTGCTCTAGCATCCAAATCAAAACAGTCTTAAGTATCTTAACGCAGCTGGCTCAGACCTCTTTCCTCATCTCTCATGGTCAGATTAATGGAAGGAGACTCATGGAGAGTGGGGGGAACGCCAGCAGGGCTTGTGTTTGCTCAGGCCGCTCATAATTTGAATAAATCTGTATAAGGCAAACTGAAAAACCTTTTTTGATGGTGAGGATTTAATATACTGCCTGCAGGACCCCAGGATATTAGGCTTACTGAATGCAGATTCCCTCATTCTGCATGTAAGTGGCCTGCTTAGAGAGCAGAGGCTAACATATTGATGAAAAAACTGTGTGAGATTTTGCTGTATGCAGCAATTAAAGCACTGTTTGTGTAAAGGAGGAATGCACAGAGAAGAGAAGATGCAGAGAGTCAAACTGGAAGATGTAGATGGCAGAGAGGTCGTTTGCAAAACAACCCCCACCTTTAGGAGTCATTATAAATAACCGGATTAATGGGTAACTGGTAACCAACCTTCTACCAGCAGACTTTTACCAGTTCCATCTTGGGAACTAAGATATTTACATGCCTACCTCCCCCTACCTCCCCACACACTTTAGCAAATCAACCCCCCTCTTTCTCACATTAATCTTGGAACATTTTTGAATGGTTAAAAAACAGCACAGGGACAACTATTAGTCCTGGTTGCTATAACTCAACGTGGTATTTTTAATTTTCATGTCAAAATATAGCCTTTTTTACCTGTCAAAATCCCTTCACCCAGTTGCAGTGGACCCAAAGGTTAAGTGGGAGAATCCTGCTGGGAGGAAGCCGCTGACAGCTCCTGCCCCTGGCTCTGGAAGGCGAAGCGGAGGCGGGAAGCGCTGCCGGGGGGACGTCGCCTCTGGCCCGGCACTGCCCGACCCCGTGGGCCGCAACGGAGGCCATAGGTTTGCCAGGACCCAGGTGGTGCCACCCGCGCTCGCCCAGCTGCCTCAGAGGAGGCTGAGGAGAACAGGGCCAGGCGCGTGTGGCCATAGGAGCAGCTGCCGCAGCGCCGGGCGCTGCCCGCGCGGCCGCCTCCAGGCCTGCAGCTTAATGGCGCCCGTGCCAACTTCCTCCCGCCCTCCCTCACATCTCCTCGTATCAGCGTTACTTCAGCTTTACTTGTGCCTGCTTTTTTTTCCCCTTTCATATAAGGGCCCTTTCTTGCTCTTGCCAGGGCTCCATCTTTCTCCACTCTTCTCTTCTTTAGATGAGAAGAGCAAAATTAAGCCATGTGTTCACGCATGCAGTTTGCACCAACTACAGCAGCTAGCGCTGTGTTATTTGCAGCCTGGGTTTAATGTTCAACATCCTGTTTTAATTTTTCTTCGCTTTACTATACAGAGGGGAAGTGCTTCTCCAAGAATACATGGTTCATATCTAATTTCCATTTACCCAGAGCAGGATGAATATTTAAGCCAATAAGTCCTAAAATACGAAAGGAAAAAAAATACACTTGAGTCCTGGGAAGGAACACCATAAAGTTGGAAATGGTTTTTAAAAAGAAAGAAGAATTCTGAGCAGATTCTTCTCTGCAATGCAGTAAAGAATGGCTCGAGATGTAAGCAGAGTATGGCACATCTAGGAGGGCATTTGTTGCTCAGCAGGGGAATACTGATATAGATACTGAAGAAAATAATATGATAGAAGAAAGAGAAAGCCCAATGTACAGGAATATTTGGCCCACTAGCCTTTTTTTTTCTCACTACAATGTCTTATGCGTGTCAGTTCACAACTCCAGCAATTCTCCATGTCCCACTGTCCCTGCTTCCAATAAGCTCAGCAGACTCTAAGGTGTCAGTGACCTCCCGAGAAGGTACTCCTGACTTCCATAACGCTTCTGCCTCCGTTGCTCCAAAGTTGCCAAGGATGCGTGGTTGTGGCAGTGGCCTTTATCGTGTGTGACCAAGACACTAAATGGAAGAGAAAACCAGGATAAATTGCAGGGATAAAGTTAGATTGAATGTTTTCTGCATATAAAGTTTATATAAAATACTTTCTATGTCTAGCCCTTTTCCTGTCATTTTTATATCATCTCTATTAGGGGAAAGGTCTATGTGAGGCAGAAGTAAATTTATATTTGAAAGCTATTTCTGTCATGTGTTCATCTGTTAGCAAAACATTTTCTTTATCGTATCTGCCAAACTGTCCCTTTTCCCCCTAGTTTCATCTCACCTGACAACTCTTATAATGTGTTTTTTAAATATAGATCTCGTCTTTTTTCATGAAATCTTTATTCTCTCAGATTATTTTAGCAGTTTAGTACCTATTTATTCATTTCTGTAGCTGCAGAACAGGTGAACATTGTCATCATTCTCCTGTGACTTGCCGTCTAATGTTTTCAGTTGAATCCATTTGTCATATCCACTCTAACCTGTGAATTCTGAGTTCTCTGGGGCAGGTATATTTTCACTGAGGATGCGATATATGCTTAAGACTTCTATTAATCCCTAGTATTGTATTTGCTCAGAGCAGATGTGTCCTTATCCCTAATCAAATCCGGAGGACTGCAGCAGCAACAGCTACATAATAAGAAAACCTATTTTAATTTGGGGTTGTTTTTGCTGTTGGTGAGAAATAGGCATGAAATCTGGCAAACTTCGTCATAGACATTTGTCTTCTGAGCTAAATGGTTGGCTCCCTGAGGCCAGCCCTGGTCCTGCTACAGAGTGAGAACAGAGCAAACACATGTTAATGCTAGTTTAATGATGTATTATTTTGTATTATTTATTCAGCATTAGCACGAGATGAGATTACCATGAAATACTTCTTTTGTCGGGCAGTTTACAGTCCAAAATCCAAACCTGTGACACAAGCACAGAAACTTTCTGCCATAGGAGCTCTGTTTCTCTGTGCAAAGGCTATAATGCCCCGAAGCCTGAGCAATACAGCCTTTGTTAGTATATTTTATTTTAAGTATAAAAGTATGCAGAAACTGTGTTATGTTCGAGGGAAAGCACTCAAAATGTAGAAGACACCAGAAAAGTTTTTCATGAAGCCATAATTAAGCCTCTTATGCAAATGTCCTATGAAAAAAAACTTAATTATTTGAGCATATTTTGCTGTTTTTTCCAGCCTTTGCCTCACTGAATACACAGAATATGTGGTGATGTCTCAAAATGATAATTGAGTATATTTTTAAATACTCCTTACTATTTTATGTTCCCCAAAACTTGCCAGTGAAGACAGCATTACTAATTTTCATATTAGTTTCTCTCTGTCACTTGTTGTTGTAATTCTTCAGCATTCGCAGTAACTGCATGAGATAAAATGTGTCATTAGCCACATTTTTGATGGAAAACTGAAGTGTGAAAAGAACAATATTCACCAATTTGGGCTCTCTAGCTTATAGCCTCAGGTTTTTCAGAATAATCAGTGTTATGTAGAACCTCTCGTATTCAAAACAGAGTCCCTGTTACCTCCAGCACCACTATCTGATCCACTTATTTCTGGTGGTCAGCCTCTATGGTACCAGACTTGGAAGGAAAGGGGAGGAACACGGGTAGAAATGGCCCCTCATGGCTGTGACACAGCCAGTTTCTGATTCTTCAGGAAGCCACAAGTTTCCTTCCAATCTCGTTCTGCTCTAGATCGCATACACCTCGAGGATGGTGACCTACTGCTGCCAGCGGGTTGCTTCCTATGCTTGCCTGGGAATAATTTGTACTCTGGGTCAAATGCTCCAGTTTGGCAGATAACCAACATTGGCAATATGATGCCATATAATCAAATTTCTAAGCTTACTGTTTGCTTTAAACCAAAAACATTTAACGGAAAGAAAGCCCTTTCTTTTAAAAGAATGTTTGTAGGTCTGTCATTTCCCAGTCATTTTTTGATTTTTTAATTTATAAGATCTGGTCATGGAAAAAAAAATGAATCTATTTCCTAGCACCCCAGCAATGAAAACCCCAAATCTCCTTTCTTTAGAAACTATAACAGTGTTTCTTTTCATATTCTTTTCTGTAAACATTACTGTGGTACATTAGACTGTAAACATGCCAATGTTTTCCCTAACTGTTTTTTTTTTTTTTTGTATTTCCTCTTCAAAGAAATCATCAATTTAATTTTGTGATAAATCATGATATATGAAGAATATCTCTAACTGGCATTTCAAAACCAATACTACATCACGAATCATTTACCACTTTTTTGCGAACTTTTATATTTACTGCATACTTAGAAGCCAGCATGATGTTAATCAATGATGCTTCCTCCTGCTAGGTTATAAATTATTTTCTCTCTGATGGAGCCGTCAAAAAAAGAGCAAAGTTGAGCAATGAAAATACAGTGGGGGTAGCTAGGACTAGGCAAAACTGCAGGAAATTCTCTGATTTGTGCTATCTAGGTCAGCCTTGCAACTGTAAAATCAAAGAAGTATCAGACCTCATTCAGCTTTAGCTTGCTACCTCTTCTCTAACCATCCATTGCTCCCAGGTTAGTCTGATGTTGCTACACCATCCTGCCATCTTTTCAGAGTTTTGTCGTATTACTGACCAGAGCAAAACCAAACTGCTGCAGAACCATGAGAGCAGGTGAGTCCCTGAGTGCCTCTTGTCCAGTTTGATCCAGCACTGGTGCAAGACACTTGTTTGAATGCTTTAAGTGCTGTGTATATGGATACACCTCAGAAAGCAGAGATCATTTGGTGGGAATAGATGGCTTATAGATCTGGGATAATTCTTTTTGTTTCTCTGTTTCCTGCCTGTCTTGCCATTTAAATAAAACCAAACTTTCCCTTTTATCCTGTGTTACCATGATGGCAAAGAGGGAAAGGGAGACTATTATCCTTCCAAGCAGGACCATGCATGTCTGTGAGGGTTGTGCTGGGGAGAGCTGAGGCGTCGGGCAGCTAATTACAAGAAGAAGTCAGAATTAGTAAGGAGAAACTGATAAGACAGCAGAATTTATCTGCACCTGAAATGATGTCCATAGTTGGTTGAATTTCTGTAAGCAGTCTTAACTGTCTACAGGTATATGTGTGTGCCCGTGGGGGAGAAGGAAAGAAGAAGGGTCATTTTGAGGTGGTATTTTTTGTGAGGAAGAGAGTATGTAATTCCCAGCTCCATTATGTTTATTTTGGGCATGGTAAACTTGCTGTATCACGTTAGCAGCAGGGCTTCTGAGCCTGAAAAGGAGCCAGGTAGCACAAACCGTGTGAATGGAAAGCCAAATAAACCATCAAAGCGTAAAAATGTACAATTGGGTTAAGAGCATCACAGCTACAAGTCAATAGCATTTGAAAGAAAATCTCTGCAACCAACACGTACAGAGAATGAGACATCCTTTACACAGAAGATTTATTTTTGCCATATTAGGAAAATAAGCATCCAGTAGCAAACATAATAAGGCTAATTCTCATTCCACTGTATCAGTTCCCTTTTGAATTTTCCTTAGTATTACAGGAAGTTTTTTTTTTTTCATTTTGCTCACCCGTGGTGCTACCCCTATGTGTTTGTATAAGTGAATGGGGAATTATCCCTCATGGGAACTGTTTTATTTTTTCCTGAGAGGAGGCATCAAAGTTAATCAGAAGCCCAGGTTCAATATCAGGCTACCAGCTGTGCATCCTGGGGCTATAAAATGTTTGCTTTCTGATTTCTGTGTGGGAGCTGCAAACAAATGGGTACTGCTTGCATTTCTGTGACCAGAGCAGGCAAAGGAATGATGCCCCAGTCTGGTGCCCATAAAGCAAGCTGGCTCTTGGGGTCACATACATCCATGAGCACACTGTAGCTCTGGGCTGTTCTGTGTTGCTGATGACCAAAGCTGGAAAATATAAAACCAGTACAACAAAATAAAATAAAAAAGTACTGAAGCAGCAAAATGAAGAGGAACTGAAGTTGTGAGCTTCTAATGAGTTGTTTTGGATCTCTGCATTCAAGACTCATTTTGTTTACATATGTAAGAAGATAAAAGAAATCAGAAGGAGACAAGCAGATGTTGTTATTAGTGGGTAAATGCAGAGTACGTCTAATTCCATTTATGCTACTTTTAAAAGAATATTTCCCATTACCTCCTACATGCCTCCTCACTTCCAAAGCTGCACACCAAGAAGGTATGGTGATTCTCCTCTGACTTATACACATCAGTCTCTTGGCTTCAACAGACTGAGTCATAATGATGTCAGAGGAAAATTGGGTCTCAATGTCTATGTCTATACAAAGTAAATAAAAAGCACCCTGGCTCATGATCTGGCCTTGAGGGCAAGTGACAAAGCATGGCTAACATCCATATGGCTGAACTTTCTTCTTCTCTAAAACACGTCAGCCTCGTCTCTTATTGCGTTTTGCGAACTCTCCCAGGCTCACATTACCCTCCAAACTGTGCCCAGGTGTTACCTGGAAGAGGACTACTTCCCATGAGTCCAATCTGTGCCAAGGAGTGCAATTAAATAATATGGGTGGTTGCATGCCGTAGTGCGCTGGCCCCGTGTAGTTTACTAGCATAATAGTTTACCAGACTATGTGTGCAAAGAAAGCTGCTGGCACAATAAAACCAGCAAGAGCTGTAGCTGTTGTAGTGTTTGAATACCAATTAGCCAGATCTTTATATGAGCAGCCTTACACCGAAAGGAATTCTGGATAATCTCTTCAGTATGAATGTCATGGTAGTGTTTTGTACACATTCAACTGTGACTTTATAACAGCTTTATTATTCTCACTTGTTTGCTTCGTATGCACAGTTCTGTTCCATAGAGTTGCACTTTGTCACCATTAGCCTGTATTTGCCATAGACATATGACATACATTTAACCAGTCTCTCTAGAAAAGAAGCAATGATTGCAGAGCAGCTCCTTTTTATTAATCTAATCCTCACTTCCAGGACCAACGTCTCTTTGGCTTGCACTACAAACATACATCAGAAGGACTTTTCAACTACTTATAACCTTATTCAAAAGCTGTAAAAGACTTGCTAGGTAGCTAAGTAGAAGCTTTCCCCTTTAGCAGTTCATTCACTCAAATGAAGTTCTAGTGGACAAATGATTCAAATGTGTTTTTTTTTCAGGAAAAAAAAAAAAAGCAACTGTAATCTGTGACCTGATCATTCATCAGAAAAAATTTCCATTCAATACTCCTACTTTGCCTCTGAGGATGAATGTGGTATAGTACATCAGGACACACATTTTCTGTCTATCCCACTGCAACAGTCAGATGTAGACGACTTCTTGTTGCTATGAGATGAAGTAAGAATATGTTGTACACACATGCCACTTTTAAACTTTGCACCAGAAAACAAAAGCATAACCAGTGAGGCATCCAGAAAACAAAGTGCATTTTTAATTCTAGTTTTTGTTTTGGAAACTAAATAGAAATTACTTTGGGGTATAAAAAGCTGGGAAAAAGACAGGATATAGCCCGATTATTTCATCTTCTTTTGTTAACCCCCAAATAAATTGTGTATTTATGCTGATTTTACATTTGCTGAGGTGAGGACAAATCCACCTGGTGCTGATGCCAATGAAGTGCCTGTATTTGTGTCTAGTGACACAGTCACAGTCACTATGGCAAACTGCTAAGAAAGGAGGATTTAAATCACATATTTAGCTTTTGTGAGCTCCCTATTACAACAGCAGTAGATAGTGACTTTCCTTAGCATTATCATCTCCCCTAAGTGGTTAGGAAATAGAGAGGTTTAGATTTAGAAACTGCGAAGAACAAAGATAAAGTCTATAGAAAAGGTGTGGTGGAGTCTATTGCTGCTAACAGAAAGCTTACAGGAAAGTTTTTGAAAGGCAGGACATGGAGACTTTGATCCCACAGATACAGGGTAAGATAATTCAGTATTGGTATTGAGTATTATTTTCATTACATGAATTATAATAGCTAATCCTTTAAAATGAAGTTGATATATTCATTTTCCTGTAAAATGGTCACCATTCTAAGGTCTTGAGTTTGGTTAAATCAAATCTCTGTGTCTTGGTAAGGGAAAAACCACCTTACCTTGTGGTG
This sequence comes from Tinamus guttatus, assembly GCF_000705375.1. The sequence goes on along the minus strand of NW_010579302.1, from coordinate 348,732 downwards.
GTCCTAAATAATCAGCAAAAAAGTCTTTAGGGCCCTCTTTTCCTCAGGACTGTATTCTGAGTATGCTCACTTGGAATACCTTGGTGATTAGTAACTGACAGTCTACTTAGAGCAGCTCTTTTAAACCTGCCACTTTAGTTTCAGGATCTGAATTCTTAAAATAGAAGGATTTCTGAAGCAAAATATTCTCAGATCAAATACCTGCCTTTTAGAGGACAGAAGGAGCTTTGCTGAAAATTAAAAGGAGCAAGAAAAGCTCTTAATCGATGATCTATATTTCTGTATTGTGAAAGTGGTCCCAAAACTCTTTAAAATAGGGGAAAAAAAAGATAATTTTGTTGCAAACTCATTTTTTAATAATGTCAGTAAGAGGTGAATTTCAATAGCCCCTCTTTTAGTTATAAATCTACTTATCTACTCTGCTAATATCTGCATAATATTATCTAGAAAATGGGTTCTTCTGCTCTCCTTCTCCTTGTTTTTGAACTTGGAAGTAAAAATGTTACTTTAAAGTCCAGGTGAAAATGGTTACACTGTTAATTTTTAAGCTTTGTTTGAAAATCTGTTGGATGTTTGGCCACTTGCGTTACCCTTTCAAGATATTAGGGACTGTCCTCTGAGAATAAATTAACTGTTTGCAAAACTGAACTGAGCGTAGCTCCAAGTTTTATATAAAAAGTAGGTATTTTGGTTTGCTTTTTTGTTACCATCCTTCTGGCTTCCAAGCTTCACTATGGACTTCAGGCTGATTATGTACATGAAATTTACTTCAGCCATAGGTAACAGGGAAAAAGAAAAAGCATCTGAACTTTTTTTGTACTTCTCTTCAATGGGTTTCACCTTGTCCATGACTAATGAGAAGCACTTTCTGCATTTCAATCTGGGGGACAAAAATGAAGAAAAACTGCATATTCTGCAGACATCTGCTCAATAAAAGCAATAGGCTTTCCTATTGTACCTGCAGAAGCTATTAAAATATTACTGAGCAAAAAATATATCCTTTGAAACTTTACGTAGGCTGTCAGTTAAGTTTTTTACAGCTCCTCATGCATTTTAAAGAGATGCACACAATGTACATGCACATAAAAAATTATAAATCAAATACCTCCCAAGGCTTGATGATTCTTAATTTGTGGCAATTCTGTGAAGTGGTTGCTGAATGATCTGATCAGGAGAGGCTGAAGAAAAAAGTGCCAGAAGAGCATTAATCCTGACTGCTTGGCAAGCCAACTCATTGTGATAAAGGGTTGATCTGGCTTAGAAGACCGTACTCGTACAAGAGTTAGAAACAAAAGCTTTCATGCGTTTTACCTCTTGAGATGATGAGGAGGTGAAGAGTTCATGCATGGAAGCACTTCTTTTTTTTTGTACTATTCAGTCTTTTAAAAGATGTCTGCCTCTGTGAGTACTCATGAAAGTAAGTTTAAGATGGCTTCTCTAAGGCATTTGACTGCAGAAGATGATCTAGAAAGAGAGGGGCCGCAGAGTATTAATTTTATATACGTAATTCAATTGAAAAATATTGAGAGAGAGAGAAAGGCAGGAGTGCTGCACTGCTCTCATTATGTTAATCCTCTGTTTTTCTATGCAGTGTGGTTCTTTTCCTTTTTACTGACAATTGCTTCTAGAAAGCCATTGCTTCTGTCAACCCCTACCCTCTCTTGCTTTTTCAGTATTTTGGCAACCAGCAGTAAGAACATACGTCATATGATTTCCTTGAACGGGGTCAGGAATATGCCTGACATTGGCACTAACAACTGGAAAACTCAACAGGAAACAATATTTGTAACCACTTTAAAATTCCCTACAACTAATTGTAACATCAAGTCATGTAGAGAGTCTTCATCCCCATGGGCATGAATCCCCATTGAAATCCCCAGGTACAATGAATCCCCATTGAACCCCCCAGGTTCTTTCTTATAATTTTCTGGGCAAGCTTTAAAAGTGATGAGCATTTGCAACTTGTATTATCTTTGATTGATTTTGAAAAATGTAACTAGTAGCTTTTGAAAATCCGTCATCAAGATTATGATAAAAGTTTGCAGAAAAGAAATTCCAGGTTACAACTGCATAAGGCTCTATAGTTTCTGAATTCAAAGAGTAGCCCTTTGTGTTTGAGGCTGATTTCTGCAGCAGAAGACAGAGAGCTGGGAATGACCTCACATGAAGAGGAATTTCTGTTCAATAAGTAAAAACTATTGTCAATTAAAAGGGGAAAATGTGAAACTGCCGTTTTACCTTTTCATTTCACAACAACACTTCCCCAAAAGGCATCTCTTTTAAACAGAGCTTCACTTTACTACTCCCCCCTCCACACACACACACAAAAAAAGAAAACATTTTTGAAATCTTTCCAAAAAAAGCAGGTGTACAAATTATTCTTGCTAAAGGCTTCATACTATCATCTTTCGGCATGTAAACTGCGTTCTCTCAATGAGACTAGTCACATGATACTGGGCATAACAGTGATGCTGGGACCCACTCAGCCTGGCAAAACTGAATAGAAATCAGACTGATCTTAACTGGGAGCCGTTCCAATTTTGGTTTGGATTAAAATTAGCTTTCTCTGAACCATTCCCCTCCCTTCCTTAACTACCCTCTCCAATCCTCTTCCTCCTGAAAAGAGAGACTAATTGAATTTCATATTTCATTATGCTTTTAGACATCCTAAGGAGATTGTTTGCAACCTATGGTTTGGTTTTGGGGTCCTTCAGCACCCTGGAAGTGCCAAATCCACATGATGCATGACTGACTTTGTCATCCTTTTTTAGAAAGGGACTGAGCTTTCTGGTTTCTTGTCTTTTGATGTTATCTTAAAAAATAAGTTTTTCTGTTCTGTCTGGACATGAAGATATTATGGTGTTGGCTTAGGAGTGTGTGTTCATCCTGCTGTCCAGGTTCATGCAGTTCCATGCGGTTCTGCTGTTGCACACTTAGGACATTTGCCTGCCACAGAGATCACTGCGTTTGTATGCCAGCATATGCATGTAATTGGAAGCATTCTGCAATCGAGCAATCTAGCAGGATGAAAGCTGCAATATAAATGTAAATTATTATTATTCAGCCTATTAACCCTATATTAAAATACACAGGGTTCCATTTTCAGAGTAAAATATGGGAGACAGACTTATAAAACCCATTTCCATTGCATGTCATTCGTTAATGGGATTGTATATTTAGACCTCACAGACTACTTTAACAATTACCTCACAATATTGGTGCATCCTGCAAGTATATAATATGGTGTGAAAGTGACTTATAATATATGAAGCCTGGTGGACTTGCCTTCCCAGCCGCCCAAATCTTGTTTTTTTTGACATTTTTGGCTCTCATTATGAAAATAGCTCAGGAAGATGTAATTAAAGAGAAAGAACACATCAAGGACTGAAGCCTGATAACTCAGACCCACAACAAAGTCTGCAGTGGGAAACAGGTACAAACTTTATGCATTTGCATCACAAAGTTGTGGGTGACAAGGAAGAAAGAAGCAAATGGCACCTGCTTTTGTGCCAGCCTGAAGATGTTATTCATGGCTCTTCTCAGATGCCATAATTCTCGTAACAGCAGCTTATGATGTGGAAAATGCATTTCCATGCTCATGCGTTGTGACTTCTCTTTATAGCCATTTACCATTAACAGATCCTGAATGGGAAATAAAAGAAATTCAGCTATCCACAAATATCAAATTCTGATTGCCAGTGTCTTCAGGAGATCTTGACCCCTTTGACTTACCAGAGGAAAAGAGACTTAGTGTTCTTAACCCACAGCAGCAGGTTTGAGTTAGCATAGTCTTTGCTGAAGAACAGTGCTGGGCTCTTGTCTGCAGCACAAGGGCACAAGCAGCTCTGCCTGACCCATGGATCCTGGCTCCTTGACCTTGTCCCTGTGCTCAACCTCCAAGGTGGGCTGCTATGGGGTCGTCCTGTCCGCTGTGCTTGCCCTGGCCCTGGGACTCCCCTGCAGAACAGGGGTAACCTCCAAACCCTGCAAGAGGCTATAGGCAATGTTCAGAGGGGGGCCATAATCTCCAAACCAGAGAAATCCCTGCTCCTTGAATCCTTCAGAGGCTATAGCGTAGCACATGGAGGCTGGTTAGTCAGCTGGAGCTAGACTTCGCTGCCTCCCTGGTGGATGCTAGCTGCTTAGTGGTGATAATTCCCTGCTTCTTGGCACTAGACCTAGTTTTAGTGTCCCCTGATACAGATAACCTTGTGCTCCAGTACTGAGGTATTGAATATATGAAGAGTAACCTCTAAGCATTTATTAAATAAGAAAATGCAAATGTAAAAACTACATTGTCTGAAAGCACTGCTATAACAATTTGCCTTAATATTAATTTACAAAAACCTTATGCTCATTTTAGGCACTAGACAGGAGCCCACTGTGCGTTGGGGATGAAAGACAGATGCTCTATTCTGAAAAGCTACAAAACCTAAAAACTCGTCTCTTTCTCTTTTGAGGGACCTCATATATGAGATTGCACCTCAGCTTACTGTAGCTCAGGTTCCAGTATTAGACTGTGCAGACAAGTTTGAGAAGTGGCCGGGCTCGCCGTTGTTCATGTACCTGAGCCTTGCGCAGGGTGTCAATGGGCGCGTTGCACTGCTTCCTTGCAGGATGTGCGGAGTTGGGTGTGTGCTTAATCGTGAATGCTGTTTATAGCAAGTGGAAATACTTCCTTAGGAAGCAAACTTCATTTGTTAGGGAGATATAACTTTTAGCCTTGTGTATATGCTCCCACTTACATTTTAGCACTTTGTTATTTGCTAATTTTTAATGATGAGAAGAGACTTCTCTTTTCAGTGCAACTATAGAGTTGCGAACAATTGATCTTGTCTTGCACCTTAGATCTTGTCTTGCACCTTAGAGTAAAGGAGGAGGAGAAGGACATGGGTTTTGTTTAATAAGTATATTGCGCACACGTAGGCTTTGAATTCACACAAAATGCATTTCTTGTCCAGTTATTCTTTGTTTCATGTCCACCGAAAATGATACCTAGGGCTTCATTTGCAGGACATCACAAGTTCTCCAGGTGAAAATTTTTGTGCAGTTATTCGAGTGCAGTTAGTCATGCTTCCTTTGGACATTCAGCTCTTTGAATTTCACTAAGGGATTCATTATCACAGTGTATCTTCAAGGCTGTCTGACTGGTTGGCAGCATACCCATCAATATGAGAAATCTCTCTACGTCTCGCCCTACCTGTTGTACCACTTGGTCAGCCTGGGTTAGTTGGAATAGTTTGCATTAAGATATTAGGTAGCCTGAATTACATTAGGTATCTGTTAGAGAGGCTTCTTTTCTATAAATTAAGTAAGTAGTGAGATTGTTAGTGTAGGTATGCTTTTAATTTAGATAACCTGGTAGAACAGATGAGTATAGGACCAAGTCTTGTGCATATGATTTGATGGCAGTGGTGGTGGTGGTGGTATTCTTTATCCAATTTGGAGACATATAAGTTCTGTACTATATTAATAACCTGGATTTTTAACTCAATTGGCTCTTTGGAAAAAGCTCTGTCCCTTTTCCTATGGTTGAAGGTGGCAATAACAGCTGCTAGCTTTTGAGAACAATTTTTATGTGGTAGATGTGTGGTTTCTCAGGAAGTGAAATATGAATAATAAGTATATGCCAAAAAAGAGAACTCTACTGCTATAACCACTGATAAATTTAGTGTGTGTTTTCACTTGTATCTTTTTGAAGCCTCATTTACTTGTGTTCTTCAGAAAAAAATGAAAGATTTCAGAAATTTAATTTAAATTTTGTTCACATACCTCAAAATATGAAACCTCTCTGTTCAGTCTGCCCTATTACTTACCTAAAGGCTGTTACTAAACCCAAGCCATTCCTGTGTTTTCAAGGAACCAAAAAATCCCCAAATTTCTGGGACTCCTCAGCACATGAACTGAAAGAAACCCAGTCAAGTCATCTGGAATGTCCCTGTACGTGCCAGGACAGGGAGAAAGGAGGCTCAGCTTAGACTGCAATAGATGTGGGACTGCAGCCGCACTGATACAGTTCAACAGCTTTGAGGCTGCATTAAATGACATTAAACGACACCAAGCCATGTCCACCATATCCAGGAGACATAAAAGAATTTCTTGCTTTCTCAGATGAATATTGAGTATTTTTATTAAAGAGGAAATAGTATAGATTTATGAAAAAGTATAATTAAGGCTCTTTAAAATACAGAGAATATATTTTCAACTCTTTATTAGATATGGAGTATTAACTCGTAGATGCCTTCACTGGGATTGGTATCCTATTATGCTATACAGGCATGCAGGGAAAAATGGTACCTGACCAAATAAATTTCTGTCTAAAGAGACAAGATAGAAGGAAAAACAGCAAAAAGGAACTGTGATTATTACTGCCTCGCTACAAAGGCAGACAAAATGAAATGTTCAAGGTCACAGCAGAAGTGGGCTGAGGGTGGAAGGAAGGGAAGCTCGGATGCCTTGGCCTGCCCTGAAGAGGGATCACCAAAGGGCCGCGCCAAGCGTTCCCCTGTCCACATTCCCTGGCACACACAGGATTTTTTAGCTTTCTGCTTAGTTTTAGTCTTTCTGCTTTTTATTGTAAACAACAGAGGGAAAATCATGTAAAATAAAACATAAATTATTTGACAGATCCTAGGTATATAAATCTGATAAAAACAGTTCTTATGAATGTTATTGGAAGTTTTGAACTGTCAGGGTGGAGGATGGTTTTCTTCACCTGTCATCTTCAGCTATTAAAAAGAAAGCTGTGTGTGCAAGCTGAGGCGATACAACTTTTTGGCCTTGTGTTTATGTTCCTACTTGCACTTTAGCACTTCTTTATTTGTTTTTTTAATATGTGTTTGTTGCTGCATAAGGAACATACATTGCAGTAATAGGCTCAGAAGTTTTGAACAGATGTAAACATGGTTCAGAATAAGAAAGGGTCAGATCTTGCATGTCTTTATATACTATGTATTCCTAGTGCACTGGTTACTTAGGCAGGTTTGGTGATCAAATTCGAGCAGTATGAGGATCTGTTGCATCTGGTATTAAATACCAATGTTATTGGTATTGGAAATAACATGTTCTAGACTGTGAAATTGTTAAATAAAGTTTGAATTGGTGCTCGAGGTTGAGATGGCATCCTGTGTTCTTGTCTCAGAGATAAGAGCAAGGTGCTTCCAAACTCAGGAAGCAGGAACTACATTTTGCCTTTTAAAAAAAAAAGTAATTAGAAAGGTAACTCGCAAATATTAATCAAGCACACGTGAAGTGGTGCTGGTTGAATTATTTGGGGGGAGCTTTCAACAGAAGCCCAATAAGTGAATTCTATCACATAAAGCACACTTCAAATTGAGATAATTTACATTTGAATGCTGTTAATTGTTTCAAAGCTGATTAAAGTTTGTTAGAAATAGGGTCATATTATGGAAATTGTGACAATGTGTTTATTTTGAGTGACAACTCGGTGTAAGAATGAATTATGCAGAATTCAGGAGATGCTACTCCATTTCTTTAAGGTAGCAAGAAGGCCTGAGGAGGGAAGCTGAGGCTAGTCCAAGAGGTTTGTCTGAAATTAGAGTCAAATGAGGGCAGCCTGATGGAGCTGAGCAGAGGAAATACGAGTATCATTTTAAGTATCTGTGTAATTTTATGTGGATTTTGCTGTTATTATTCCAAAGAAAGCTGAGCTTCGTGGCACTTTGTGGTGACCTCCAGTGTGTCTAAAATGTGTTGAGACAGTCCTCTCCTCTCAGCTCCTATTTCGCTTAAGCTTATTTTGCATTAAACTAATATATTTACCCACTGTATATCACAATCACCTACTGAACAGAATACCAATCGGGGGTGAGGCCTGTGGAGGGCTGCCCAGAGCTGCTGCCCTGCCTCGGCCAGGCTGCCTGCTCAGCACGGCCTGCCCTCCATGTGCCTCTTGTGGCTAGGCCTAGAGCCAAGCGTCACCCACCCATCTGAGTGGTGATCACGGGCCACTTCCACCCTCATCAGAGCCGTCTTGGGGCATTTTGAGTAGGAACCTGTCTTACAGGTGGAGATGAAGTGTTCTGCTTTTCCTGTCCAAGTGGTAGGTAGAAAAGACAGTGTAAGAACGTACATATACTGAGATCACTTTTTTTTCACCTTTAACAAGGATTTAAGTAGACTTAAAGCCCACATTACCTTCTCCAATCATAGGACATATTTCAAGAACTTACTGCAGGCATACTGCTGAGATAATTTTGGAAAGACTGCCTAATATTGCCTACACAAGTTTTTCTTTGTGAGTAAACCTGGGTTCATTTTCTAGATCGATTAATTTGGTGCCTCAGAACCGAGGAGTCTAGGGTGAAAGGTGGAAATCCTTTGGGTCACTTGTTGTAAACAGTCATGTTTTGCAGTGATGCAAGGAAAGAGATTAAGACATTTCTGAGTTTGGATCTGAACAGCATGGTGGGCACAGTAGCCAAGTCGCTGACACAAAGCAGTAGGAACAAAATGACCGTCATAGAATATGTGTCAGTGCTACAACAATAGTAGTTTAGACCGTAGTATGTGATAATTTGAACCCAAGGAACCTTTTCACTGGTAACAAAGCTGAAGTTTGTGTTTAAGAGCATAGGAATAAAACTCAAGACTTTGCTGTGTTTAGGAGGATTTCTTTGTTGCTTCCTATCTCCAACACTTTTTGCTCTGCCACAGCTGTTTGACATGACTACAATTGTTCCCTAGAAAAGCAAAATTTACATTAACTGCTGCTGTCACCTGCTAGGGAACACCTCTTGTCTACAAGCATCTTTCTTCATGTTTCTGACTTACAGCCTATTGGAAAGATTGTCCAGCTGGGCACCTAATACTTATCTCCAAGGAAACTGTTGGTATTGCATATGCAATGTGCTCTGATTTTCTGGGATGTGAGATAAATCCCCACGTTTCTGACATGATAGCTCAGTATAATGGCACATCAAGTCAGTTTGATCTGTTGCATTGTAAATGCTTGATTTTCTGGATACTCTGGATTAACAGAATGCATTCAAATTGGAGACTTGGTGCAATCATTAGAGACATTGTAACATCCCAGCATATTACTGTGTCATAGAATGTAATTAATTTATATTTGCTTTGCTTAAATATAGGTGAAACAGCCCAAAGAATTTCCCAGAGCAGTTGGGCAGAACACTGTCAGACGGGTATGTTTAGGGAAGACAGAAATTTAAGCATTTTGGTTTAAGAACCTTGTGGTCTGGAATTATTTTGAGATTGTGTTCTTTGCTGTGCTTTCATACTGCAGTGACATGAAAAGCTTCAGCAGTATAGAGCATTGAAGTTACCCTAACCTGCCATCAAAATGGGTGCTAAAATACACGTATAGCTTGATTTGTCCGTTTTGCAATTTAGATATCTACATTTCAGCTAAATGCCTTGGGCTTTCTTTATAGTTAGCGGCATTTTAGGTGATGCGCTCAGATAGAAACTTCTGTGTTACAAGTATCTTCATTTGCTCAATGAGTACTAGAAGTTAAAAAAAAATGAGAAGAAATTTAATTTGATATAATAATTTGATACAATAATCTATTGAACACTTGGCTCTGTGCCTCACCAGCATGAGACAGAAAACATTGTTTCCACTCTCTGAAGCTAGTGCTCCATGTTTGCGCTTAGATGAAGCATTTTGATGAAACATCAATTGCTATAATGCACATTCCTCTTGGCGATGTCAGTATAGAGGAGGCCTGAAAGAGCAGAGGAAGTAGAATTTAGAAAATCTACCTCTCAAGGTCAAATGAGAAAATGTGCTTTGACGTGGCCTTTGCTTTATCCACTCTGTGGATAGAGACTATTGGATTGGTTACTTGTGACTTTATCTGTGACTTTGTGACTTTATCTGTGAATATTTGCACTCATTTGCATGCCTTTCAGTATTCTAATCATCTGGAGATGTTTGGACCCCTCTGTCACTTGCATGTACATAAAGGTGTAAGGAGTAGCTTTAATCACAACACAGAAAGAAAAGCAATGTTCTAGAGGCATCACTACTTCAATTAGAAAGCAAAAGCTTTTGTTGATGAATGCTCCTATTAAGATTTGTACATTTTTCTCATTTAGGGCATCAAGAGCTACTTGGTGAAGGAAGCGCATCTTTTAAATAGTTTGCAAACTGCGTGTTCTGTTGCTTAAATTGACTTCTAACAGCATTAGTTTATGAGCAACTTGTGCTTCCGCTTTATGGATTGTTTTCGTTCTCGATTATTTTTGTTCTCACCAAACATTTAAGGCTTGGTTGAAATATCCGTAGTAGACAAATTATATTTTGTGCTATGTAAACAAAGTTGTAAAGAGTAGCGCATTGCACGTAGATGTGGTGGTAGCAACATAAAGCTAATACCAGTAAATGAGACAGAAGGAAACCAGTTGCCTCCTCTTTCTAGTGTGCAATCAGTGTAAGAGTCTCTGAGATGGGCAATTACCTTAACTGTCTGCCTACAGCAGCAGCGAGCTGCGTGATCAACCCAGTGCACAGGATTATACACTCCCCACCACTTGATGAAGAAATTCGGTCTGCACCGATAGCTACCGTATAGTGCTACATACTGCTTTTGTACTTATTAAAAGCAAAAAGGGTACTAAGATAACCAAGTTAAAAAGCAATGGAGAAAAAATAATATTTCATCAAGTATTGACTTCCTATTGGAGGTAGTGTAGTGCAGAGCGGTATGGTGGTTGCTCAGAATCTGATTGTAAAACCTTTCTTTTTCTGCTTGAAGGATCTCAGCCATTTCCATTTGTGTGCGTTAATTTTCTTTAACAGATCTGCCTTTGTTCTAGTTGAGATATGCAGAAAAAATAAATTGTCAAATTTAGGGCAATTTATAATATAGAATACACCCTGCTCACCCCAGCCCTGGTATTTCTAGCAAAATGAAACTCCAAACATTCCTAATCCTTTGTTTGAGTCTGTGCTGTTTAGTAATCCATAAGGGAAGAAAGCCAAATAAACAGCTGGCCTGTTTTAGCAGTCACTACCAGCTCCTCTCCTGGCTGTCCCTGCTGGCTGGCAGGGATTGCCTGGTGAATTTAAACGCAGGCCTCAGCGCCACGCGCTCGCGTCGCCCGCTCCGACTCTGCCGCTGCGCCGAGCGATCCTGGCGCCAAGGATGCCCACAAGTGAGGAGGCCTCTGGGTGGTGGGAGTGAGACACCCTTTCCCCCAGCTAAACTGAAATGTGAAGACTGTCACAAAACTCGCTGCTTCCATTCCTGGTGCAGGACTGGTTTCTCAGGCAATATTCTCTGAATTATCATCTTGCCAATGTGTATATATAAAAAGATGAGAAGTAAAAAGGCAAAGGCACTGAACACACATTTCTCTTTGGATGATGATAAAGCAAAAAACATAAAACAGGTATCAGACATATTAATGAACTGGCGATGATACAGGCAATATGAGATGTGGTAGTACCAAAGTTTGCTTCACTCTGAGAATAACTTTCTCCTCAAGAAAAAAATGAAGAGTTCATAAATTGGTATGCAGTATAACTACAGTTAGCAGAACATTCTTCATTCAAAATGTAACAATCCATGAACTATCACTAACTATATTTTGATTGTCTTCCATAATTTATATTACTAGCATCATCTGTATTGTTCTGTTATAAATTGAGAAGATCGATATGACTATACTGTTTTAGATACATCTCAGTGTGTTTTTAAAAAGTTCAGCAATCTTTGAAGAACTCAGCACCACTGAATGGCACATATTTTTTATTTTCATAATCATATTACTATTTGAGAATATTTTCTCTCCCTTTGTTCCTATTTTTCTGTTACAGCATCTCAGCTTCTTGCATCTTAACTTCTCTCAAGGACTACATAATATTAAGTTATATCTGCTGTAGAATCAGCAGAAGTATTTGAGAAGCAAGGAGCTACTTTGAAATTATAATGACTTACACTTATTAATGAATAATAATTTATATAAAATTTTTTATTGATTTCAGTGGCGGGTAGAAATGTTCAGATGAAGCTTACAGGTTTGTATCACAGTTAGCATGAGGAGGCTACACATCTGACTGTGGCTTCTGGTTGTCACTGTAAAACATGCATATTGAGCTATGGCACTCGTAAAGCTAGAGTATGACCCGTGTAGTGCTTAAATCTGTTGGATTACTTTTCTGTTTTTAATTTCTTCATGACAGATATTTTCACACAGCATTTCATAGTTTTAGATTTTTTTATCATTTCAGATTTTTTAAATTTTTAAGATCCTGGTTGTAATACAGTGCAAAATGCTGTTGTCTCTAATAATATTCTTTTTCTTCATGTTTCTTATGCCATCCTGTTTAAATATCTACTCATTCTTTGTAACTTGTTCAGAGATCAGAGTATTGATTTACATCACTGGCCCATAATGTCCAGATACTGTAACATTTTCAGTTCAGTCCTTCTTTCTTTACTAATTTAAGTCATGATGTTAAAGTCTGGATTTGGCAGTTTTTTAGTCTGGTAATAATTGTTCATCTTTATCTGTATCTTTATACATACCCTCTTTAGTCTCTGTTGTATAAATCTTGATTTATAAGCATATGAGTAAATCACTGAACAACTTAATTGCAATTACACTTTATTATAATACAAAGCAATATATATATATATAAAACATATATATATATACATCTAATACTTTTTGTATGAAGCTTTTAAAAATGCAAGTCATCATTTTCAAATTGAGTTGACAGATAGTTTAGTTATCTAAAAGCTCTCTTAAATCTAAGCATAGGTGTATGTTGTTAGAACCCTTAATCATGTCTCTATATACAAACTTTTAATGTACAAACTTTTACCTTCTTCTAGATGCTTGGTGTGGATATGTTGGCTTGTGCAGTTAGAGAATCTCAAAGCCCAGTGCTCAGAATCTCTCTTATTTCAGAGCTGCCTGCTCTTTGTAGAGCCTGACTCTGCACTGTACTAAATTCCATTACTCTGAAATCTCTTTATCCATCACTGACATAACCATCTGAGCTCACACTGAACTCTGAGGAGTATGGTAGATTACTAGGTCTTCTTTCTCTGCCTCTTCTTTTGATGGTAATAAGTATAAATCTCAACTTGGTTAAAATGGATAAATATAATATTGCTCTGAATGCTGGGACATAGTCCATCCGATGTGAGGATTATACATCCCTTTTCACTGACTGATTCCTTTTTACCTATTCTGGTGTCACTCTTCATTTCATTAATTTTTCATTTTCTGCCTCCAGGAAACTTTTCTCTGATTCTGGCATGTTTCCCTCTTTCTCCCTAGTGAACATACTTGAGACAAAGAAATCTTTTAGCTTTGCAGCACTCTCTGCCTCAGCTGTCATCAGCTCATCCCCATCCATCACACCAAGAGACTACAGTCTCCCTCAAAATCTTCCTGGCCCTTATCTATTTGTAAAACCTTCTGTTTGTCCTTCTATCATTAACTAGAATTCCTCTTAATTTTTTTGTCTTCTATACTGGTATTTCTTTTTCACTGTTTTAACAGACACGTGTGTCTCCTAATTACAGCAATAATAGCACGTGAGTGATGTTTGCAAGCAACTGATGTTTGCAAGCACAGTCTTGGGGCAGGGGAAGAAAGCATAAAGCTAGCAGCTACAGAATGCTTTACAACTGAATTCACCTGTAGATTTTACACAAAACATTCATTGACTTTTTTTGCAGTAGCAGAACGCTTTATTTTTCTCAGAAAAGGAAGTCAAAATATACATAACACACCAGTTCACTGTAATGGCAGGGCAGACACTCAATTGCTATGAATTGCCTTAGCAACACTAAAGATCAGGGCTAAACAATTTTCACTAGTGTGTATCAAGTGAGTATGTTGTTTGCAAGGGCCTTTTGTGCAACCAGTGAAACTAGAAATGTCACGTTAAGTGACCAGAGTCTTAGATTCCAAACTGTGACTATCAGCTACTAAAGACAGCAAAAGAAAGAGATGGTTTGACTGTGAATGGTGGCACTTACCATGGTAAACTGCCTGCTCCTCTTCTCTAAAGAAACTCTGCACTAAGCAACTCCTAGAGGAGACGAACATTAAGTAATCCAGCTCTGCATCAAATAATGTACTTTTTGTTAGCTTTGCTATCTTAGTGGCATCTTGGTCTCATCTTGTGGACAAAGGTGCCAGTACTGGATGTCAACAAGGTAGACAAATGTAGATATACAGTTCTTACTCTGAAATATATAAGACTGCAGGTATCATACAACACATGAAAAGAATATTAATGGTGAAGGGCAAACAGAATGTGAGACATTCTTGATCAACTTTGTAAGTAGCTATCTCACTATAGCTGTCACCTAATCTTTGTCAAGGTTTTGTTTGGGTATCACCATGAATGAAAAACTAAAGGAGCAATCAGAGATCTTGCAGTTCTATATACTGTTTCACTGCATCACTGTTTTATATTGTTTTGATTAACTGATTCATTACATCATCTTAGACTGTATTTTTTTTTTAAATTCTAATCCAAGATCTTTGCTCAAATCTAGCAGCAGATTATGTTCCCAGGTAGTCCATTCTATTGCTTAAAATGAGCCATTGCTGGACTCAGTCTAGTATGTCCATGTCTTTCTTTCACTGGGGAGGCCAGAAGGCACAGCACTCCAGATGTGGTCTCACTAGTACTGAGCAGACGAGAAGGATCATCTCAGTCTGTTCTTGATGGTCTTCCTAATGTAGCCTAGGATGCTAACACCTTCCTTGCCAGAGGGGTACATTGCTGGTTCATGTTCAAATTTTTGTCCTTCAGGTCTTCTCTGCCAAGCTGCCTAGAATTGTCTGTGCTGTTGCCTGGGATTGTTATTACCCAGGTGCAGAACTTTGCATTTCCCAGGTGACTAAGTGCTGATTTGTCACTTGCTAACTTCATTTTCATTAAGTTACTTTTGCTTTCACTTTTTAAGATTTCTGTTTCACACACAAACTCTTGCAAATAGTATTTTATATTATCTACTTTTTGAAGAAATGTCATCTGTGAACAAGATTGAGTTATGTGCTAAGCCAAATTCTAGAAGTATTCAGATAAGCATTTGGCTTCTTCACTCAAATTATTTAGGTTTTGGAATACAATTTTGTGTAATTAAAAAATGCCAACATGTTTTCTGATTCATAGTCCCAGGCAGAAGTTCCCATATCTGACTTTGTTTATGTAAGACTGAAAAACTATCCTGACAAGAGCATCCCCCATGGTGCTGAAGTTGAGTACCTTAACAATTCTCACTGGCTAGCTCTGTGCATGTTCCCAAACATTTTCTGACTGTGTTGCTGAATTTCCATAAAAAAATGCTATGAACACCCCACCCCTCCGTACTTAACAGTCTCTTGAGTGTCCCAACACAAGACCAGATGGCATGACCCCTGCTACTGTATCATCACCAGCCAGACATGCACTAACTCACAGCAGGCTCTCCAGCTAAACTGGTTCCTCTGCTGCCCCCCTAAATTGCTTCCGCTGCTGCCCTGGTTGATGTCGGCTAAAGAAACAGAGGGCAAAGGAATAAAGGGATCCCCATCAGGATTAGAAGGAATCCTAGATAGGAATGACAGACTTGTCCCATACTTTCTTTATAGTTTCACCAGAAAACAAAGTCAGGAGCAGCAAAGACTTCTTACTCCCTGCTGTACTAGGGGAGACAATAAACTGAGTTCAGAGTACAAAGGAAATTTTGACTGCAGTTTACTGCACTCATGATAATTTCTATGCAAGCATGGAGAAACTCACATGAAGAAAAATGCAGAAGTTTTGCTACCTTGACATACACCGAAGCTTCACGATGACTGACAAATAGGAAGATTAACATTGTCAAGAGATTCTGAATAAGCTGATACGAAGGGTGGATGGTGCTCTTTGCATGAAAGCATGAGTTAGTTGTCCATCCCAACTGTAAAGTGAAGTCTACTCTTCCCTTCACATGTTTCTTTCTATCTTGTTTTACACTCATGCTTCCTTTTAGACATACAGAATACATCCAAACAGCCAAACTCCAGCTGAGAATATAGGCTGTTTCCACCCCAAACTTTGATGTTCAGCAAAGTGCATGACCTTAGGAGCAGTGAATGCCCTAGAGAGAGTACCAGCAAATTCCTCAGTATCAGTAAGAAACACTTCTCAGCCACGGTTGCTAGTTTGGCAGTGGGAAGTAAGGAGGGAGATGGCTTTGAGTTACCCTACAAAATGACTGAACCTAGAATAGTTTCTGACTTTGACTTCTGTTATTTAGTTGTAGATCAGGAGGTCTTGTCCATTATTTTACAGACAATTGAATAAGCCACTCCTCGAAAGAACATAGGAAAAGGGAGCTGAAGGTGTGAAGCTTTGTCTCAACTGTAGGCAGACAGTGTTCATAGTCTGATTTATTGTTGATTATGTTTCTAGGTCATATACTGATTCCTCTGTTTCTCAGGAGGATTTTAAGTACTAGAGTATGTCATCTGTCCTTGATAGTGCCTCTAGGTGTATTTAATCTGAATTAATTCTGAAGGATTGCAGATTATGGCAATCAAGAGACATAGGTGGTTTGTCTCTAGATTATGACAAGCCTTCAGATAGTCTCATCTGCAAGTATGCAGGGCTGATCTCAGTAAAGATACTTTTTACTCTGTGTGTTCCTACCAGTGGGAGTGTCATATATTTTCTTATCTAATACGTCCTGTAACTAGAGTGTGCTAATCTTCCAGTAGGAAGGATGAGTTAATGTGTTCATTTTTCTCTAGTCTTTACTCTTTCAAAGAGACAAAAAAAAGTTATTAATTATGTGTTGTATAGTACTCCTTGTTAGCAATCCCACTGTATATATCTGGCAGCCAGTGATGTTTGCTTCCCTAAAATCAATTAAACAAAAATCAGTATAGCTATTTTCTGAACTTGAAGAGATTTGGACTTTTAAATCAACCATTTTTTTATCTCATCCCCTGGAAGAAGAATGCCACTATTTCATGCCTTCTGGGTCAAGCTCTTAGCCTCTAATATAAAAAAGAAGCACATCGTCAGACAACATTCAAAGACTGATTAGACCAAGAGGATGTTTGCAAGATGGGGCAGAGGCACCCAGCACCAGAAGCAGGAGGTGTGGGGAGTGAGGAGGAAGGTTGGAGAGTGTCACCTGATGGGTGACATCCTTCAGTGCAGCACTCAAAATGGCAGGTTCAGGAGGCAGCTGCCTCTTGCTCCACGCTAGGTGAGGAGTGTAGCAGAGGTGCCTGCTCAATGCTTTCACAGGTACAGAGTCGTATTTTCAGATGATTACTGGAGGAAAGCCAACCAGGAACAGATGGGTAGGGTAAGACGGAGATGGTGGAGATGGCACAAGCCTTCATATAGAGGAGCCTGGGTTACAGTTAATAGTGTGTTACAAACACATGGAGTAGCTTTTATTAAGCAGTTACATGGACTCGGAAACTGTGCATTTCCACCGTAAATGTCTTTTCTTCCTTCTGCCCTTGCAGACACATAGGAAAGAATACAGGAGAGAACAACAGGTTTAATTTTTGATGTTGAGTCCTGGGAATTCCCACAATGGGTAGGACAGAACAGTACTGGAAGCTGGAAAAGGCCAGTAAGCTTAGAGTGAAGTAAGTGGATAAAGGTGAGAGATAATTGTCTGGAAAAGTGGATGGTAGATTTAGAAGAAAAGGTGAAAGAAAAGAGTTTAGAATGAGACAGATTTTCAGCTTTGAAGTAGATAAGCATGAGTAGATAAATGATCTCCCCAGTGTATTCACAGTTTGGATTTGTGTGATTTTCCTTTCTGAAGCTAAGCCCATCAAGATTGTTCTCAGGTTTGGCATTTAGTAGGTGAGGGCTTTCCAAAGGCTACAGTGGCATAGGTTAATTTCACGTACAGACTGTGAATTGCACAGTGAGCTACCATGAACTTGATGGTTTGTGTATCAGCATTGGGGGGAGTGACAGCAGGTCTTGGAAGCTTGGAAGCTTTGCTTCTAAGTCAGCCAGGAATAATTCAGATCTTGCTTGCATGGGGACAGATAGCATAGTCATTAAGACTGTTAGCAGTAAAGGCACAATAGCTCCTGCGCTGCAGCTTGGTGTAAATGCCAGTGCTCTAAAGCAGTTGTGTCATCAGCATCATATATGCCAGTGCTCTAAAGCAGTTGTGTCACCAGCATCAGCAAACTCTCACAGAAGGGTCACTTAGACCATGGACTGTGGCAGGGTGATATTTCTCTGGTACTGTAAAGGACAGTGTCCTATCTCTGAATGCCATGGCTGGACACAGCATGCTGGCTTTACCTTGCCAGTCCATGACCACACAATGGTCTGTGATGAATGTGATTGTGGGCTTGGCAGTCTCAAGACTGCTTTGGCACAGGTCAGCTTCCAGGGGGTTAGACACCTTGCATCTCCATGAGCATGGCGTTCAGAAATGGCTTTGCTACCTCTTTGTTACCAATGCCAAGTCTTGTCATGGTGACTCATCTCTTACAGCAGTAATGATGGGTGTTCAGAGCTGTCAGTATAGAGTGATCTGAGTCTGTCCCCTGACCAGACTTCACTGGGGCCTCTGCCTCTTCTTTTCTTGTCACAGATATCAGGTTGTCTAGAAGAAGTCAGTTTGTGTTTTAAGGAGTAGTGGACAGATCCCTATGTAGGGTTCAGTAGTGGTTCAGAGCTTTCAAAGTGGAAAAGACAAGTGAGAGATGCACCAAGAGCTCCAAAGACCTTACTAAGGAGACAAGAGAGCTTAGAGTGTAGATACCATACGCGGTTCTGCCTCAACGTGGAATATGAACATTGCTAGTTCCCAGTGCCTTGAAAATAACTGTAGCATAGACACACATAGGGAATTCATGTCTGGAAAACAATCCTTTGTGAGCAGCCTAATAGAGATTGGGGATGTAAACAAGGAGGTCTCTCCTACAGTTAAATATGTCAGTTAGAAACAGAAAGAATTCTTTTAACTGGGGCATCTCTTGTATCATGAAATATTAAGCCTCGTCCAACTGGTAGTACAGAAAGTCAGGTGAACTGTCTGCTCTGCCTCTACACAAGGATTCTCAGTTGAATGGCAACAGTGTGAATATCTATATTGGTGCCCAAATTAACATCTGTAGTTTAAATTTAACTGCTTAAATGCCTAACAATACACTTGAGCATGTCTGTAGAGCAGGGAGAACAAAGGAGTCAAATCAAACCTTAATTTCCACAGTGACACTAAGACAATGTAATAAGGTCAAATAAAGCCTTTTGCTCTGTCTTGTGTGTCAGTCACCCTGCTACACTGATGCTTAAGACATCATGGAAAGAAACTCATGCTTGTGAAGCAAGTACCACCCTTCTGTCACAAGTGAAAAATAATGTTAAATGTGTTCTTATCATTACACCTTGCATTAACAGACTACTAAAAATTCAGTTCATGTATTTTGCCTCCTAGTCTCCTTCACTGGGTGCTAACCTGAAGTCTTTTCCTATAGTTAGTGTAGAATCTAGTAGTTTTTGTCATTTCATATATTTTCTTCTTGACCAATCCTGAGCGATACTAAAAGTTTATGTAATTCCTGTATTAATAGCTGAAAACTCATAATAGAGTTCAATAAATTCCTCTGCTTTAAAAGCTGTACAAACTTGTGTCTAAGGGACATGATTTGTGTCTTACTTCAGAACCACTGGTGAACACACTAGACTATTGGTGCTTTTGAGTGTTCGATTTATTTCTGATGTGTTAGCAATATTATAACAGCAGTGTTTAAGCCTACACAATACACATGGGTGGTACAAAGACTAAGAATGCAGGCTACAGTTTTTTAGTGATAAGAATTTGGGAAAAGGCCCACATGAAATAAGCACAAAGATCCCCAAAATCACGCAGTGTAGGATTCATATGTCTCAAACACACTAGCCTCAACCAACTAAACAATCCACATCTCCCACAAAGGGAATGAAAGTATCTGGCATAGAAAGGCAGAGCAAGAGCATTAGAATTTAACAGTGTGATGATCAGGGGTTGATTCCCTGAAGAAGTCTGATAGGCTTGCAGAATGTACCCAAATTAAACTCTGGAGTGATGCCAATACTGCTGAGTCCTTCAGTGAGTTCAAAGATTCAGCCGAGCAATCTTCACCTTTACTGTCCTGTGTCCCCTCTTTAGCTCTCACTGTGGTGATGTTAACTGCTTAATTCCCAGCTAGAGCACTGAAACCTACCTCACATGAATGATTTTAAATGCTTATTATCTATTTGATATGAATTAGCTGATTTTACTACTCAAATACCATGGTGATAAGCATATTAGATAGATATAAATATCCAGTCAGAGAAAAGCAGCTTTTTCTCACTGATTTTACTTCTTCTGGAAAATATACTCTGAAGCTCTTTGTTCAAAAATCATTTCCAAAAGCTGTGATGTTAGCTTTAAAAAACATCACCTTTGCACTTAAGCTTGAGAAATACTAGTCTCATTAGGACACAGACAGGTTGGTTAAGGAATAAACCTTCATGTAGGTAAAGGGAAGAAAATAGGAATAGGAAACTACTTCACCATCTTTCCTATTTAAGTATATTTTGTCTATAAATGATAGTTGATTTTAAAGACACTTTACGGTTGGACTCGATGATCTTGAAGGTCTTTTTCTTTTAGAAAAAGCATTTTCTTTTAGAAGTCACAGTATGTGACTGCAGAATGCATCCTTAGGGGGTGTTTCATTTCTGTAAAGCGCTAAACAGTCACGGGACTGCGTCCACTATATTGCTGTACAAATTGTCACGATAATTGTCATTCCTGGTTCTTGTTACAATACGTGTCACAAATAATGGATTAAATTTGTGGAATTTTCTCACTCTTGTCCTAGTTTTTATCCCTGCAGCCTGAATTTATTATCAGAGACAGCAATACCAATCATTAAAATGCAAACGTAATTTATTTTTGTCACAATTCTTTGTATAAAAAAAGGAAAATGGCATATGATTAACACTCAATTATGGAATAAAGTCATTCAATTTTGCCATAAAATTATGATGATTACTGAGTATATAATCACCCTAGTTCATTTTTTTGTTATTACATATTCTAATATTGCTCCGTAATATGTTAAGGTAAATTGATCTATTTAAAAAAAAAAGAAAAAGTATTTGCAAACAGTAAACAAATGGTGTTTTGGAGTACATCTGGTACATGTTTGAGGTAATGTTTATACTATATATAACTGGTATAATTGTATTATAGCTGATAGGAAATTAGGCTGATTTTAAATTTAGTCTGCTTTTTAATGTCAATCGCATTTAAAAGAATTTTTATGCTGTGTAATGAGAGTCACCTGGATTGTCACCAGGGATTGAGTCTGTCACTAAAGGGAGAAAAAAAAAGGAAAAAAAAAAAAAAAACAAGGAGAGGGAGTGCCTAAAATCAGAAGAGTTATGAGTGGAATCTAACACCCTTTTAAAGTCAGGGGAAGCATTTCTACTGACTGTGGTGAGAAATGCAGCAGGGAAAGGAACAGGAATCAGCTGTGCCAAACTTACTGGTTTTATAGAAGAATCCATCAGGATGAAGCAGCTCCATTACAGTAAGGGAGGTTACAAAATCAGCTTTGCCAAGTGAAAATACGTGGTTGATCAATTAGGAAGGAGAAATGGCAAGGATTAGAAGAACAAAAAGCATACTTTAAAGGAAACAAAGTTTTACTGAGAAGGGAAGAGAAAAAGAGTTAAGAGATTAATGGGTGAAAAGGCTGTAGTACCTACAAATGCATGTGAGAGGGGTAAAAATGAGGGTAAAAGGTAGTGTACAGTGTAAAGAAAGGTAGCAGGAAGGGGGATGGCTTGGAGGGAAGAAACAGAGGAATATAGAAAGTCGAAGAACAGCCACTGATGATGGTGGTGATGATGTCTTTTCTGCTGGTAG
Organism: Tinamus guttatus; assembly: GCF_000705375.1. Next base: position 326,857 of record NW_010579302.1, on the reverse strand, counting down.
CAACATGATGGAAAATTTGGTTTCTAGAACAGTTGAGTGAAATCATAAGCTCTGGCCAAGGATGCACAAGTCACCTCCCAAAAGGTAGGAGAGAAAATCTGTGACATGTTGGCTTGCAGAGGCAGATGAGGAATTTGAAAGGAAGATTGTATACAGTACCAAAAAATAACTGTTGGTGTATTTTAAAATGTGTGAAATTCTTAGTTTTCTCTCAAGCTAACAAAAATCATGTGCTCATTTGGGATGTCCAATTGCTCAGCTTGTTAAAAATTAGAGAGAACATTGACCAGAAGTGCTCTGCAGGCTGACGTCTTGAGCTTCAGCCTTGCTTTAAACTCCCCTAACTCTCCAAGACATTAAACATGGCATCTCTGAGTACCAATGAGCAAGAATGGTAACTGCTGCTGACAGAAAAGATTAAATTCATTCCGGACGTCTCTACAGTGAGTACTACCAGAAACAAATTTCTCTTGTATTTTTAACTGAGACATCCAGTGCAAAATCCAGCTATTCTTGTTATCATTAGCTCTGCTGTGCTGCTAGAACCAGTTGATGTTACAGGCCCTATAGGTCATATTCCCCATTTATTTCTGTAAGTGTTGAAATCTGTGTGAAGACTTGTGGACAATTTAAGGATTAAATCTAAGTTGTTCAGTGTATTCTTTCAAGAGACATAACTACACAAATGTGGAAAAAATAGGACAGATTTGGCAATGGTAATTAAAAGCAGATAAGAGATAGGACAAATCTCTCTCTCCCTCCCCTCTCTTCCTTCCTCTCTGAGAGATTAATAGGAGTCTATGAAGAGAGCACTGGCGTGGGAACTGCTAACCAGACCTAATGCAATGACTCTGAATGGCACCACCTTTCTGCCAGCACAAGATGCCCAACAGTGATGCGCCAGACAGTTTCTAGTATGGAAGAACAAGTAGAAATTGCTGAAAATAATATTGCTTCAAGTTAGCTTGAAAAGACCTTCAAGTTAGAAATGGTAACTTGAAGATGGTCTCAAAAAGAAATCTTTTTTCCTTTAAAAGGTTTTATTCATGGGGCTAACTTGTGCATTGGTTAGATTGAGTCCTACAATCCTAATGCTAGGACTTGCAGAAAGATGATTAGCTGCAGACTATTTTCACTTCTCTCCCTCTTTGTGTAGAGTATTACACAACTGAGCATTACACAACACGTTTTCATCTTGAAGGTTCACGTGTTGAATGGGTAAAACTAGGCTCATACTCAGGACTTTCTGAGAGTCTTCTGCTTCTGATCTTGTGTTGTGCTTTCTCGTAGTAAGGTTGGACACATCTCTTCAAACAAAGGCCCTTGGCTGGTCTCTATCTTCCATCGTGCCTTGCAGTTGTGGCAGTGCCACGATGCCCCAGGCAACCCATCTAGAGAACGACAGCTTTGTCTCCCATATGGCAGCTCAGACAGGCATGGCATGATACTGATCTGATCCAAAGGAAAACATTCTCTTTTTTTTTGACAAAATAATATGAGGGGATTTTGGTTTACCTAACCAAAAATAAGTAAATTGTTTTGATTTCTATAGCATTAGTGATTATTATGAAGATCACAGTGTATTGTTTCTGAGGTTTTCCTGTGTTTCTTCTTGTAAAGTGCTCTTTCTTCTGAGCACTTGAGGGTCCTAGGGTGATATTAGCACCTGTGGTTCCTTAGGCTCCTCTTCTCATCTGACCTGCCTGTCTCATAGACATGACCCTCTAGCTTAGCAAATATGTCATAATTTGTTTTGATGGTTAGGATGCATTTCATACTCAATAGTGCATAGTTAGCTGCATTCCTATGCACTGAAAAATAATACAGAGAATTGGAATGTTTATGATGAAGAATCCCAGACTAGCAATGTAGACAAGCGAGTATACACTGATTAAAAAAAAAATCAGTTAAGGATTTAGTTGGCAAGACAAAGTGGGAGAATAAACTCCTAGAAAGGCTGAAGAGGAGCCTGTTGTCATGGAATATATTTGTGCTTTTCATATGGGAAGAAAACAACAAGGAGATTCCTAAAATCTGAAATTGAACTAATAGAAAATTTAAGGTTAAAGTGGTTCTCACCACTGGTTAAGTTTTCTCTTAATCAGGTTCAGCTAACAGGGAAAAATTCAAAGTCTTGAGGAGTGATTTAGAAGATGATGGCTAAAGACAAAGGGCCTAAAAGTATTAAGCAATGGAGGTGTTTTGTGCTTCAACTAAATCAAAATGGAACCAGACTGCTAGCATGTCATTTTAGTAAGGTTTCAGCTGATTGTTTACTCAAGAATTGGGGAAAAAAATGATGATTGAGCATGTATGTCAAAGCACCTCTCAAGGATGCCAGTAAAATAAAGGTATAAATGTATTCATTAAAAGTAAATGGGAAGGAATTATAGAAAGAATGAGAAAAGAAGATCGAGGAGACTTAGGTTGTATCTGGGAACTATCCTATGGCAAAATCTTGGTCACATGGTCAAAATCCAAATTTGTAGGTAAAAACTTCAATGAATTAGACATAATTCATAAATAAGAAACCACAAAAAAGTCAGTGAGGCAACACAGTCCTTGCCTACAAGGTATATTATACCTATCTATAAAATAGACCAACCAAAAGAAGTGATAGAATAGCTGTATGTAGGAAGGGTTGCACAGGTTCCAGGAAAAGCAAAAGTTCTTAGTAGACAAGATCAAACAACCATATCTGTATGAGTTTAACCCTAGGTACATAAATGTATTAAGGAAGACTTGCTTTAAGATTAAGAAAAAGAAGTTCAGTATACAACGGCAGTCAACTCGCTCTAATTATCTTAGTGCTGAGAGTGGAAGTTAATGGGTCTGAGTGTCTCAGTTTTCAGCATCTTTTATAGAGAGACAAAATTTGGAGAGATCAGCTCTCCCCACGTGGAATAAGAGTCTGAGGGAAAAGGTAATGCTGGAGCATATGAGAAGAGATTTCAAGAGACCTTTGTAAGAAAAGTATGTTAAATCATTCAAAAACAACTCTTACAAGAATAAAATGAGGGTCATTAATCCTTTGGCAAGTAAAAGAAGAAAAATTATACACTGACACTACATTTTAAAAAAGCAAAAAAAAAGGAAGATTTCATTAGTGTACAATGATTAGCTGATTTTGCTGAGAGAAACAACTATAGTATGTAGGCAGGCATTCAAATTATCAAAGAAAATGGAAAGTAGAAAAGCAAGAAATAATTCAGCATGGCTACATTACAGCTGAGAAGGTCTTTCAAGTCAAAGAAAAATCTTTCAAAACTTAGAAATAATCATGATGCTTCTTTCCAGAACTATGAAATGAAATTTAAAAGATAGTATTTCTAACTGCAGAAAAACAAACACTTTTTCATAGAAGAAGAGTAGACTGTGGAACTCAATTCCACATGATAACTCTGAGCATAAGAAATTAAAATAATTTGTAAAAAAAAAAAAAAAGGCCTACTGTTTCTATCTACAGTCATAACAATCTAAACTAACAGCAAGTGAGAAGAAATGTCTTTGTAAACTTGAATCACTGCAAATTATCAGCTTCTAGCCTGTATTAGCTTTTATCTGAAAATCACAAGCCTCTATTTCTGGCAAGCTACTTTAATATAGTTATATCTTTAATAGTGAACTCTGTCCTTATGAGGTGCCACACTTCATAGTGTACGTAAACAGTTGTGTATTTCTGTACCTTAGCTATGTATACAATTTAAATAAATGTTCAAGAATATGCCCAGTTTCATGGGGATTCACAAATTGTACTAAAATGTATAATGATAGAAAAATAATAATTAAATATATGGAATCATATGTAGTGATAGATAAGTGCTTATAGATAAATTAAATACGCTTTAAAAAGTGCTTCACTTCTGACACAAGGAGTAATCCAAGCACTAAAGCATGTAATTCTATCATGGGTATTTTCTTTGAACTACCCTCTTTAAGCACATAAAATTTCCTTCAACATGAAAAAGAGGTGGTGTTTTCAAACAGAAACTTATAAAATAAAATACATAATTGCCTACAGTAAGGTTGAATCTATTTAGTGGATCTAACTGAGCAGGGAATACACAGCTGTTAATCTGATGAGATTCATGAAAGAATAAAAAAATGCCACTGAGAGATTAATTTATGCAGAAGAATATATGTCAAGTGTTCAAGTAATAACAGTGCTTATACACAGGGACAGTGCTGGTGGGAAAAATGCATATTCTGAACACCTAGATGATTTATGGTAACAAATAAAAATTTTTGCATAGAGTATGTCTGAAATTTTGGTTGAAAAATTGCTGCAAATTCTAAGAAAGAGCAATCTCACTGTTTAAGATGGATCTAGGGTTTGTCACAGGCACCTGGAAACAGAGAAGCAATTCTGATGACAGATCAAGCTTAAATCTTGTTTTACTAGATGATTGCTATTTTTACCTATATTTTTCCAGAAGTGAATGTTTTTTTAGACTGTAGTGGTTTTCCACTCAGATCACTGGAAGGGCTGGATTGCCACCGAGGTGGTGAACACTTTTCTCCATGGGATCCATTCACCATGGGCACGTTCTCCAGCCCTAGTGGAAGCCATCCAGAGCTCACAGCACACAGTTTTGCACTGCCTCTGTCCCAAGGATAGGGTCATCCCTGCTTCTACTAATCACGTGCTGTTGTCCTCATCCTAGACATGGCAGTAATGAGACCACTGCAACTCCTTCCACACTGGGATAGTGTGGAGAGATCGTGCTCCCAGCTGTGCTTCGAATTGGGTACTTTATAGCTTGGCTGGGTGCTTGTGAAGTGCATGGAGGGAGCAGCTTCTAGCCTTGGTTCATAGGCAGAAACTCCAGACTGTAATTATACACCTCAGCAAGAGAGATGAACTTGGCAGCACGAAATCACGTTTGCCTTTTCAGTATAGCTAAGTAGCCTGGATGCAGTTGATGCAGTTGTTACCTCAGTCTGTCCCACCATGCTCTGACCTCCTTTGACACCGGTCTTCATGGGTGAGCAACCATAGAGCTGCTGTGGCAGGCAAGCTAGGATCCCTTTCGATCAGGCTATCTCAAACTTACTTTCCTGAGAATCATTAGTGACTTATAATAAAGCAGTCAGACCTCAATTGCAAATCTCACCTTGTTTTTTTGACAAATTTTGTGAATGCATCTGAAAATTTGGGGCTTTTGGTCTGGTTAAGATGGACGTACATTTGGATATTTCAAATTTCATCTCAGAAAAAATCAAAATCTATTTGGTCAAGAGATGGTATAATTGTGTAGTACTTTTGACTCATCTCGTTGCCCTCAGTCAGTGATTGTGCCTCCTGCAGACATCATATATATAAATGTTTACAACTTATCCAACAAACCAGAAAGAATGTTTCTAGGGGCAAAGAGCTTATGAAAGTCATGTTTTTATGATATTTTTTGGTTAGCAAAAAGACTTTTGCAAATGATAAAACAAGACAAACCTGGTATTGAAGGTTTTTCATCATAGTCCAGTTCTGAGCAGTCCAGGACCTAAATGTTAGTTCCAACCAGTGCCAATTTCCCACTTTAGATATGATTAATCTCTTCTTGATGATACTTAATAAAGTTCTTACAAGAAACAAAAAATAATGACCCAAGAAAATTGGGGTATAGATATGATTTAAGTATAGATACTGATTATACTTCCTTTCTCTCTTAAATGCAAAAATATTTGGAGTTTTGATACAAAAAAAGTCTGACCCTAGTGTGATGAAAACATGACATACTCGTTCATGGTCTTTTGCAGAATCTTTTGGATACCTTCCTCAGAGGACAGCCAATAAATTATAAGAACACCATTAATGCTAATAGGGAAAAAAAGAGAAACAATAAAAAGAAAGAATAGGGTTAATACCCTTACTCTACTGGTATTCCTGGTGCTTTCATTACTTTTATCACCTGCCCCCAGTTTCGCTTTCTTTTATTTTGTTTGCTTAAGACACATGGTCTTAAATCTTATTAAGACAAATTTCCTGAAGTCTGGGCTAGTATCATTTAACAAGCTAAATTAATCTGTGTTGACTCCAATAGACTCACTACTCACATTAAATACAATTTTTATTGCATGGCTTATTTATCAACTCCTGCTTAGTAGCTGCCTGTCCAAACTGAGTTGTAATTAATTCTATCTTCTTGGACCGACTGTCAAGAGAACTTCCTAATCTTTGAATGAGTAACATAATTTCCAAATAAAACTAAGATATACTTGAGGTGAACTCAATGGGCATATATAAGCACTCTAAAAGTAAGGACACTTGCTATGTCGTATGATTATTTGATTTTAAGCTCAGCAGCTGAAGCTGAAGAGGTCTGTCTATTAAGTTATGATTATGTTCTGCGGCCGCCAAGGCATGAGAACCAGTGGAAGATCTGCCGCTAGAACCTGGGCACCCACTTTTTTGCTGGGTAGAGTTATGCCAGGTACTGCATACATGACATCAAGCATCCCTGGGCGCCTAATGGTGAGCCTGGTAAACAGAGTCTTCATTAAAAATATGAAAAGCTGCCATCTCCAAAGAAAAGCGAAGAAATACATCTGTAAACATTGTGTTAGGAAAGCTGCAGCTTGCTTTATTGAAAATCAAATAGTGTTTGCACTAGGAGCAAGGAAGCTTTAGGCTTTCCAGACTCAACTTGAAAAGACAACATAGGACAGATGCAGGACATGTTAGCCTGAAGCGTTAGCTTTTCCTGTTTTGCTGACCTCTAAAAGATCCATTTGCAAAACCTGTCTGATGAATCCAGAGATCCAGCTAGTTTTATAAAACTTCTTAGTAAAGAAAGCATTAGTGATTTGATTATTTGTTTGTTTGTTTTGCTAAAGAACAAAGCTTTATGTCGAATATTTAATTTTTGTAAGATCTCACTCCTACTTAAAAACTAAGTTTAGTGCTACGTCAGTCCATTGTGACATGCTTTAAGATTAAAGCAGATAAAACTCCAATTGATTTGCAAAAGAGATGACAAACAAACAGAACAAACCTCATAAAATATAAAGTGATCTCAAACTGTACTGTGGTAACATTACCTATCTCTTGCTGACTTTGGACCTACTCTGTAATGGGAAGCAAGGAGTCCTTTAAGTTTTCTAATTGCATCTCTTCATTTCAATAACCCAAGCAATGGACACTAAGAGTGATAAAACTTTTTACTGCTATATCTCAAAACACTTGCCAGAAAAATCAGCATTGCTGTTTCATTATTCCCCTTTTGTAGACAGGGAAACTGAGGGATATTGTGATGATGCATTTGTCAAAAGTGACAAAAAAAAACCCCGAAACTGCAACATAAGCCCATGACTTCCTCTACCTGAATCTGTGCTCTGTTCACTGGGTCATATGGCTCTTTAAAAACAAAAACAAACAAACAAAAATTACTGTGCTATCTAATTCTGATCATTCTGTCCTTTATTACCTGTTTATGCAGGTTATTCAGGAAATAACCCGTAGTTCACTCAAGCCAAAACTTTTCAGTGAGCTCATAAAATTTTTTCAATAAATCATGTAATGATTAGTGTTGTATTTATACAATATATGTTGTGAAAAAATATTCCTTTTGTATGCATCATACCCTTGGAACCATATGACTATATACTGTAGCTCAAGATATTTGTGAATAATAAGAGTCCTGGACAAACGATTCAGAGATTTCCTTCTTATAATTTATATGGTGGACTGTATTTGTGGGGTTTTTAAACTTAAGTGAAGTTTAAAACCCTGCAGGTTCTATAAAATGGGACCATTTAAAGAAAGAAGAAGAGGAGAGGACAAGATAGAAATTAAAATTATACAACCACAGTGGCATGTCGCACAGTTTAGAAAAGATTAATGTTAAAGTAGCCTTCTTCTCTATCCCTGTTTACCTCTTTATTTCCTGTACTTAATATTTTAAGCTGGTTTCACAAGGAAATGAGGTCTTTGAAATCTCTCTTTGTCTCTAGGGTCTCCAGATTCTTATGATTTGGTCATATAAATTGGTCATGAAAACTGGTTACTTTGTGTAAGACACTGGTGGATACAAAGACCTCATGATTCTTGAGAAGCCTGGATCTGTCTGTCAGCTTAAGTGCATATTTTAGGATGATATTTTACGTTTTATTCTATAAGTAAGTGCTCTTTCCTTCTCCCCCTACTGCCTTCCTACCGACAGATCCGTGTCTGGGTGCTGCTCATTTCTCAATTGTGAGACTGTCGCTTTTCTTTCTCAGCAGCCTTCTGTGCCCGTGGCTGCTGCTATGGCACTTTTGCATTGGCTGGGCAGGCAAAGCGAATCCCACAGAAGCAGTACATCAAGCATGAAACTCCCACCAGAAATTTTAGTATCAGCACCTGTGATCAATGAGGCCAGCCTTCCAATCGGTGCACGGAGGATTTTAACACATAATTTTCACGGTGTTAAAGCAAACTTCTCACATAAAGCCTCAAGACGGTATGTCTGTGTGGGGAGGCTGGAAGGAGAGCAAGTGTGCAATGTCTAGCTTTTTTTTTCAGCATTAGCATCCTTTCTCCCTGTCTCTCAGGGTTCCTCCCCTGTGCCACTGTCCTGTCCTATACATATGTAATACTGCGCCCTAATTTGGTCACAACGCTTCCTATTTCATATATACACATCCACGTTTATGTACGTGTCAATGTAATCCATGCCTCAGCCATCTGGTATCCTTCCTTGCAAATGTTCGCACAGAAAATTGACTGCGAGTAAGGTTCTGAACCTGCCTGTCCAAATGGTCCATATTTGTTTGAGTTCTCTAGCAAATGCATAGATCCTATTAGCGAGACTGATCCAACATATTTCCATGTGTCAGTTGTACCTGCTGCAAGTGTCATTCTGTTCAGTGATAACAGGACTTGCATCCTAAAATAGAGAGAAAACAAGAACATCAGGTCCTTTTGGGGATCTGAATTGCTTTTTCCACCATCTGCTGACCAATGCTTTGAAAGAAAGAAAGTCTGTGTCTGGATTGACACCTTTCTTCTTTTTAAGCTGATAAAAGAATGGCCTATAAAAGAACCTAGACATGTTACATTTACAAGAGAAGCTTATTAAAACATATAATGTCAGTGATGTTACATGCCTACAACTCAATATATAAGAGTTGATATAGGTATTCTCTTGGTATATTTAATTCTTTGAAATGGATTAATTTAACTTTGTGATAAAACACTCTTTTACTTTTACTCTAGATAAAATTTTATCTTACAGAAGTAAGAGAGATCAGAGAAATAGATGTGAAGAAAAGTAAAGTTTGAGTCCCTTGTTCTATTGTTACAGTATTAACTTGTTACGGTAACTCGTACTATAACTTGTATCTTGTGACTACTGTTCTATTGTTACACTAGTAAGACATAGTTCAGTAGTAGGTACATAGCCAAGAAATTGTAGGAGATACCAGTGAGGCTGCAGGACCCGATTTAGTTATCATCCAGTGTAGCCAGCAGAGGTGTTTGCATGGTAGGAGACAGTGCTTGGGTCAAAGGAGACCTTTTTATTCTGAAGCATCTGATGTTAGTCAAGGAATCACACTATCACTACCTGTTTTAGTATAGTAGCATGTAAAATGTATGTAAAATGAAAACAAATTCCTTGGTATTCTAGTCTGTATATTCTACTTTTGATATGTACAGCTATACTTTCTCACTTCATCTTTTTTTTTTCTTTTCATATGAAATTAGTTTCCTGTGAAATCAACCGTTATTAAATTCCATTTTAGATTTTTTCCAATAAGACACAATCAGCCACCCAGAGAAATACAATCTTATGCTTTGGTCCAATAAGGTATCTTTATTGCATAATGCATTCATTTTAATTGCAAGTATTTTAATAAAATAAAATTAACTTTGTATTAATTCTCCTGTATTCAGTTTAGCATTAATAGAACGAACTCTCTTCTTCCTGATTTGGAAATAGTGTGTTAGTCCCTGGAAATGCTGTTGTAATCTAGGATTACTTATATTCACTTACGTGGAATTATAATGGGATTCTGCTGGAAGTGCATACGCTCACTCTGGCATCAAATTATTTTGATGAGATTTCATAGCATAATCTCATCGTATGAACTCCTCTGTGCATTAGAGGAAACTACAAGACAGACTTCACTGTTCTGTAAGCTCAGGCACAGGGGGCATATGTGTGATTTCTTAAGATAAATAATACATACAGAGTGTCCACCTCCAGGAAATAAAGGCTGACATCCTGTTATGAGGGAGTTAAACCATTACGCTAATTTTAAAAGAGCAGCCCAGTAGAGAGACACTGCATTGGGAAGCGAATGATACTGGCTGTATTCCTAGTTTTGGATCTATCATGCTAAGTGGTTTTGTACAGAAATCCTATCTTTTTGCAATTTATTTCTCCATCTATGAAGTGGGTGCAATGATCCTTATCTCTATTTTAATGTGCCCTAAGGTCTGAGTCTGAAAAGGATATTGGAAGACTGTATTTGAGTATTATATTATTGTGTGAATTGTGCTTTGAATAAAGTAAAAATCTAGGGGGAAAAAAAAAGTAAACATTTTAAAAATTCGCTAAAACACTGAAAATTGCTATATATGTTACAATATTTTTTAAATTCTGTTTCATTTCAAAGGCCTATGGTACAGTAGTGAGAAGAGAGATTGTGCCTAGAGTCACTGTTGCAGCAGCCTCCCAGACAAGGACCCACTAGTAATTTAACTCTTTTCTGTCCTCTTGCACTGCCAGCACGTAGCCCATAGTGGACAGACTGCAGCCTGCCCCGCGGGATGCTCTGTTACTCTGGCTGAGCATGGCCGTAGTGCTGGTGTTGTGCAGACTTGAGCTCTCCCTGTCAGACAGTCAGGTTTTGGAGGCAGCCATGCAGTCCTGGAAAATCTTCCTTGGAGTCTCTTTTATTGCCAACACAAACTGTGCAGCTCAGAAAGAATTAGTTTTGCTGATGCTCAGACTGACCATGCTAACAGGTGAGCTGAGCAGCCATCTCTGCCTCTGCACTCTATAGAATATATATCATTTTCTTCATTGTTTGTCCCACAAAATGCCTCATATTCACTTTTCAAGGGGCTATCCTACCTATCCATAAATATTCATCAGAGGGGATAGATGTAGTAAAATGGATGAAAGGCATGTACACATATATATGTGTATATATATATGCCCTATTAATAAGCCGCTTGGGCTTTCACTTCTGTTTCTGCCCTTGTATCATGGGTGGCAGCATCAGAACAAACTCTGCAATGTTCCTGTAACTGTTTCCATCATACCCTAGATGAAAAGGGCCGTTTATACGGGATCCTCTTGGAGGACAGACCCCGAGAGTCCTGTGGGAGCGCATCTGTGGCCCAATGCAGCAATGCCCCTCGCTCAGAAAAATCATGGCCTTGCTCGCGTGCCTGAGCAAGGCTAATCACTTCCTCCTTGGCTTGCTCGAAGTAGTCTGGCTGCCCTACACAGCTAGCTGTGGGTGTCCTGCCTGTGGTGCCATCGCTAGCTGGCAGTATCTGGGAGGGCCACCTTTCCTTTCAGCAACCACTGAGCAGGGGAGGCACATGCTTGAAGTCTTTGTCCACAGCTTATTTCTTCTGCTAGGTAAAAGGATGTCCCTAAAAATAGTTCAGACCATCTCTTCTTAGCCGTACCTTCTGCCATTTATCCATTATCCCCGTGCTATATAGTTCACACTTGCCTCAGAGGCATTTCATCCCACCTGTGCATGTATCTTCTCCTTGCTCATTCCTGAACTTATGACTGTGGCTACTGGCCCCCTTCTGCACTTGTGTCACCAACTATGCCTGGCTCTCGCGTGCTCTTCACAGCCTTCTCTGCCAGGAGAAGGTGACTCCCACATGCTCCCACATCCCTCTGTGTTGTCTCCTGCCGTACGCCCATCAGCTTTGCCTCCTCGTCCAGTTTATGTTTCACTCCTTTTGCTGAGGACACAGGGGGAATGAGCTGTGATGGAGTGAGGGGAAGAGTCACAGCACTGACCTCCCACCTGCTCCACAGCCATGAGAGAGGTGAAAATGAAGAGATAATTTGGGCGGATGGCCAACAAAAACAGGCAACAGCAGCTGTGCTGCTAGGGAGCCAAGAAACAGGGCGCGCAGCCAGAGCCTAGGGCCAGAACCTCGAGGTCAGGCAGACCTGGGCTCCAGTCAACCCTTATTACACGGCCACATCAAAACCCAACCAAACTAACATAAAATATGGTTATATTTGCATGTAGAAAGAAAACCCTCATCCTGTGTAATTCTCTTTAAACTTTATGTCATGCAGTGGAAAACATATTGCTTCTCATGCTCTGGTCTTCCTGCCCCATTCCGCAATCTCACCTGCCTTTTGTAGTTACATCCTAGTGGGATGTAGTTTTTAACCCACGTGCACCAAATCATAGGAAGTAAACTCGGAAGGACTGTGTGATGCAACCAGCAAAAAGAAATGTGACTTTTTACTTAGACGAGGCTAAAGCAGCACTTTAAAATAGCAGGTCTTGGAAAGCAGTGAAAACTACTCATTCAGCAAAAGTAGTGCTTTTTTCATGTACGTTCAACAAAGAAATACACAAAATAGTTGAATGTGGTAATTAATATTTCAGCCACTGATGTCTAAATGATCTGACATGATTACCATTGTAGTTGCCACTTGCTGTTGTTTGTTATCATCACTTATTGTGGCATGGAAAGGTTATGGGCATGTGATTGATGAAGACAGATACAGAAACATGTTAACAATCAAATGCTTCATACCTAAAAAAAAATCATGTTTGGCTTTTTTTTTTTTTTTCTCATTGAAACAGACCTGAAAGCTTAAGATGATTTGAATATTGAAATAAATTTTCAGAAGTGTATTTTAGAGAGAGATGGAGATGCCATAAAAATGTGTCTGCCTCCTGCATGGTTCATTGCTTTTTCTCCCAGGGATATTCCACATCACCCTTGGCCTGTGACTGCACAGGTGCATATTACAATGAATAAATTATGTGTGCTAGTGAACTAAGGACAAATGGCAGGGACACAAAAGACCAGGATAGTGACAGCAGTGATGTCACCTGTTACCACCAGAGAAACAGGGCATCACCCCTTCCGTTCCTCCCCGTTCCAAACCTGCTTGTAAGTGACCAGATTTTATATTACTTGCTTTATGTACATAGAAAGTGAAATGTTTTCATTTCAATTCAAGCTTTTTTTTTTAATATTTGTGTATTTATGGTTGATAGCTTGACTAATCTCTCATTTAGGCATATGCTGTTAACACTAAGTCAATTGTTGGAGGAAAAATAGGATAGTCTCATGCAATGCATTTTAAAATACCTAATATATCAAAATGGCCTATTCTGAACAAATGTTAAAAAATGTGTAAGGTTGACAGATACCCTGGAAAACAAAGGCAAAAATAAAAGAACAAGAACAGAAATGAAACTGAAGATGGGAAAGGTAACTGAGGAGGAAAGGGGAATTTGCTAGTAGTATTCAGCTTCTTTGGGGGATGATCTGTTGTGCTGTACTTTCTCGGCTTATTGGAAGAAATAAAGTACTGATCTGTTTGTGAATTCCTCTTGCCTCACAGAAGCACTGGAATGACAGCATAAATGCAATGCTACATACATAATTGAAGCTCAGGCTATATATTCAAGTTATTCCAAACTAGTGGAAATACATTAATACCTTAATTTGAAACATATAAAATTAATTGATCTGAGTTAATATCAGACTGTTTAATCCAGATGATGCAGGGTAGAGTGCTGGAGAGCAGTCAGTCCAGGAGGGTGCCTCTGCATGCAGGAGAGCACAGTACCAGAGTTTACCTTGCCACAACATGACAGAGAAACTGTAGCACTTTGATGAACTTGAAGTGGGAATTACAGACGTTCTTTTTAATAGCATTATTGCTGCAAATAGTTTATAACCTTCCTCATGTACAGAACTGTTGTTCAAATTAAAAATTTTAGAGTTAGTCATGTGGCTGAGTGTTTTCCCAACCAGGATGTGTTCCTTTCCTTTCCTTTCCTTTCCTTTCCTTTCCTTTCCTTTCCTTTCCTTTCCTTTCCTTTCCTTTCCTTTCCTTTCCTTTCCTTTCCTTTCCTTTCCTTTCCTTTCCTTTCCTTTCCTTTCCTTTCCTTTCCTTTCCTTTCCTTTCCTTTCCTTTCCTTTCCTTTCCTTTCCTTTCCTTTCCTTTCCTTTCCTTTCCTTTCCTTTCCTTTCCTTTCCTTTCCTTCCCTTCCCTTCCCTTCCCTTCCCTTCCCTTCCCTTCCCTTCCCTTCCCTTCCCTTCCCTTCCCTTCCCTTCCCTTCCCTTCCCTTCCCTTCCCTTCCCTTCCCTTCCCTTCCCTTCCCTTCCCTTCCCTTCCCTTCCTTTTTTTTATATATATATAAAAAAGATTGGTTAATCACTGTTAATCTGCACATAAGTTTCTGAATGTGAACTGATGTGAACTGATTTCTGAAAATGTGAATTGATTGTGGTCCAGGAGTTTTGGCATCACTCTAGGTAAACAAATGGCACCCATCTCCTTGGAGTGTATGTCTCATCTGAGTAGTGACAGGGCATTTTCAGCCTTGAAGCTATCTCAAGAAGTATCTGGCCATAGTTCTTGGCCATTTGCTCTTTCCTTGTGCCACAAGTCACTCTTCCCTCAGCTGTTCTAATAACAGTCAGCGAGGCTTAACTGAAAACCAAAACAAAACCCATACATCAAAAATCGAACAATTTCCATGGCTGGGCTTACAACCTGATACCACACACAGTTATGTCAGCAAGCTGCAGGGAGGACTAGATCAGGAAGTGGGCTGTGTTTCATATAAAGGTACAAATTTCTAACCACGTTTTATACAATCCTGTAATGAAAATAACACTTGCTACGTGTTACCGTTTCCTGTTTGAGAATGGACATAGGGGTAATTGAATCACTTTGGTATGATATTATGTGTGGTCTTGTGATCATGTCTTTAAGAGATACTATTGCCAACAGTTATTGGACATGTTCTTCCTCCCATGAGGTATCAGGCGAGTCTTTCTTCCAACGTTCACAAAGCTTGGTGACCCTGCTACAGCTCGGGCTAATGTTTGTTCAGCTTTTGACAGAGGTGACAGATACTTCTATGGGCCCAGTAGCCATTTGCTGCTGACATTTGATACTTCTACACTATCCTTAATCTCATGGAGAATGTCCAAAAGCTTCATGGCAAAGAAGACTTTTATAAAAAAGAAGTTACATTGACCTTGATATTACTGGAAACTATATCATTGACTTCAACTAAAACAGGATTTAGGCCAAAAGTTTGTATATTTTTTAAAGTTCATCACGGATATCATAGGGTTTTTGTCCTTCATATCTTTTTTTTTTCCTCTCTGTAGATTCCAGGATCCCCAGCTCTCTTTTCTTCTTCTTTTCTCTGAAAGATCGTGTTTGCCTCATGGTTTCTCGTTTCCTACCATGTGGCTGACAAACCTAATAAGAAACACAAGATATCATCACAAGGTCTGGCAGTCTTCTGCTAGGCTTAGCATATTGTCCTGTATGCTTCAAGGCTTCCTGCTAAGAAGCACTCCAAATCCATTGCAAACACCTCAAACCTTGTGCACATCTGATCTGAAAAGAACAGTATGTGAGGTCCGGCAGAGAGCCTGGAGCACTTCCAGTGCACCAACAGCAGTCACAGCATCCCCTGCTTGTCAGGTGTAGGGAGAGACAGCTTACACGAACAGAGGAAAACTACCTTTTCCTGATCCAAGGAAGTTTAAAAGGACTGTGCTGGTTCCGTTCTTTAACAATTTATTAATACTAAAAACATGCATATGGCCATAACAACAATTTTCTAAATATTAGCCATGAATATTAAACAGTGAAAAACCATATCCCTCTGTAACTTTATACAAAAAGACTGAAGATGAGTCATGAAAATCCTGAACAGAGGCACTGGGTCTCTACAGTGTGAATTTTCTGTAAATGGTTTGTGCCTTCTTTAAACTGAGGCTTGCACAACAGCTGATGGCTCTTTGGAATTTAAGATTAGTAGAATTTTAATACCATGCATAATTCAAATTGGAATTTAAAAGATAGATGCCTTTAAATTCACCATCTGTGTAGTGAAATCAATAATAGGAAAATTAGACTCTTCTTTAATTAGATATAACATGCTTAATTAGTTTTGGAATATCAAATAATACCTGTATTAAAACCCTAGGTCACTTTGAAATTGTGTAAGACCTGATTCTTGCAGAGTTTTGTGTATCTGCTGAGACATTAGTTTACATGGGTTCCTTTGAGGCAGAGTCATTCTCTATTTTCTTTGGGTGCAGTGTTATGTGCAGTATTGTATTATATGTATTTTTATTCTTGCAACAACCGCCTCATATATCAGCTGTTCAGAGATCCAGCACCATGGTGTGAGATGGATAGCCTGTTTTTTTCCCTTGCATTGGGATTCCCACTCATTTCCATGGAAACCTGAGAACCTGCAGGAATAAAGCACAGAAGCTATTGCTTTATTACAATACTGTACTGCTTGAAAAAGCAGACATCACTATGGTGCCTGTGAATACCAGTATAGCTGTAGGTCTGTTTGGGTTTTGATTCCAAAACCTGTGTTTTAAGAGGTTTACTTTTTAGATTTAATTCTTGTCCAAATGTAGTTTCACATTCATCACGTAGAGAAATATTTTATATGCACATCTTGTTACATACAAAAATTCATTGACATTACTAGAAGGGCACACAAGCACATAAGTGCATATGTGCATATATGTGTATATGTGTTCACACTCACACACGTACACATACACATGTATCAGCCAAAAAGCCATTGAAAAATAAAGCTACTAAGGTCTGTAAGAAGGCAAGCAGTGATTAGCAAAGTAATTCTATTGGTTGTGACTTCGAAGGGTTTTCCTAATCAAAAGCAAACAAAGACCCATAGCACTTTAGTGGCTTCCCAGATCAATAATGAAATATATATGAACATGACTAAATATCATTTTTAGTGAAATAACCTAAAATATGTCTCTTCCACTGAAAGTCAGATATGTGACCATTTATTTTTCCTCCAGAGCAGCTGGTGCACGACAAATGCTGTGAGTGAGTACAGAGACATCCTGCAGAGATGATGAAATCAGAGTATATTTTTTCGATCTTATGGTACTCAGTTATTTTATTTCAATCCCAAGCACACAGAGTTCTGGTCATAATGATTGAAAGAATGTGAAAATTTAATGTGTAGGTGCCCAGTATGATTAAAAAACTGTTGCCCCTTAAGATTGCTTGCAGTTCACAAGAGAGTATGGTGCATAAACTCAAGGAAGGAGGTAGAACAACAAAGGCCACAGCTGTAAGGCTGTGTGTTATCTAAGCTGTCTGTAGATGACCTCGGTGATTTCAAATAAGTAAAAGTTTTTTTAAATACAGATTAAATATATACAGTTTATGCTACAACTAAATTCCTGTAGGTAAAAAATCCTGCTGTCCATCTTTCAGCTCTAAGGGCTGCCTCATCAATAGGAAACAAGGTCCTAGGGCTTAAGTGAAGTTTAAAGTTTGTTACTGCATCCTGTAGCTAGGCAAGATCAGGTAATCCCATAAGCATTATACTGTGAATCAGACTTGAAGAGCTTTGAAAGAGAAATAGAGATTTTATAGGCAGAAATTTCATCTGTGACCTAAACATGAAAAGGAGCCTGACAGAAAAGTGATAGTTAATAAGAATAGATGTTTTTCTAAAAGTCTCTGTTCCTGGAGTCAAACAGTTAAAACAATAATCTTTGTAGGTCTTGCGGCTGCAAAGAGGAGCTGGAGCATTTTAATACAGAAGGCTGATGGCTGGGGAAGAAAACAGAGGGATGAAAACATGCCGTATTTAAAATCTTACCATTCTGGAGCCAGTCCATTCATTGCAGAAGGATGAAACATGCTTTCTGAAGGCTGGGGTTTGGCAGTATTAATAGCAGAAATTCATACAGGCTTCTAGAGATACTCACTAGTAGTCCCCAAACATTTTTTTTTCCAGTTCAAGAACACCTGCATCTCACAATTTTTGGTGGCTTCCCAAATATGAATATATACCACAGTATGAGATGGTTATATGGAACATAGCACTTACTTAGAGAGGCATTTGCAATTCCCTAAAATTTCAAGGAACATCTGGTAACCTACTTAGGCATAATAGCGTGCCCTGCCATTATAGTTCGAGACTCTGGGTTAGTGATTGAGGACACAGACCTAGCCTTACATAAGTCAGTGATTTTTCAGTTGACATCAGAGGACATAGCTTTTCACTTTCAGATCCCAGTCCTGTGTGTCCTCAACCTGATCTCTATGAAAGTTGGTTGTGTACAGCCTTGTTTCATCAGACTTGTAATAGAGAAATAAAGGAAAACTGAGCAAGAGGAAGAAAGTTCTGGGTTAAGACCGAATGTGGGATGAAGGTAAATGTAGCTGCAAGGGCTCACCCACAGACTCAGTACCTAGAATTGCTATGATAGAGCAATTCTAGGCACTGTATACATGTACAATGTATACAATATACATGTGAATAAGAGAGGGCAGGCAATGTTTTCTGTCTTTGAGTCTCCCTGGCCCAGAATGGTTCACTTCTTTATGGTAAAATCTCTATCAATCCAGAAACACATGGTGGTTCTATGTGAAATTTATTCCAAATAATCTTTCTTCTCCAGTGTTGGAAAGGCCTTTCTTGGCATGGGCCAAAATCAGGGTAGGTTCATGCTAATAATTTGAAACTAGGATAATCCGATGTCAGTGTTTGAGTCTGGCCTATTAGTTTTATTAGGTATCTTGCAGATTTCAGTGGTGATGGGGCAAATAGGAGTATTTTGGAGCAGGACCTGCAGAGATTTCTCTAGATGTATTGCATACCTCTATACGGGTCTCTGTACATAATTTCTGTGTATAAAGAAAACCATGAAAACCTGCAGTAGCCTAATACTTCTGTATGAATGAGGCTCACCGAAAAAAAAGTCCAACTAAAACCTAATGTGCTCTTTCTTTCTGTTTATTTACCATTCTACTAGTCCCTGTATTATTTTACTGCTTCAGACTAGAAAGGGGAAACAGTAAAGCAACTAAAAAACAACATGCTTTTAATTGCCTCTCCTGTTTCTGGATTCCATATCTAGTGTATTTCTTTTGCCTAGGCTTCTCTCGTTCTGGTGCATAAGTTCTCTGATCTAAGCATCAAATCTGTGCATGTAAAAACATACAGTTGCAAGTATTGTCCATGACGCATTTTAAGCACATCTGTGCATAGTACATTAAGTGCTATGCTCTGCTAGGGCTCTAAGTTAACCTGCAGGATAACTCTGCTAAATCTAATGACTGCCAAAAATTTGCAAAATATTTTTCTGATCTGCAGTTTACTTTCTGATAGGAATGCAAAATTAGTTAGAAAAAAAAGCTGGCATGCTACTGTTCCATCTCTTTTTTCTGCCAAGCAGTCATTAACTAGAATATTTTAAAATCAGGGCTTCCATCCCATACAATACCATGTAAATGCTTGTGTGTTCTTTGTATGACATGCTCCGATACAAAATTGATTTCATAGAATCACAGAATAGCTGAGCTGGGAAGGAACCTCTAGAGGTGCTCCAACACTCCTGCTTAAGCAGGGCCAGCTAAAGGAGCTTGCATAGAACTACGTGCAGTCCGTTCCAAGAACGGAGACTTCACCATCTTTTTGGACAACCTGTTCATGTATTTGATCCCTCTCACAGTAAAAAAAGATCTTATGTTCAAACAGAATTTTGTACGTTTAAATTGGTGCCCATTGCCTCATGCCCTGGCCCTGGTTACCTTTGGAAAGAATCTGCCTCTGTCTTCTTTACGCCCCACCAGGTAGTTATACACATTGGTAAGATCCCCTCTAAGTCTTCTCTTTTCCAGGCTAAGCAGTCCGAGCTCCTTATGAGCTTATGAGCTCCTTATGAGCCTTTCCTCATAAGAGAGATGCTCCAGTCCCTCCATCATCCTTGCCCTTCAGCAGACTGACTCTGGTTTGTCCGTATCTTTCTTTTACTAAGGAGTCTTGGACACAGTTGGGTTCTTATTTGAAGTACTTAGTGGAAAGAGGTGCTTTCTAAAGCTGAGGGATCCTTTCAGAGGCTTATTTCCTGCTCAGGTAATTCATATGGAGTCTTTCTGAAGATTTCAACTGATGCAATTTGAGCTGTGGACACGGGCAGTCCTTTGGGTCAGAAAATTCTAAGCCTCTTCAGACAGCGTAATGTGTTATCAAATTTGAAAATATTCTCCATTATTTAAGAATCTTAACATCTGCGGAAAAGCTTTGTGTTTCTTGGAATGGTACAGAAAAAAAGCAGGGCTTTCTTCTCTATTTATGTGAAAACAATAGGATATTTTCCTGTGAAGTAGTTCTAGTGTGTATATTTTTTCTCTAGTGTGTATCTTTTTCCCTTGGTATCAGCGAGCTGTTCGGCTATATTTCTCTGCTCAGCTTTGAAACACTGATTTATGAATACATACTACTACTTGTATTACTTGTTGTTCTGTAGTGCATATGAGCTATAATCACAATCCAAAACTATTCTGCCAAATGCTGTACAAACATAGGCCCTGCCCCAGAAGATTTGCAGTCTAAACAAATAAATATGTTTCAATTTTCACATCAATGGAACATGGCACAAGTTCAACAATCTGCATGTTGGGTTGCATTGTATGCCAGTATGATCTAATCTATGAGAGCGTGCCCCTGCATGACTTTTAGCACATTGACAAGGTATATCTATGTAATATATTTAGGATATGAGATATATTTTCAGTTATTTTAACAGTTTCTTTTGTGCACTTATATTTATATGCATGTATTTACAACACGTGAGCTTGCATGTAAGTATAATTTTAATTTTCTATATATCTAATATATACAGAATATATATATTCTAACTGTATCAACAACTTGCATCCATATAGAGCTCAGAGAAATACTTTTTCATTATATCTTTGTAATATGTAGTGCTAGTTTTTTTTTTTTTTTTTTAATCTTCAGGCATACCTGAAGCCATCAGACTTCATAAGAACACAGAAATTAGAAGCATTAAGGCTTTCTACTATTGGAAATTTTATAAAAGCAAAGTCCCCTACTGTTGCTGGCACCATTCCCTTCCCAGAGGTGGAAAGAACAGACAGAACCTTGGACATTCTGTTTAAATGTCTTTAGAAGTCAAAATGTCGTTTCTTTACACGTGACTCTCTTGACATTTGCCAAGAACCATTCTATCACCCAGACAGGGTAATAACTGTATTAAAAGTGCATCGTCTCCTCCAAAATCCTTCTGCAGGCCCTAAATTTCATGTTAAGGATTTAATGTGAAATTTGAGAAGAAGAAAAGCCCAGAAAAGGAGAACTGTCGAACTCCAACTTTATTTTGCATCAGATCAACCTTTTCAGCTTGTCTTTAAAACAATACACATACCTCTATATACTTTCTAGGGTTTTATATTTTAGTTTATATTTATATAGAAAGCAAGTTTTTCCAATATTTCTTTTTTTTTTCCCTTCAGCTTGAGTAATACCACATTCAATTAAACCAAAAGATTTAATTTTTGAAAAATCTATTGGTATTACTTTGTCTTTCACATATCTTTCTTTTCCCTTCAGAAATTTTCCCTTTTCCCTTTATTCTTTATCAAGAATAAAAAGGGAACTATTTTTTTGTGCTATATTCCCTCCACTCCTTTTGCCAAGTTGTCAGAACAAAACCTCACGTGGCAATTCCCCCCACTACAATCAGGAATCCGGGAGATGAAATCCTTCCACGCTGCCCCTGTGTGGCTGCTGGTGTAACGGGAGAGCCTGTCTCAAACCTGACGTGAAGGAGGCTGGGACAGAATTTTGAATGTCGCAGTTTCGGTTCTTTTATCCCAATTCTGGTATCCTACAAGCATGGACAGAATTAATCAGACTCTTTCTCACTGATAGCTCAGCAGCTGTATTAATTTCAGCCAGAAGGCAATTTTTTAAATGTGGGAAGAACATGGGCAGTTCTACCTATTCCCTAATTTAACTATTTTGAATTATTTAACTACAGCAGTAAAATTCTTTCCAGGTCCTAAAACTGCTTCAGACAGCATAAACTTCTGAAACAGGAAGTCTCTTTGTGCCTAGTTAAGAATAAATGAACTTTTAAATCTACTTTTTTAAAAAAAAATATGCACATGATGGTGGGAATTACCTGTGCTCAGACACCACAGTTATGGTAAGAAATGAAATAGAATAGAAAAACAATAGTAACTATTAAGAAAATGAAATAAAATCATTTGCAGACTGTCCTTGCATTCCAGGAATCTATGAAACACTGTTTACTCCAACTCAGTTATATTTAAAAACTCATTAAATTATATTTAATAACTATACTGGGTTGGCTGGGCCTACTTTAATGGCCAGCACTTGCACTGGTCTTGAATAGGCCACTGGGTCAGCGATGTAGCCATAGTTCCAGTGCTACACTTGTGTTCCCCTGTGCCCTAAGAAGATGTTTGGATTGTTGCTGTACATGTTGAGCTACAAATTCCTACCCATGCCTTTTGTCTTTTTAAAATTTATTTATTTTTATTTTTATTATTATTTTTAATGAAAATGTCATAAGCAAGTCTTGGGCAGAAAATTTCCATTGAATATTCATTATTCCTCTCTTGTACTCTCATTTATTTTCTTTTGGTCATCATGTAATACAGTTTTAGTACTAAAAATGCAAGTTATTGAACAAGTAAAGTAGGTGCTTGTGTTTTGTGCAACAGCTGCAGTAATCTGTGATCCTGCTTAATTTATGCTAATTATTGTTAGCAGTGCCATGATGGATATTTTGCTTGTCTCTGTTATTAATTTATCAGATAATTGTTGCATTTCTAATAGCTGTAAGATATTTATAACCTACCCGTTGGTAAACGTAATAGTCTGTACTCTGTTAGCAGCAAACACTTCTGATGGCAGCTAGTTCTGAACTAGTACCCTGGCCATCTCCCCGGTGAGCCCAAACCTAGGAACAGAAATTTTCAGCACCGTGTAGTAGCGAATAAGAAGGAATGCTAGTCTGCTTATGTAATAGAAGCAGTAATTAGTTAGTTTTTATACAGTAATATTTTTTTACTAGCCTGCTTTCATTCTGAAGACTGATAATTTATTAAACTTCAAGGCCAGAGGTTTCAAAAAAAAGTAATTAATAAGGCTTTCTGAAAGGCTGATCTGAAATATTTCATTTTGTATGTTTCATATTAAGGAGGGTTAACATATGTTTAATTCTACTTAATCAAACCCTTAAACATGATTCCCACATTTTTTAATGGTGCTTTCATTTTATGCAGTGTTTTGCTCTGCAATGTTTTCGAATATTTGTTGTCAACCTCAAGAACAATCAGTCTAAGCTGGTGCCAAGGGAGGTACTACTGCTGACCGCAGCGGGTACTAGCAAACAGACCTGTGGTTTATTTGGGAATATTTTTGAGTTTCAGATACTATGATGTACCACATTTGCAAAAAAAAAAAAAAAAATCCTAGGGTTCTTACCCACACAAAATGCATGTATATATTCCATAGCTTATTTAAACTCACATCCATTTACACTTATGGTGCCTTAGCTTATACAAAGGACTGTTTTAGGCACCTTAGATCCTATATATGTGTGTCTACTCAGGAAGAAAACAGGATGCATGAGGCTGCTAAATATGTTTAAATTGCTTCTTTGGAGCTGTTATATTTTCTCCTTGGCTTCAGGAAAACTTTTTTTTAATATACTTTCCCTATTTAAAAGGTGAATTAATTCAAGATAAATTGCACAGCTTAACTACAAACTCAGCTAATGCAGATGATTTCCAGAGGTAAAGCTGCACCCTCACTAAAAATAAAGAATAAGCTTCAGCAACAGGCACTTCAGAAAGCCTATTCCTTCTTCAGGACTGCTTGCTGTGGCAGAACTGGAAATAAGATTTGCCAAGCAAAGTGGGACAACTAAAGTCATCACTCTCTTTCTCTCTCTCTCGTTTTCCAAAATGATATTTTGGTTTCCAGTTCTTTGGAATTGTAGCTATTAGAGCTCTGCTTCTGGCTGAACTCTGGGAACAACTGAGCAACCTGATGTTTCTGCAGAGCTGTGAGCCCTCGCAGAGCGGTTTGCCTGGCTCACTTGGGTAGCTTTTCCCCTTTGAAGAGCCTCTAGGCCTGAGCCAAATGTGCGTGATTCAGCCTAACAAAGAGGTTGAAACACAGCATGATTGTGATTACAGCCATTAGGAGATTCAGAGTTAAAGCTGAAGTTCTGAAGTTACGACCACTTTGACCTGAATTTCCATGATTGTGTTTTAGCTTTTTATTGTCTGGTCTTAGTTGTGCATGTGATGATAGGAACCATATTGCATGTTCCTCAGTGCTATTGAGGTTATTTAAGTGTCCCACATTTGGGTTGCTCTTTATTCTCTTAGGATTTTTCCTGATAAATTAAAAGTGTGGAGTTCTAAAATATTGTATGAGAGTCAGACTGGGTTATGGCTCTTCAAGTGTACTTACATTTCAGCTAATAAAATATGTGAGACATGCAAAATATTAGGTAAGTAGAAATACCAGCACGTTCATTGAGTGTGTTGTACCCAAAATGGCATAATGTATATTTTCCAAACTTACACTGAGTAATTGTGTATTTAGATACTAGTACTGGTATGGAATGTAGACTTCACCTCTGTGATTAGTCTCTGATGTTACATACTCTGAGTTAGTGTGAAATGTAAATGGAGTGCGTTACTCCTCAGTATGTGCAAGCAGGTGTTTGGGGGGAGTAAAAGTTAAACATGCGTATGGAGGCTGCAAATAGACTGTCCTTACACACAGTCCACAGATACTGCTCATGCTTCTCCCATTGCAGCAAGAACTTTCCTTAGCCCTGGCAGTGAGCTCCCATCCACAAAGTTTCTTTGGCCCCATTCTCTGCTCCAGATAACTCTATAATCCTAATAACAACCCAATCATAAATTTAGAAAGTTTTGTTTTACTTGCTGTGATAACCCTTAGTAATTATTACAAGTTTTTCTCCAGTCCCCATATTGAATTAGCATTTGCTTGTTTTTCTTTGTGCTTGGTGGATTACGAAAAACAGAATTTAACTATTTTCTGGAATATGACTCCAATTTTTTGAGCCACAGCCATTGATAGGTACAAACTGAGCAAAGTTCTCTGGGAATCTGGGAAAGTAAGACGTAACTTCAGCCCCTCAGAGATAACTCACACCTCCTACAGCTATTTCCATCTTGGAAAACACGTTTGATTTCCATATTTTCTGACCCAGAAAGAAAATGCCAAACCGGTTCATGTACTTTTAATGTCACTGGAAAAGTAAATGGAGATAAATTGACATCAGATCTAGTTTTCACTGATTTAACTTGATCCATGCTAAAATGGACTTAAAATTGGACTTTATTTATTTATTTATTTATTTAATTTATTTATTTTATTTACATGAGGTAGTAGGTCCTATTGAGCAGTCTTTCTATCTAGAAGAATAAAAACAGGAGTTACATGACAGGAATGTAAGAAATATGTAAGTGAGCATACTTGCATGGCTCTATAACTTAACCTGAAATTTAGCTCAGATCCTATTTGCAAAGCCTATTCACCTATTTATTTATTTTATTTACATGAGGTAGTAGGTCCTATTGAGCAGTCTTTCTATCTAGAAGAATAAAAACAGGAGTTACATGACAGGAATGTAAGAAATATGTAAGTGAGCATACTTGCATGGCTCTATAACTTAACCTGAAATTTAGCTCAGATCCTATTTGCAAAGCCTATTCACCCACAGTATTAGGCTCCATTTTACATAAATGTGGACCTTTCCCATCAGCATATAGAAGTTACGTGGAGAATTAAAATAATTCAAAAATATTTTGTGAAATTTAGGGTTTTTCCATGCTAGTGAGATTTAACTCTTTAGATTCCTGTCAGTTTTATTGGCTTTCTCATTCCTAAAATACCATTTTTTCTGATATATTTTCTCTTTGAAAGCTTCCTTCTTACCGCTTTTTTCTTCTTCTGTAATAGCTGAACTTAGGACTGCCATGACCTATACAATTTGTCTGTCTTTGTTCCTATATAAAATATAACAAATTGCCAGAATTCAAATTCAGAATTAAAAAGGTAACCTTTCTGATACCATATACCTGTCATACCATGTGTTGTGGCTGGAAATAGGAAAATAAATTCCTACAAGCCCTGTCTCTCAGGCCTCTTATTTCCTTTTGCTGCGTGACCTTTCTCATGCTCCCACCAAAGTTTAGGGTCAGCAGTGATATTTTGGAGTTTAAAGATTTTGCCTGATTTTACAGTATCAACAATTTTTTTTTGATTCAGTTTAGTTTGGATTGACCAAAACCAGTGTTTTGAAATATTTTGCTTTAAGTTAGAATAAATCTTTTATTTAACTGAATTAGAGCATTTCTTCATCAAACATTTATAATGAAAGCAAATAAAAAGCCACAACCCTTGAATCTCAGGGAAATATGACAAAGATGGTGCAGATTTAAAGCCAAATCTCTGACCAAGAACTCAGACCTTCTGTCTCTTAGGAAAGTACTGTAGCCAGTACTTTGATTTTGTGGGACATGACCTCTGTATGGTTATAGAGCAGATCATCTTGAAGACAATCACACAACATGTGTGTGACAACCAAGGGATCAGGCCCAACCAACATGTATTCATGAAAGGCAGGTCCTGCCTCACTAACTTGACCTCCTTCTATGACAAAGTGACTTGCCTAGTGGCTAAGGGAAAGGATGTGGACGTGGTCTGCGTAGACTTCAGTAAGGCCTTTGACACAGTTTCCCATTGCCTTCTCCTGGAGAAGCTGGCAGCTCATGGCTTAGACAGATGTGCTCTTCACTGGGTGAAAATCTAGCTGGATGGAGTTAAGTCCATCTGGTGAACGGTCAACGAGCAGTGTTCCCCAGGGCTCAGTGTTGGGGCTGGTTCTATTTAATATCTTTATCAATGATATGGATAAGGGGATTGAGTGCATCCTCAGCAAATTTGCAAGTGATACCAACCTCAAAGGATGAATAGATCTGCTTAAGGGTAGGTTGGCTCTGTGGAGGTATCTGAACAGGTTGGACTGATGGGCAGAGACCAACTGCATGAGGTTCAACAAGGCTGAGTGCCGGGTTCTGCACTTTGGTCACAACAACCCCATGCAGTGCGACAGGCTTGGGGCAGAGTGGTTGGAGAGCTGTGCGGCAGAGAAAGATTTGGGAGTGATGGTCGACAGCTGGCTGAACACGAGCCAGCAGTGTGTCCAGGTGGCCAAGAAGGCCAATGGGCTCCTGGCTTGTATCAGAAACAGTGTAGCCAGCAGGACCAGGGAAGTGATTGTCTCCCTGTACTCTGTGCTGGTGAGGCCACACATCAAATATTTTTTTCAGTTTTGAGCCCCTCAGTACAAGAAAGACATTAAGGTGCTGGAGCGTGTCCAAAGAAGGGCAACGAAGCTGATGAAGGGTCTGGAGCACAGACCTTACGAGGAGTGGCTGAGGAAGCTGGCGTTGTTTAGTCTGGAGAAGAGGACACTCAGGGGAGACCTTATCATTCTCTACAACTAACTGAAAGGAGGTTGTAATGAGGCAGAGGCCGGTCTCTTCTCCACCATATCTACAGATAGAACAAGAGGAAATGGTCTCAAGTTGTGCCGGGAAGGTTCAGGTTAGACATTAGACATCAGGTTAGATGTTCTACACAGAAAGAATAGCCGAGCATTGGAACAAGCTGCCAAGGGAAGTGGCGGAGTCCTTGTCCCTGTCACTGTTCAAGAAACATGTAGATGTTAGATGGTTAGGGACATGGTTTAACAAGTATGGTGTCGAAGCATTTATGGTTTGACTTGATGATCTTGAAGGCCTTTTCCAACCATAATGATTCTATGATTCTGTAATATTTCCCTTTCTAAATACTAATCTGAAGCACTCACATATTCACGGAGATAGACAGACTGACTCAAGAGTCTGATGGCTAGGTGATTTGTCAAATGGAATAACTAGGTTCTTATTTAAACATTATATTGTGAACATCATCATCATCCAATGATGTTGATAGAATTCTACACCAAAATAGCTTAAATTATGATATATAAGAAATTCTTTGCATGCATTCAACTAATTTCAGAAGATGGAGGGTTTGAAAAGCTATATGTTTTATATTGTTGAGTGTAATAAGTAACTACTTGACTATTCAGTAGAAAATGTCATAACCTCCTAATTTTTATGGATGTAGACACATGCCACCAGAATTCCCAGAAGAAAATATTTGGTAAATGTGCAAATTTGGTCAAGAATCACCAATGATAAATAAAATAATCTTCCAACTTGTTTCTGGAAGTCCACAAATACTTAAGTTTTAAAGTAGAATGATATGCTTTTGTTTTTGTCAGAAAATTCCGGCTATCAAAGGGCAGATTATTCCTCAATATATGTAATTTCTGCTGTTTTCTATAAGTATTGTGCTCAGTTTTGATCTGTGCTTCTTCTGACAGGTTTGCCGACAGGTGTAGAGACCGGTTCTCCTATTTCAATATGATTAAAAAGCCTTTGGAAAAAGACTATGCTTTTATTTAATGTCTGCATCTAACACAAGGAAGGAAGCTTGAATCCTTGTTTGAGCCCATTAATATTACTGAAATATGAATTGTAATAGGTACAGTAAAAATGTTATATGTTTTTCTTCCCAGATGAAGAAATATCTCTTAAGTCAGCCTTCCCTCCAGACCTTCTGCACAGCTGCTTGAAAAGGCACAGGCCAGGGCATAGGCCAAGAGAGTTAAATTAGACATTTAGGTAGTAGGACCAGGCAAATAACATTTGTGAGTGCTTATGAGATTTTTGAAGACAAAACAAAGTATTCTAGTGACTGAAAAACAGCCCCTTGCATGAAGGGACAGTTGTTCAACTGCGTCAACTTTTCCTGGACTTCCGCTTCTGGATGAAAGGTCTAGTTCTGCTGCAAACTCTCAAAGCCCACACCATCCAAAGCATCTTTAGGGATACTTTCATATTCAAGATATTCAAGGAGTTGAACTGCAAACTGAGAAATAGGTATCTATCCTCAGGGAAAAATGCTATAAACCTAGGGCTATAATCCTTACATCTCCTTACACACTCCCATAAAAAGTAGTAAGAAAATGAATCCTGAAATGAATAGTGTGTACTCATGAGTCTTTTCTGCTCTAAATGATATGAAGCCAATGAGAAATACTTGTGTTTCCTGCCACCCTCTGGAAAGATTCAATGATTCTCAAATGTATTTTCTCACAAAAAGAATACGTGGCAAATTTGTGAATTTAACAAAAACTCTACTTATTCTAGCATGCATTTACACTTTTGGCTGCAGCCTGCACTGTTAATCTGAAAACTGAAGGATGGGATTCTGTGCATGATAGTGTGAAAATGCCTCTTACTCTAAGCTAGAGAACAAGTCCTAAGCATATACTCATATATAAGCATATACTCAGCAAGAAGGATTCTCCCTGATGATCATAAATATTTTGTGGGTCTATCGTGAGTAAAAGACAACAATGGAGTAGCTTACATGCTGCAGTCATTAACTTGCTCACGTGCCTATTCTGTGTCTTGCAATATGCACCCTCAACTTCTAACTTTCAGTTCTGCAGATTTCCTCTTAACTCTGCTCCAATAGGATCTGATTGTATGGTTTCCTGAGGAAAAGATTCAAATATGATAATTCTTTTATAATGTTTGCCATTTTACAGTAAAAACTGCTATTTGAACTAAAATGCAGCTATTTATGACAAGGAGGCACTTGGATTTGTGGAGAAGGAGATTGGAAAGGGCAAGGAAGATTCATCCCTTTCTTTTGGACTTTTTCTTAAGCAATCCAGTAGCTTCTTAGAGTCAGTGTGAACCACTTGTATGTATTCTTTGCTTTCTATCTTGCCATTCTTTCTCTCTTGTTTTCTTCAGAAATAAATATATTAAATATTTCTGGGAGAATAATATAAGATTTCTGCCCAAGTCAAGATCCTAAATGTTATTCTGCTCTGCCTTGTTTAATTGAGGAATTGAAATATTAAGAACTAATTTTAAAGAACTGACAATGCATGTAGAGTTGTAACTGGATACAAGCGTATTGTGTTGAAAGCCTTGTTTTGGTTGAAGTGCATGACATCCACTCTCTCCTTTTGTCCGCACATCCACTTGTTTTTTTGTCCGCACATCCATCACAGATTGTGATCACTACGGCATAAGTTAAAGGGTTTCTCTTTCTTTCTTTTTTTCTTTTTGTTATCATCTTCCTAAATGACACTTATGGGGCATGAAGATCTTGGGGCATATAGGCATAAAATCTGCTTCATTATGTGTATCTCTGGAGGCCAAAGATTGAGTAGAAATTTCTAAATTGACTTCAGAGACTTCCTTAGAATTTTCTCTGGAGTCATACGGAAAGTCAAGGTTATGTACGTATACATGGAGACCAGGTTTACATTAATTCAAACTGCACATTTTAATACATTAGAACCTTTATCCCATTTTCCTGTTTTGCATAATGGCATTATTTCCAGATTAAACTACATCCATTGGCATGTTTTGGTCACATATTTTACAATTTAGAACTATCAAAGAATACAGTAGCTGAATCCTGGGCTGTTCTAGATTTGAGAGCAGTGTATGGTCACATACAGTATTATACTAATGTACCTCTGGAAAAATGTAGCTGTTTGAAATACCCTGCTAGAATTGAAATCACATACTGAAATCACATGTGATCACAGGATCACCTCCTGTCTTCTGGGCCATGTTGTAGGGGTTCAGTTTAACAAGGCACTTCATGAGAATTAACAGTGGACTAGCTCCTGAAAAATAAAAGCATAGATACATAAAATGTTTTTAAGATGGCCATTTAGCCAGACTTTATAGGTACTACAGGTAACAAATGCTGTAATTATCATTGGGCAGTTTTTGAGAATGCAGAAATATGAGTCTGTTTTATGGATTTGAGAAATCCATGGTGAAAACACTCTCTAGCACGCATTTATAGTTCATGATCATGTCAATATTCTTAATTTTCTCTTGAATAATAAACTGCATTCAATTTTTTTTGTTGCATATTATAATTTTTAGACACTATCTTACTGCTTTAATTCCTTCCTGACTCTCCCAGTAAAGTATGCTTTTTGAGGTGAATTCTCTGAACTGAGAGATCTTTGAGATATGTGCCTGTTCAAATGCAAAGTAAACTATGTTATTTGTGGAGTAAACTGTATATACATGGAAGGGATTCATAATTTCTAAATCATTTCAGTAGCGATGTCTCCTTTAGCAAACATGGGAAAGAAAAGATCTGAAAGTCCAGGTCTAAGGTTTTTAGCTTGTTTGTGCTTTATAAGACTCCTGGTGCTTTACGACTAAAGGGAAGCCAGAAAAAAGCAAAGCTGGACTGAAGTTTTGAAGCCTTAGACTGAGCCTCCAAGGCTCCTGGCTATTGTGAAGAAATTTGGATTCCCTAAAAACTGTAGCTAAAGTGATGATTTTGATGGTGATTTGGACCCTGGTGAGGCCACATCTGGAGTATTGTGTCCAGTTATGGGCCCCCCAGTACAAGACAGATGTGGATCTACTGGAGAGAGTCCAGCACAGGGCTACAAGGACGATCAGGGGCCTGGAACATCTGCCCTATGAGGAGAGGCTGAGGGAGCTGGGCCTGTTCAGCCTTAAGAAGAAAAGGCTGAGAGGGGACCTGCTCAGTGTGTATAAACACTCTTTTCAGTGGTGGCCAGCGATAGGACAAGAGGAAATGGCCACAGACTGAAACACCAAAAGTTCCACAGGAACTTAAGGAAAAGTGAGGGTGACAGAGCTCTGGAACAGGTTGAGAAGAAGGGTTGTGGAATCTCCTTCTCTGGAGATCTTCAAAGGCCACTTGGATGCAATCCTGTGCCATGTGCTCTATGTGACCTTGTATGTGCAGGGGGTTTGGACTAGATGATTTCTAGAGGTCCTTTCCAACCTTAATGATTCTATGACTCTATGGACATCACAGAATCATAGAATCATTAAGCTTAGAAGGAACCTTTAGAGATCATCTAGTCCAACCCCCCCTGCACACGCAGTGTCACCTAAACTGGGTGAACAAAGCCCCTGCATTTTGACTTGCAGGAACATCTGGCAGCTTGGTCTCATCTCAGTCCTATGACAAGACCTGTCCTGGAATCTATATACCGTAAAAGTCTGAAGTCTCCAGCAAGCTAACAACAAAAACAAAAAGATATGGCCCTGCTGAAAACCTGCCTTGTGTTTTCAAGAGTTATTGGCCGTATTTTCTGTTGGAAAATTTATATAGCCATAAAGGTCATATGGGTCAAATTCTGCCCTTTATCTACAGCGCTGCAGTAATTGCTCATGCTCGTCTGGCTGCCTGGATCCTCCTCGCTGCTACTGCCTTGCACAGTGCGATGCTCGGGGTTTTAGCATGACCCACATGTTTGCTCCTAGATACAGGAGCTTAGGATTGGCACATGCTTCAGACGAGTCAAAGCTGCCACACGGCTCAGGACAGTTTCTGTAATTGGCCTGGCTCCAGCATTATTTATCACTCTGTAATTTTCATGTTATCTACATATTTCAGTAGCATATAATCTTCCAGACTTCTAGTGAAGATATTCTGTGTTATATGACCAGAACATATTTCTGTGGGAATAGGTTTTCATTAAGTAGATTTTTATATTTTATTTTTCTTTTGTAAAGAAAATATTTTTTATACAAAGTTTCATTTGCTATTGACAATTACTTTTGGGAAAATATTTGTTAAAATTATAAGTGTTTATTAGAAACTGTTTATTTTACTATCAGAACATTAACTAAGATAAAGTGCCATGTGTAGGAGGTGTCTTAAGGATATATTGTTGTAATGTAGTTACCTTTATTAGCAAACTTTAAAATACCATTGAAGAGCAGTTTCAAGTACTTTTCACTATAGGTTTTCCATAAGAAATTGTTGACTTGGTGCTAATTACGCCATTGCCTTATATACCATACCAGCCTGTCTATGATTTTACTGGGGATCAGTGTTAGGAAGATTAACTCACTCAGCCACACCATCTTCTCGGTACTTAGTAAAGAGAATTTTTATGATGCAATTATATCAATATTTTCTTGATATTTAATAAAGCATTTTAAAGCTTTTCCTTATCATGACCATCTTTTTATCCTAAAAGATCTGATTCTACCCAGTTCTGTTCCTCATCACTTCCAACTTTAATATAGTTATCCTGTTTGTGTGTGTGTGTGAGCATATTATTTTTCTGGATCAGATTCCGTACATAACAAATAGAATTAAGTCTTAATTGTAACCCAGGTGACAAAACATGGCTCTTTTTTTTTTCATTTTTATGCAGGAAAATGAGATTTACTGTAGAAATTCCATCATTTGGTTAAATTAT